>UESW01003987.1:1260438-1426529 GCA_900491605.1 Calamus simplicifolius | reverse complement strand
AAACAAACTAGAAATTCTTTCAAAACTAAAAATATTGTTTCCACTTCTAGGCCACTTGAACTACTTCACATGGATCTTTTTGGACCTACTAGAACCACAAGTCTAGGAGGAAAGAAATATGGTCTTGTGATTGTAGATGATTATTCTAGATACACTTGGGTATTATTTTTAGCTCATAAGGATGAGACCTTTCCATTATTTTTGAAATTCTTCAAGAAGGTCACAAATGAGAAAAACAACACCATAGTGTCTCTAAGAAGTGATCACACTGAATTTGAAAATCATTTATTTGAAAACTTTTGCATAGAAAATGGCATTCATCATAATTTTTCAGCACCTAGAACACCACAACAAAATGGAGTAGTTGAAAGAAAAAATAGAACCTTAGAAGACATGGCCCGTACCATGCTATGTGAAAGCAACTTACCAAAATACTTTTGGGCGAAGCTATAAACACGGCATGTTACATTCTTAATAGAGCTTTAATTAGGCCAATCATTAAGAAAACTCCTTATGAACTATGGAATAATAGAAAACCAAACATAAGTTACTTTCATGCATTTGGTTGTAAATGTTTCATTCATAATAATGGTAAAGATAATCTAGGAAAATTTGATGCAAAATCTGATGAAGGCATTTTCTTAGGATATTCAACATCTAGTAAAGCCTATAGAGTGTTTAACAAGAGAAACTTAATTGTAGAAGAATCTATTCATGTAATTTTTGATGAATCTTTAGCATCGAGTTCTGAAAGATTGATGATGAGGAAGATACAAACATTCTAGAAAGAGATATTGAAAAATTGAATATAGATGTATCTTCGGATCATGAACAAGAAGCTAAAGATAATGATTCTCCTAGTGTTGATGTTGTTGATGCAAATCATAATGATGTAGATCTTCCTAGAGATTGGAGATATGCCTATGGTCATCCAAAAGAATTAATTATAGGTGATCCATCTCAAGGAGTAAGAACTAGATCATCAATGAGAAACATCAATAATCATCTTGCATTTGTATCTCAAATTGAACCTAAAACTATTGAAGAAGCAGAAAAAGATAATAATTGGATGTTAGCTATGCAAGAAGAATTAAATCAATTTACTAGAAATAATGTTTGGACTCTTGTAGATAGACCTAAAGATCATTCTGTTATAGGATCAAAATGGGTATTTAGAAATAAATTAGATGAAAATGGCATAGTAATTAGAAACAAAGCTAGATTAGTTGCAAAAGGATATAATCAAGAAGAAGGAATTGATTTTGATGAAACTTTTGCACCTGTAGCTAGACTAGAAGCAATTAGATTATTACTTGCATTTGCATGTCATATGCATATCAATTTATTTCAAATGGATGTTAAAAGTGCATTTTTAAATGGATTTATAAATGAGGAAGTTTTTGTTGAACAACCACCTGGTTTTGAAGATCATGAATTTCAAATCATGTTTTTAAATTGCACAAAGCACTATATGGTTTAAAACAAGCACCTAGAGCTTGGTATGAAAGATTAAGTAAATTTCTGATTGAAAATGATTTTATAAGAGGAAATGTTGATAAAACACTATTTTTGAAAAGAAAAGACAAGGATTTATTAGTAGTACAAATATATGTTGATGATATTGTATTCGGTGCTACTAACAATTTGTTATGTCAAGAATTTGCTAAGTTGATGCAGGGTGAGTTTGAAATGAGCATGATGGGAGAACTCAACTTCTTCCTAGGACTTCAAATCAAGCAAAGCAAAGAAGGAATTTTCATCAATCAAGCCAAATACACAAAAGAACTGCTCAAGAAGTTTGGAATGGAGTCAATCAAACCACTTGGAACTCCTATGAGTCCTTCATGCAAACTGGACAAAGATGAAGATGGTAAGAAAGTAGATCAAAAATATTACAGAGGTATGATCGGATCTCTTCTTTACTTAACAGCTAGTAGACCAGATATATGTTTGCTGTATGTCTATGCGCTAGATTTCAATCTGAACCTAAAGAATCTCACTTAATTGCTGTAAAAAGAATCTTAAGATATTTAAGTGGAACTAAAAATGTAGGTTTATGGTATTCTAGAGACTCAACATTAAACTTGATTGCATATTCTGACTCTGACTATGCTGGATGTAAATTAGATAGAAAAAGCACAAGTGGAGCATGTCAATTCTTAGGTAGTAACTTAATCTCTTGGTTTAGCAAAAAGCAAAATTCGGTTGCATTATCTACTGCTGAAGCAGAATATGTTGCAGCTGGAAGTTGCTGTGCTCAAATCCTTTGGATTAAGAGACAACTTGAAGATTATGGCATAACACTTGATAAAACTCCAATTAGATGTGATAACACAAGTGCAATAAATCTAACTAAAAATCCAATTCAACATTCAAGAACAAAACACATTGAAATTAGATATCACTTTATAAGAGAACATGTAGCTAATAATGAAATTTGTCTTGAATATGTTAATACTGAAGAACAATTAGCTGATATATTTACAAAACCTTTGAGTGAAGAGAGATTTTGTTATCTTAGAGGTGAATTAGGGATATGTGACCCTTTGGATTGATTTTGAATCACTAAGGAATGACTATCTAGATTTCTATTAATTTCTTGATATTCTTTCATAATTTTAAGGACAAATTATCTAGTCATCTGAGTAACTTGATTCTTCATACTCCAAAATTTTATCAAGATTTTATCGAATTTATTTTGACAAGTTTCAGATGTTTGAATCTCAATTATTTTTCTCTGAAACTGTCATTGGAGTCGACACCTCAGAATGAGGAGTCGACACCTTGTCTGTGTCGCTCTCGGTCCCTGACCTTGGAGCCGACACCCGTATAAGTGGAGCCGACTCCAGTTCGAGCGCTGACTGTGTTAGCGATTTGGAGTCGACACCCGACTTTGCGGGAGTCGACACCTGGGATCCAAATCAATTTATTAGGGCAGAGTCGACACCTCATCATTTCGTATCTTCTCAAATCCTTTACCAAACTCTTCCAAAACTCTCTCAAAGCCTCCCCATCTCTAATTCCACTCTACCCAAGCTTTCCTAAGGATCCAATGGCACCTAAGAGGAGAGGTTCGGTGATTGGAGCACCTGTGGTGACCGGAAAATGCTCCGTGAGGCGACCCGTCCGCGAGCCGTCTCCAAGCGAGGATTCCTCCACCGATTCAGACAATCCCAACTCCACTTCACCTCAGGTAGATACCCTAGCAGGGAGGGTAATCACTATGGGTAGAAAAGTTGACTTCGAGCTCTTTGAATCGAGGTTTTTCGATTGGAAGACAACTCAAGGAATTGGATGGGATAAGTTTGTTCTCTTGATGTTCCTACATACCCAGCACTAGTAAAAGAATTTTACTTTAATTTATCGAGAGGTGATGGTGGTTTAGTGAGCTCTGTTAGAGGTAAACGGATTCATCTTACATTTCAAAAATTAGGAAACCTCTAAGCATCCCCATTACCGGATTAGCAGCCGATATGCACAGTGATAGATCAGCAGCCCTATCAAGGATGTTAGGAAGAGAGGTTATAGAATTTGAGAGATTAGGGCTAACCAATTGCCCTTGGAATTAAGATTACTTCACAACATTTGCAGCAGATTTTGTTCCCAAAACCGACGTTTTGAGTATGTCTCCGAGCGGGACATTGTTGTGATGGACAGTATATTGACTGGTCAACCTATTAATTTAGCTGCTATGATGATATTCTATATGGCCGAGGCCGGAGGGAAAAGAAGATCGTCCTACCTTACGGCATGATTCTGACCATGGTATTCAGGAGCCAAGGGTAGTGAATTCTAGAGAATGAACCATCCAAGAATCCTGAGGCACACCGATTACTACAGTCTGGCCACTTTGCATAGGATGGGATTTGTAAAGGTGAACGGGCAATGGGAAAGGAAAGGTAACTTGGATGAGAGAGCCCCTGAGCCTAGACTTTCTGGACCTTGTGAGGCTGGTCCATCTGTGAGGGTTTCCTCTCCGCAGCCAAGGAGTCCTGTTCGGCCCCTGCACCTGCTCAAACTTTTGTTCAGCCATCTACTTTATCAGTTGGATTTTCAGACCTTCAATTAGAGCAACTCAAAGACTTACTTGCTGCTCAGAAGGATGAACTGAAGACTGAGTTTGATAATAAATTTATGAATCTTAAAGAAACTCTTTATTCCTAGATGATCGCATTGGCAAGATAGAATCAACTCTTAGTTCTCTGCTGATTCTTAAATAATGATCTAAAAATATATTTGAAGAACTTAAAGATATCTGTGGAGATTCTAAGACCTATTCCAAGTGCAATGCAGAGCTTCAAGATAAAATCATGACTGCTTGCTCTTTTGTTGATAGAAGGTTGAAAGAATTTGTAGCCACTCAAAGTGATGGAATGGAAAAGATTTTGGATCATTTGACAAGAATCATTAGAAACAATCTGTAATTTTCTTATAATGAAGTCAAAGTTTTTTTTGTAATGAGATATGTTGTAATGTTTGAAAAGAAAGTGTAATTTTGTTGTAATGAAAGTTTAAACTTTTGATGTAATGAAAGCATAGTTTCTTTTTGTAATACTTGACCTTTGATGAAATGAAATTATCCTTTGATCTATCAATCTTATTATTTGACTTAACTCTTTCTAACCTTTTTTTTGATTACAAAAAAGGGGGAGAAAGTTATGTTGTATATGCATTAATTAGTTATGCTTTGATTGGCATTTTATTTGATTGGTATCAAGTGATTTTGATTATGCAAATAAGCCTAAGCGAAATTGATATAACTGAATTCTAAGTATCCAACACTAAATTGTAGAGCAAAAGGAAGAACAATTGATAATTTGAACTTCATAGGGGGAGCTACCTTATTCAGGGGGAGCCTACTTATGAAGATCACTTCCTTGAAAATTTTAATTGAGAATACTATGCATATACTCAATGTTTTTATAATCATCAAAAAGGAGATTGTTGACCCAATTATTGATTTTGATGATTAATAAAGGAATTGAGTATATTTATTTGATTACTAATGATTTGATAAGTGTTTCAGGCTTAAAAATATTTGATCGATATAAAGGTATTAAGAAACGTGTTTTGAATCAATTTCAAATCATAAGTTTCAAAGTTTCAGAACCTGGAGTCGACACCTAGAAATGCTGGAGCCGACCCCTTGGCCAGTCAAATATTCTTCTAATTTTTGATACAGACTGGAGCCGACACCTAAAGTTTTGGAGTCGACACCCAGAGTTTCGGAGTCGACACTTACAGTGTCTGGAGCCGACTCGATGCGGGGACAGAATGCTTGTTTTTTTAGCATCTTGGAGCCGACACACAGACTTTGGAGCCGACACCTAACGATGCGAGCCGACACCTAACTTTTGCGGAGCCGACTCCTCGACGAACTCAGAACTTTCTATTTTTGGATAAATGACTTGGAGCCGACACCTGAAAAGTTGGAGCCGACTCCAACCTATCTAGGACGAAATTTTAAAATGCCAGATCAGCTCTAACGTAATATTTCCTTTTTACCTAACTTCTAACGGATATATTTTGTTTTCAGGTACACTCCAATGGCTAGTTTCTTCCCAAAAATGGATTAAAGAAAATCTATAAAAAGGGAGAACGCCCATTTTGAAAAGAAGGGAGAAATAACGAAAAATAGAGAGAATATTCAAATCAAAAATCTGAGAAGTCTTGAGCCTGAAATCCAAGAGAAAAAGTATTCAAACTCAAATCCTTCCACTCCAAAAAGCTCAAAAAGGAATCCAAGGCATTCAAACTTGAAAAATTGGAGGATTCTCAAAAAGGAAGAAGAAGCTCTATTTTTGAAGATTTTCCAACTTCTCATCTGCAACATTTGCAACGAATCAAAGCTGAGGCCTGATTCAACATCTCCAAAGAGAAGAGGAAAAGAAGAAAAGAAGAAAAGCTCAAATTCAAGCTTTTCTAACCCTATTCATTTATTTTTGAATATTTGCTCATTTGAGGAGCTTTGTATTATTGAAAAATACTATTCTTTCTTGTTTGTGCTAGTTCTATCAAGGGGATTGAACTAGTGGAGGTTGTACACCTCGGGTCAAGCAAGATTAGCTTGAGTTTAGGGTTTTGTGCTGGTGAGCCCGGAAAACCGGTTGGGTTCGTTGTGATCCCGGGAAACAACAAGTTGTGAGTTGTGATCTTGGAAAACAACTCGACTGTAATCAAGAGGATTATAGTGTGGACCCAAGTAATCTTGGGAGTGGACGTAGGTGTTGGATACACCGAACCACTATAAAATCTGTGTTTGCGTGCTTCAATTATCTCTATCTCTATCTCCTTGTTTGTGCTTCATATTCACATTGCATTTAATTTCATCTATCTCAAAGCCAATAAATTTTAAGAGGTTAAAATTTTTTAAAGAACCCAATTCACCCCCCCTCTTGGGTTGCCATCTGGGCCAACACTACTCCTTCCTTTTGGGTAAAACCCTTTGTGACTAACCTAGCCTTGAAAGTCTCTACTTTTCCATCGGCTCCTCTTTTCTCTTATAGATCCATTTGCATCCAATAGGCTTTACGCCTTCTGGTAGATCTACAAGCTTCCAGACTGAATTAGAATACATTGATTTCATTTCGAGTTTCATGGCTTCCTACCATTTCTCTTGATCAACATCCTCTATTGCCATCTTGTATATCAATGGATCATCATCACTGCCATCGGTGACTGCAACTTGTGCTTCTCCATCTGACCATAGCAGATGGGTAATCTAATTTCCCTCCTACTATGTCGTGGTGGCGGTGGTATTTGATCTTGAGTAGTGGTCTTAACTTTTTCTCGTTCAACAACTTTTGTTGGTGTGGGGCTGATCTCATCAGCTAGCAACTCTTTCAGAACTACTTTACTTCTAGGTTTGAATTATGTCATATAATTGTACTCGAGAAACGTTGCATTTGTCAACACAAAAACTTTGTCATTTTGAGCATTATAAAACAATCCTTCTCTCATTCCATTAGGGTACCCAACAAACATGCATACTTCTGAACGAGGTTCCAACTTCCCAGTCTTTCCCTTCAGCACATGGGCTGGACATCCCCAAATGCGGATGTGTCGCAAACTAGGCTTGCAACCATTCCATAACTCTAATGGAGTCTTAGGGATTGACTTAGATGGAACTAAGTTTAGAATGTATACAACTGTTTGTAATGCATATCCCCAAAATGAGTTAGGCAAAGAAGAATAGCTTAACATTGATTTTATCATATCAAGCAAAATGTTCCTTCTTTCAGCTATACCATTTTGTTGTGGTGTCGGAGGTGCCATGAGTTGTGATAATATTCCATTCTCAATCAAGTGGTCCTAAAATTTATAATCCAAGTACTCTCCTCCTCGATCAGATTGAAGAATTTTGATTGATTTACTGAGTTGTTTTTCTACTTCAGCATGGAATTCTTTGAACTTTTCAAAGGCCTCGGATTTTCTTTGCATCAGATATGCATATCCATATCTAGAATAATCATCAATGAATATGATGAAATATTCATAGCCCCTTCTAGCTTTCACATTCAAAGGCCCACATACATCAGTATGTATGATCTCTAAAGGTGCTTTTGCTCTTTCACCTTTTGCTGAAAAAGGCCTTTTGGTCATTTTACCTTCTAGACAGGATTCACAAACTGGTAGAGTGCCAACCCTTAGCTCTCTTAAAGGACCATCCTTTACTAGTCTTTCTATTCTGTCTATATTAATATGACCAAGCCTCAAATGCCATAAATAAGTGTCATTATCATTATTTGCAACTAGCCTCAAATGCCATAAATACGTGTCATTATCATTATTCGCAACTTTTCTTCTTTTAGGAGTTGGTTCAGCGACTTTAAACATTTCGGTTTGAAGCAAGTTGTTGGAATTTGGTTTAACAAAATATAGACCATTTTCAACATACCCAGAACAAATATTTATTCCATTCTTATAAATTGAAACAGAGTCAATACTAAAAGATATAGAAATAAATTGTCCATGCAACTTTGACACCGAAATCAAATTCCATTTGAAATCCAGAATATAATAAATATTGTCCAAAAGCAAATATTTATTATCAGCAAACGATAGTCGAACTATCCCTACTGCTGTCGCTGACACCTTTTCTCCATTGCCTACTCTCATTGTGAAATCTCCCACTTGAAGATCCCGGGCAGACTCAAGCATCTGCAAAGAAACACATACATGGTTAGATGCTCCTGAATCAATAATCCAGCTTGAGAAATCATTCTCAACTAAGCATGTTTCCATGACTAGTAAATCTAATTTACCTTGTTTCTTTTTCTGTTTTTTAGCTCATCAAGGTACTTTTTACTTTTTCTGAGCAGCAGCCTTTCCTTTCTTCTTCTGGATCTTCTTCTTGTTATCCTTTTTCTTTCCCACATAATTCTTCTTTTTTTTCTTCGAAGAAGAAGGCTTTGCCTCAGTTGCATTGGCTTCAGCAACAATTGCCTTACCACCCTTATCATCTATAAGAGTCTCATATATTTGTAGCTCATTTAAGAGTTCAGACAGATTACACTTTTTATGATTCATAATGTAATTAGTCCTGAATTGGAGAAAAGCGAGAGATAGTGTCTCTAGAATCATGCCAACCTGAGTCTTTTCATCGATTTTAGCTCCATTGATCTTAGCCTCATTGAAATGATTGACCATTTTGAGGATGTGCTCATGAACAGAAGAACCATTCTCCATTTTACCATTCATAATGGCTTTTACAGCTTCGTAGCGAGCCTAATTAGATGGGCGTCCAAACATCTGTTGTAGAGATTCCATAATATCTCTTGCAGTTTCAAAGGCCTCGTGCTTAGTTCTAAGCACCTCATTCATTGCTACTAACAAGTAGTAGCGGGATTTGTTATTTGCAACAACCCAACGGTTGTACTCTTCAGCAGCAACCTTGGAGGCATTGATTGGAGGCACTGGAGGACAATCCTCCTTAAGGACATAGTGGAAGTTTTCATTAATGAGAAGGATATTCATGTTGCTTTTCCAGTTAACACAATTTTCACAAGTTAATACTTAAGAGGCGAGAAGTGAGAAAATTTTCACAATTTTATGATTCATAATGTAATTAGTCCTGAATTGGAGAAAAGCGATAGATAGTGTCTCCAGAATCATGCAAACCTGAGTCTTTTCATCAATTTTAGCTCCATTGATCTTAGCCTCATTGAAATGATTGACCATTTTGAGGATGTGCTCATGAACAGAAGAACCATTCTCCATTTTACCATTCATAATGGCTTTTACAGCTTCGTAGCGAGCCTAATTAGATGGGCGTCCAAACATCTGTTGCAGAGATTCCATAATATCTCTTGCAGTTTCAAAGGCCTCGTGCTTAGTTCTAAGCACCTCATTCATTGCTACTAACAAGTAGTAGCGGGCTTTGTTATTTGCAACAACCCAACGGTTGTACTCTTCAGCAGCAACCTTGGAGGCATTGATTGGAGGCACTGGAGGACAATCCTCCTTAAGGACATAGTGGAAGTTTTCATTAATGAGAAGGATATTCATGTTGCTTTTCCAGTTAACACAATTTTCACAAGTTAATACTTGAGAGGCGAGAAGTGAGAAAATTGGGTTTAACATATTTGCTGAAAAATAAGAAAATTTTAATAAATAATTACATAAATATCATTACATAATTTAAGGCAAAGTAAATAAGATGCATAAAAGCACATGTTAAAATACACAAAAACATGTTTACTTTAAAGGCCTAAGGAATTTTAATATCCACAACTAAGTACCGTCGTAGGGTAGGTCAAATAGTTGCTAATTAAAATGAGAACTTCTCAATTAATAAGTATCTCCCGAAATATCTCATATTTCTATTACTCATTAATTTCCTTAATTTTGGTCAAGAAAGTAATTAACTAGTGTGACCCATCGTATCAGACCTTTTGAGACTTAACTTAGAAATTGCCACCGTAAGGTAGGTCAATTCTAAATACATCTTAAAAGTCCTATCGCATGGAAGACAACCTTGGTATTGCCATTAGTAGACACCCTCCGTAGGGAGGACGAAGTCAAAGCATCACGAGGCGCTACTAATAGCTCATGGTGTTGTACTAACGATGGAGACCAAGGGTTTATATTACCATATTACCCCTCCCACTCATTATTTTGCAAAAGTGTATTTTATTTATAAAACAACTTTTATTTCATAAACTCTTAGTTAACTTAAACAATTTAAATGACTAAGATTTTATAATGTTAAACACTTTAAAATTATAAAATAAGCTAAATGTGATAACTTAAATATAACATTTAAATTTAAAATATCACATTTGGCACATTAATTTTGCAAATCCAATTGCTCAATTAATTTACAAATTTAATCTCATTAAATTTATTGCAAAGTACATTAAATATAATTTATTAAAACTTTTTAATAATAAAATAATAATGCATAGATGCATGACATATAATAATTAGGTAGACACATTTCTATCTAATATGGCATATGCTAGGCATGAAATGTAATTATTATCATCATAACAAAATATTTCATAAAAACTGAAAAAAAAACTTCTAAGAGTAAATGTGATTATTATCAACATAACAAAGACATTTAATAAGAAGCAAAATGAATACATGACTCTTCACTGAGACTCATCTGGGAACCGGTGAGGCTTTTCGAATCACTGAAAACAGTGAGGCTCTTCGAATTCCTAGGAAACAATAAGGCTCAGAGCGGATTCCTCACTCAAAACCTCTTGGAAAAATTCTATCGGACAGCCTTTAAAAAATTCTCAATGAAATAGGACACTATAATAAGTATAAAAAAATTCTAATTAAGAACTTTTCTCAAACCATGAAGAACCTTTCTTCATAAATACAAAATGAATCATATATTCAATTGATCTAATCAAAAGGAAATTGCATAACTTATTACATGGAATAGATAAATTAACACCAATCCATTCGCACATTCATCATCATGAAAATATTAAAAGCATATTATGCATGAGTGCCTACCCAATTATCATATAAATAATTATTAAATTAATAGGGGTATAACATGTTCTGATACCAATTGATGGTTATCTTAGAACGATTCTGAGATATTTGCGGAAGCGTGATAAGGATCAAATCACTTATCTTAGTGGAAACAAGATACGGATCAAATCACATATCTTAAAAATTGAGTTAGCACGATCTATACCATATTAATTTAATAACAAGAATAATAAAGAGATTATGAAATCAACTTTTTGTTCTTTATGAACACTACCTTGGAATCACCAAATCCTTTGATCACCACAGATCTTTCCAAACGTTGTCTAAATTCTTAATTCAAAATTAATAACTCAACCCAACATATCATAAAGTTCACATAATTTAATGGAGCCGTCCAAAGGAACTATGGACATTATAATTCTAAGCTCCAATAATTTTGACATTCAATTAACACCTTAATTAAATATAAAAATTATTAATTCCAAATTACTCCACTAAAAATTTGGAATTGCACTCTTAAAATTATAAAATTAATTATATTCATAAGGATTTGAATCATCCATTGATATAGTCGCTGTATATAAATTGATCCTCGGTTCATGATTAAAGCTAGACATTTTCCGTTAACCTCTTTAATCACATATTTATCCATAAGTACCATTGATTCTATAATGAATAATATATTTATGATCCAATCATAAATTGAGCGCTCTTATTATTCAAGTCCCGAATCAACACTTATGGAACCGTCCATCTGACTTCTTTACGAAGGAATGGATTTCATCTTGTACATTAATATTTCCGGCTACTTGTGTTATTATATTTCCAATATACCAAGAATTTGATACTATGTTTCTGTGTCGTAAGTCAGAAAACATAATACAATAAATAGGAGTCTATTAATTACTCAAATTAAGATCGATTCACATATGACCATCATTGATTAATTTTAAATTCTCTATTTTAACAACAGAATTTATTAGAGATTCATAATTAATCATGTTCCAATCCTATAATTAAATTATATAAAGTGCTTTCATTTCAAAAATCTCATTATCAACAATCCAGATAAGATCGTTTCATTCAGAATGTAATGAACCACGCTAGTAATTTTAAATTAAAGATCCCTATTACAAATTTAATTTATAATTATGGACAAGTTTAGATTATTCTACTTTAAATATTATCCTCTGTATATAACACTTATATACAATATTTAAAGTCACATTTAAATAATACAGGATTTTTAATATTTATAAAGCATCATAACATGCATGCAAGTAAAATATTAAAAAAATTCTTAAATATTCAGTAAAATAATAAATATCATTTGTTTATGGGCACATATCACAATAGAGACATGGTCAGAAGCACAGGCGCTCTTGGTCAGCATGTCATCCACGTAGACCTCCATGTTCAGGCCCAGCTAATCTTGAAAGATCCTGTTCATCACTTTGTAGCAATAAATGCCTTTCTCCATCACAAAGGAGGTGTGCTCTTCATCGCTGGGGTCCATCCTTATTTGGTTATATCCGGAGAAGGCATCCATAAAGCTGAGGAGCTCGTAGCCGGAGGTGGAATCCACTAGCTGGTCTATCCTCGGCAAGGAAAAACTGTCATTCGAACACGCCCTATTGAGGTCAGTGAAGTCGATGCAGATTCTCCAGCTCCCATTTGCCTTTTGCACCATGACCATATTAGCCAGCCAACTAGAGTAATGCACCTCTCGGATATGGCCGGCACTGAGCAGCTTGTTGACCTACTCATCGATAGCTTTTTGCCGCTTAGGAGCGAAGCTCCTCTTCCTTTGGCGGATTGGACGGTGCTTTGGGTCGATATTGAGCTTGTGGGTGATTACCTCTGGAGGGATGCCAGGCATGTCTGATGCTGACTAAGTAAAAATGTCCGAGTTGGCTGCAAGAAGGTTAGGAGGCGATCACAGTCTTCCAAGGGAAGGAGTCCGCTGATACGCACGGTCTTTTCCGGGTCGTCCCCGAGGGGAAAGGTTAGGAGTTGCTCGGCCGATTCTCCTCCTTTGCTGGAATCCCTGGGGTCAGGTGCCTCTAAAGCTGGCTAGACCTCATGGGGACTTGATGCTGCATGGTAATAAGGCAAGATCGGGCTGGTCTCGCCCCACATCTCACCGACTCTGCCGCTAGTGGGGAACTGCATGAGTAGACGCCGGGTGGAGATAACTGCATCCAAAAGATTGAGGCCTGGTCATCCTAAAATGGCATTATACGCAAGGGGGACCCTCACGACCAAAAATTTCACGATGACGGTACTATGGCATGGTGGCGTTTCGACCGTCACAGGCAAGGATATTTCACCCTCGACCCTCACCGAGTCTTCGGTGAACCCAACTAAGGGAGCTGCCACGGGCTGGAGGGAGTCAATAGATAAACCCATCCTAACAAATAGGTCGTAAGTGAGGATGTCAGCTGAGCTACTACTATCAACTAAAATCCTTTTTACAGAGTGTTTGGTGATCGTCATGGAGACGACGGCGCCTTCATTATTTACATTTTCAACAATAGTTGCCCCCTTCTCCCTAGGCCGCTTTGGGGAAGGAGCTACCCCTCAAGACACCATTCCGACCGTTCGCTCCGTGGGGGTGTTATCGACAGCGGCCTGAACAGGCGGGGGTCCCATGAGGGTTGGCACCGAAGGTGGTGCCTTTTAGATGTATTTCCCAAGGTAGCCCCACTGGATGAGCTCCTCGATGGCACGCTTCAGGCTGTAGCAACTGTCGGTGTCATGGCCATAATCCTGATGGAAACGGCAATAACGATTCTTATCATGGGGAGGACCTTTCTTAATAGGAGGCCTTGTAACTCTCGAGGTGGTCGAGAGGATCCGTACATCGTACGGATCCATCTAAGGTAAATGGAATCTGGAAGGTATCAGCTCCTCCAATATCCGGTGGGTGTAGGGAGGGCAAGTATCAAACTCCTCCTCCAGCTGGTTGTTGATTCTCCTGGTAAGCTCATCCAGTCGCCGACGGTATTCGTCTAGGCGATCCTCCACCTGGCGATTGATTGCAGGGGTCCTTCTGAATGACTCGAAGGATGAAAAAGAAGAAGAAGAAGATTGGAGACCTGCTCGGGCCGCAGTCAGGGGATCGCAGCCATTTGGGGGGCTCACGACGGGGCCGCCTAGGGGAAGCCCGGCGACGACGGCCTCTCTCTGGGGAGAGTCTCCCCATGCAGACTGTTGACTAGCAGGGGGAGCGGTCTTATGCTGGGTGGCCACGGACTACTGCTACTGAAGTCCGTGAACCATGGCGGTGAGAGCCTAAACTTGCTTAGTTAGGGCCACCAGCTACTCAACCGAGGCAGCTGCCTCCGGTGGCGGACAGGTGATGGGCGAATCAGCAGCAGGGTGATTGGCCTCCTGTTGCCTAACCGGCGGGGGAAGCCCCACCGGATAACTGATGGAAGCATCTTGAGCTCGTGTCACCGCCATGGCTTGATGAAGAAAGAAGAGTGAGTAAGAGTTCGTGGTTAGGTATCACAGAAGCTCGCTTCTGATTCTCCTATTAACCCCCTACCTGGCATGCCAATCTGATGGCACCCGATTGCCGGTCCTGAACGTTGAAAAAGAGAACTGCTTAATCAGTGGATCCTCGCCGAGCTGGATGGCCTGTAAAAAGTCCCAAGACCATAGGGGTACTCCTCCGGTGAGGACCCTCCGATGCTCAAGTCAGCAACCGAGGTCACAGCTGAGGAAGAGCAAGCGAGCTCTTTAGGGGCGAGAGGAGTCCGCAAAAAGGGGGAATCCCTCTCTGGGTGATAGATTAACGAGCGTTGCATACCTGGTCCTTGAGTGGATTTACCCTTTTATAGGTGGTTGACACTTGCATGACCACGTGGAGTTCCATAAGAAAGGAATGTTCATGGGGTTCATGGGGGTTGCGTGAATCTAGGCCGGTTGGTAGGTCCTGTCCCATCGGAGAGGAGAAAACGACGGTTGGTGAGCCAAGTCCCATCAATCGGCGGAGCTAACGGGTAGTTAGGTCTGGTCCCATCGGCGGCGTGGCCAGTGGGATTATTCCTCTTGTACGTAGCTTTAGTCCTGATTGACGTGTGTGTGTGTGTGTATATATATATATATATATATATATATATATATATATATGAGCTAGTCATGCTTATCTTAGGAAATCGCTTACTTCCTTGAATTTCTAGAGGTAGTCGTATAAAGACGACCTTCAGGAAATCCTCAGCCGTACATGAGAGGCCTGCTAATCCAAGAGGGTTTCAAGTAACAAGTGGATATCAGATACATACGGAGGATTAACCCAGGCGATGGCCGTTGTGGAAATCATCTATTTTGAGTGACGAAAACTCATCACTCCAACTGTCGATTTATTTTAAATAAAAAATTATACATAAATCATCAGATGATTTTCATTTTCATACTCTGCCACTAGGAATGTAATTAATCCGAATCGACACAATGCCAAGCTCAAGCTCGACTCTAGTCTAAAATTTAAAGTTTGAAATGGATACCTCCAAAGCGGAAATCGACATGCATACCTCCAGAGGGGAAATCGTCATCGTCATTCATACCTCCGGAGGGGAAATCGTCATGGACACCTCCAAAGCGGAAATCGACATCTCCAAAGGGGAACTTGACATGCATACCTCTAGAGGGGAAATCGACATGCATACCTTAGTTGTTCCAGTCACCAAACAGAGAGGTCATGAGAGTTGATCCATGAAACAATGAGGCTGTAACCCCCCCATAAATTATCATGGGGAACGTAACTCTTAGTATTTACTTTAGGGGACACCTGGCATCCCGGGGGAAAACCTTCTTGACGTTTAGACTTTTGACATGACTTGATGATTGAATGCCCGATCTCCTTACCTGACCAAAGCGTTGCACTGAGGGATTATTTATATGATGGAGGGGGGACTCCCTCCATCATCCCGGCACTTCCTCCATCAGGTAAATTCCCTGGCTTCTAGAGAGAGAGAGAGGGAGAGAGAGTAAGAGAGAGAAAGAGATAGGGAGACAGAGAGAGAGAAAGAGCGAGCGTGAGAGAGAAAGAGACAGTGGGAGAGAGAGAGACAGTGGCAGAGAGAGAGAAATCGTGAGACGCTCCCGGTCGTCCCCCTTGGTTCAGGCCCGGCGGCGTGCTCGCCGCCGCGCTGGGCCTGATACTTGGCCGGCGACCCTGCCGGTGCCAGGGGAGGCGACCGGCGGGTGGTGGAGAGAGAGAGGAGAGGGAGGGCCAATTGGCCCTCCTCTTGTGCGGTGGCGGAAGCCGGGTTCGGCTTTCGCCGGTTGGTTTGGGCCCAGCGGCGTGCTCGCCGCCTCGCCGGGCCCAAGCATTGGCCTGTCACCTCCACCGCGCCGGGCGTACGTCCGATGGAGGTCCGGCCAGCCATGGTGGCTGGCCGTGCCGCCGCACAGTTCTGTGCCGCGCGGAGGTGTTAGAGAGAAAGTGTCAAATTGAGGGAGAGAGAGGATTGGCGGCCGGCCAGGCGGCGGCCGGCTCTGGCCCGGCCACCGCGGCCGGGCCGCCCTCAATTTGGCCGGCGGTGGCCCCGGCTGCCGACCATGTTCCCATCCCCTGTTCTGTGAAACAGGGGATCGGGCAGCTTACTGTTGAACCGGGCCGGCTGGGCCGGCCGGTTCAAGCCTTTTGGGCCGTGCAGCAGTAGGAGTTTGGGCTGGATTTTGGGCCCCGTAACAAGCCGGGATTAGAAAAATAATTATATGGCTAGAATCTTGGTGAATTCTAGTTTCTTGGGGTATTTTTACTTCCCCATTTGGGTTTGTATAGTGGGAGATATTCGAGCCCAAAGTAGGGCCCGTGAAATAGTTTGGGTAGAAATCCTAAGGGTCATTTTAACATTCGTATTCTAATAAATTAATTGTGTAATGATCCTGTAGGTGCTCAGACATCCGAATAACTGATTTATACCTGTTGGATTGCGTACTGAGGTAAGTAATCTAGTTATCAGTATTTAATAATTAATTCATAAATGTTTAAATTATGAATTGTGATGTGAAGAATTGTTATTGGCTAAATTTGTAAGTAGATGAATATTACGAATACATGGCTGTTTATGTGCTATGATTTCATGTGTGGATGCTATGCATGAGAGATGCAGTTATGATGCATGAGAGATACAGTTATTATGCATGAGAGATGCAGTTATTAAGATATTGATGTGATATATTACATGCAATTGTTCAGTAGGTATAATCCACTGTTTATGCAATATTGAGTTGTCATTGATATGATGAGTGCATGTAATGTGAGGTACTGTTATGTGTTGCCGCGGTTCTCCTTTATCATGTCATACCACACACATGTCTAGAGGACGTGTTCTGCTTGGTTAGATGTGGCATCGCACATATAGAGAATGTGTTCTGGTAGATTTTGATATTGGCGTGACCCTGGTATCTCGACCTTTCAGTAGGGGGGATGCTTTAAGGGAATGCTTGTTGGTACATTATTGGCGTGACCCTGGTATCTCGACCTTTCAGTAGGGGGGATGCTTTAAGGGAATGCTTGTTGGTACATTATTGGCGTGACCATAGTATCTTGACCCTTTCAGTAGGGGGGATGCTTTAAGGGAATGCTTGTTGGTACATTATTGGCGTGACCCTGGTATCTCGACCTTTCAGTAGGGGGATGCTTTAAGGGAATGCTTGTTGGTATATTATTGGCGTGACCCTAGTATCTTGACCTTTCAGTAGGGGGATGCTTTAAGGGGATGCTGGTTGGTACACTATTGAGATATTGCAGGGCCGTGGGTCACATTTACAGTTACCATTGAGAGTATAAACAGTGGGTTTACTTACATTGCATGTTTGAGTATTTGTGAAATGTTTATGCATGCAGATCATTTATATGCTTATTGATTGCTATGCTATGATTTGACTGTATAACGTGGTTTACTTACTGAGTGTAAGCTCATAAAATTCTTACAATATTTTTATCAGAGCCACGAGGTTGAAGATGGATTGGTGGGGTGATGGATCTTCTATTAAATAAAACAAGACCATTATTTTGTTGTAGCCCCAATATTACAATGTGTAGGGCTTGATGCCCAGACTTTATTATTGTGGTGTGTGAGGGTATTAGCCCAAAAACTTTTAGTATTGAGTGATGTATTTGACTTGGTTTTTATATAATGGTGTTATATGTTAAAATTTTGTGACGCCTTGCGTGCCCGGCACGCGGCGGGTTGTCACCCTAGCCCGATATTTGGGTCTGGGGCGTGACAGCTTTAGTGGTATCAGAGCCAAGTTATGACTCTAGGGACACAGACATATTGACATGATAACAGGTAGAGAACTTATGACCCTAGGGACACGGACATATTGACATGATAACACAGAGAGAATATTTTGATGACATTATATTTAGAGTCACCTGACACATTAGTTTATGATGATATTAACCACATCCAATTTACCAGGAATTAGTTATGGCTCGTCGTACTAGGAGCCAACTGTATGAGGAGGACTCTCTGGCCGGTAATGCTGATCAGCCGGTGGGTCAAGGAACTACTGGTGGTGTGGCCCCTGCCAACCCAGTAGGAACTGAGTACCAGCGATTCCAATCCGAGATGCTTCAAGCTCTCTCGGGTATGGCGCAGTCTATGTAGGACATGCAGCATCAGAGTGCGCAGCGGATGCATGGTGGGCCCATAACCCACAGGACCCAGGTTATGATCTTAGGGACATATGCATATTGACACTCTAGACAAAATACTTGGATGACATTGAGACAATTATGACTTTCAAGGAATTTTATGAATTATGCTTTGGAAGCTTGAAATTTAAAGTTTATCAAGAATTACAAGTTTGATAGAAATTGAGAATGAACCATCGCAAGCCAATGATATTATGTGGGCTTCATGGCTGGTAGCCTTGATCAGTGGGGAGGTCAAGGGGCTTCTAGAGGTTTTAGTTCCATCAAACTTGTTGGAAATGGCTCGTAGCAGTTTCAGATCTTTAAATAATATGGGTAGATGAAACTTTAATTGGATATGCAATAAAAGACAGATGAATATATGGAACATGATATAGTAGTTGAAAATTGCAATTGATGACTAATATAACTAAACACCATTATATCCATATTGCAATTGAGTGCGATATGTGGATTTTGAGGTATTAAATCTGAATCTGAATGTGGATGTATAAATAAATTTTTAATTGTGGAACTTACATTGTTGATATTGTAAGTTTAAGATTATGAGCTAATCTGCTGGTTATAGGGATGATTAATATTGATGATATTTCGAGAATGAAATAGTTAATTACATGTTTTTGATTAATCACAATTAAGTACTATCTGAATTTGAGTCTGGATGGATAATATATATAGTGAATTTTGCTAAGAGAATTTTATTATGAATATTGCATGTTCAAAACTGATTGTTAATTTGCTAGATGTGGAGATGGTTGATACTGATGCTAATGAAATAGTTGATTGCATATTATATCTTGATGGACCATTTATGATGGACCATTTATGAAGAATATAAATTTTAAATTCTGAGACAATTACTGGTTAAGTATTTGAGAGCAGTAGACTCTATTAATCTTCAGAACTGATTTTGGCTATAAATGATCAAATATTTTGATAGTAGAAAGTGAAATATTTTAGCAATAATGAGAATATGATAAACTCTACTGATAAAGAATTTCATGGGGATTTTCATCTGTTAATAGATTTCTAGACCAAGATATCTATTCATAGATTATCGTGCATACTTATTGTACCTTTCTTCATAGTTCCTACATAAATATCTTTCTCCAGGAAGGATAAATTATCATTCAGCCATTGGTGGCATATTTATTGTTAAGAAATTAGGAGGGAGGTGATTTTATTTTTGATTATTATCAGTTATGGATTATGGTTATGGGTACATCTACTATCACTTTCAAGTCATAGAGAGATTACTATAATTTTCAATTATGTCTTTCGAATGGTAAGTGCATTTTCAATCTTGATTGACTTTATAAGTCTTGTATCTATCTGAGCTAGATTAGTGAAGTCACTATGAGATATTTGAAGGGTTAAATTAGTTGGTCATGTTATGGCATGAGACATTGCATAATCTATAGATGATTTTGATAATCATTGGTAACGAAATAATCGATTCAAGAATTTGAATCATTTAAATTGCATTATTTATTAAGGATATACTGATCTATTGATGAGAAATTGATTGTTATGGTGGTATTATTGATAATTATGAAGGAGATAAATAATTAATTATACCGGTGAGTAATGATGGCAATATTATTCAAAGAAATTAAATTAGTTGATTATGATAATTATGATAGATATCCTAAATGATCGACTTAATGTTCATTGATGTTAGCTTGATGTATTCAGAGTGAACCCAAGTATGTTATGATGATTGAAATAAGTGTCGTAATGATTAATGACACATTCAACTATTTATGAGTTGAGAGAGCATTGGAAGGAAACTATCTTATATTTAATTCAAAAGAATTTAGAATTGTCTTATTGAGGAATTAAGAGTAGCTGATGTGTTACTAACCTTAAAAAAAAAAAAAACACTTCTTAAGGAAATTAATTTTATTTGGTAGAAAGATTAAATTAATTTTGAAAGTTGGATATGTCATTTGGGTGCTTGGGAATGAAATAAAAGTTTGCTAGTGAGTATCTATAATGGTACAAAATTTGTGGACATTTAATTTTGAGGATGAAATTTTAGTGGGTTAAATGTTAATATTTGTTTTTGGTTTAATGGTAAACTGCGTAAATTGAGTCTGAACCCATTTGTCTCACTCTTCTAATTTGATGATGTTTTCATAAGGCTTAGTGAATTAAGCGGAATTTCTGTCCAATACAGTCTGCATGAACAAATTAGATTTTGATGATATACTGTGAGCCTGTGTGATGGATTTAAAAAGTGCTTGGTATAGCTTCATACCCTTAGTGAAATTGCTTACTTTAATGATTACCAAGCCAATATTCAAATGGATTCATTTTGTTGTCTATGATAAAAGGTGTAAATTTTATTGAGATGAAGTGTGAGAGAGACAATTTTGATTACTGAGCTGGTTTAACAAATATGAGAAAGTATCAAGGCAGCTTCATGTAGCTCAGAGTCAATAGAAAGTTATGTTGATGTTAAACAGAAAGATTTGAAATTTCAGGTTGAAGACCATTTGGAAATTTTATTAACTAATGACATGATGAGATTTGTGTTTAGAGGTGAATTGAGTCCTCAATTTATTGGGCTACTTGAGATGTTAATCAAGGAATAGGAGGTGGCTTATAGCTTAGCACTGTCTTCATTACTCTTTGGGGTGTTCAATGTGTTTCATACCTTTTTGACTGAGGAGGTGTATTTCAAACCCCCATTATGTGTTAGAACTTGAACCGATTTAGTTTAAGAAGGAATTGGCCTATGGTGATCATCTTGTACACATCGTGGACAACAAGGATTAAGTTCTGAGATGGTGTAGTATTCCTTCTGTCAAAGTTCAGCGGAGTAATTATTCTGAGAGGAAGATTATCTGGGAGTCTAAGGAGAAAATGAAAAAGAAACATCCATAAATATTTGTATCTTATTACAGATCAACGATGTATCGATGACGGTGACTTTTGAATGAATTTTAGCTGAAAGTTTGGATTTGTATTCTATTGGATGTATATCAAATTTCGAGGACGAAATTTTTATAAGGGGGGGAGAATGTAACCCCCCCATAAATTATCATGGGGGAACGTAACTCTTAGTATTTACTTTAGGGGACACCTGGTATCCCGGGGGAAAACCTTCTTGACGTTTAGACTTTTGACTGACTTGACGATTAAATGCCCGATCTCCTTACCTGACCAAAGCGTTGCACTGAGGGATTATTTATATGATGGAGGGGGGACTCCCTCCATCATCCCGGCACTTCCTCCATCAGGTAAATTCCCTGGCTTCTAGAGAGAGAGAGAGAGGGAGAGAGCGTAAGAGAGAGAAAGAGACAGGGAGATAGAGAGAGAGAAAGAGCGAGCATGAGAGAGAAAGAGACAGCGGGAGAGAGAGAGAGTCAGTAGGAGAGAGAGAGAGACAGCGGCAGAGAGAGAGAAATCGCGAGACGCTCCCGGTCGTCCCCCTTGGTTCAGGCCCGGCGGCATGCTCGCCGCCGCGCCGGGCCTGATACTTGGCCGGCGACCCCGCTGGCGCCGGGGGAGGCGACCGGCGGGGTGGTGGTGGAGAGAGAGAGGAGAGGGAGGGCCAATTGGCCCTCCTCTCGCGCGGTGGCGGAAGCCGGTTCCGAACCGGCTTCCGCCGGTTGGTTCGGGCCCGGCGGCGTGCTCGCCGCCTCGCCGGACCCGAGCTTTGGCCTGTCACCTCCACCGGAGCCGGGCGTGCCTCCGGTGGAGGTCCGGCTGGCCATGGTGGCCGACCGTGCCGCCGGCACAGTTCTGTGCCACGCGAAGGTGTTAGAGAGAAAGTGTCAAATTGAGGGAGAGAGAGGAGGATTGGCGGCCGGCCACGGCGGTGGCCGCTCTGGCCCGGCCACCGGCGGCCGGGCCGCCCTCAATTTGGCCGGCGGCGGCCCTGGCCGCCGGCCATGTTCCCGTCCCCTGTTCTGTGAAACAGAGGATCGGGCGGCTTACTGTTGAACCGGGCCGGCTGGGCCGGCCGGTTCAGGCCTTTTGGGCTGTGCAGCAGTAGGAGTTTGGGCTAAATTTTGGACCCCGTAACGGGCCGGGATTAGAAAAATAATTATATGGCTAGAATCTTGGTGAATTCTAGTTTCTTGGGGTATTTTTACTTCCCCATTTGGGTTTGTATAATGGGAGATATTCGAGCCCAAAGTAGGGCCCATGAAATAGTTTGGGTAGAAATCCTAAGGGTCATTTTAACATTCGTATTCTAATAAATTAATTGTGTAATGATCCTGTAGGTGCTCAGACATCCGAATAACTGATTTATACCTGTTGGATTGCGTACTGAGGTAAGTAAGCCAGTTATCAGTATTTAATAATTAATTCATAAATGTTTAAATTATGAATTGTGATGTAAAGAATTGTTATTGGCTAAATTTGTAAGTAGATGAATATTACGAATACATGGCTGTTTATGTGCTATGATTTCATGTGTGGATGCTATGCATGAGAGATGCAGTTATGATGCATGAGAGATACAGTTATTATGCATGAGAGATGCAGTTATTATGATATTGATGTGATATATTACATGCAATTGTTCAGTAGGTATAATCCACTGTTTATGCAATATTGAGTTGTCATTGATATGATGAGTGCATGTAATGTGAGGTATTGTTATGTGTCGCCGCGGTTCTCCTTTATCATGTCATACCACACACACGTCTAGAGGACGTGTTCTGCTTGGTTAGATGTGGCATCGCACATATAGAGAATGTGTTCTGGTAGATTTTGATATTGGCGTGACCCTGGTATCTCGACCTTTCAGTAGGGGGGATGCTTTAAGGGAATGCTTGTTGGTACATTATTGGCGTGACCCTGGTATCTCGACCTTGGGATGCTTTAAGGGAATGCTTGTTGGTACATTATTGGCGTTACCCTAGTATCTTGACCCTTTCAGTAGGGGGGATGCTTTAAGGGAATGCTTGTTGGTACATTATTGGCGTGACCCTGGTATCTTGACCTTTCAGTAGGGGGATGCTTTAAGGGGATGCTGGTTGGTACACTATTGAGATATTGCAGGGCCGTGGGTCACATTTACAGTTACCATTGAGAGTATAAACAGTGGGTTTACTTACATTGCATGTGAGTATTTGTGAAATGTTTATGCATGCAGATCATTTATATGCTTATTGATTGCTATGCTATGATTTAACTGTATAACGTGGTTTACTTACTGAGTGTAAGCTCACAAAATTCTTACAATGTTTTTATCAGAGCCACGAGGTTGAAGATGGATTGGTGGGGTGATGGATATTCTATTAAATAAAACAAGACCATTATTTTGTTGTAGCCCCAATATTACATATGTGTAGGGCTTGATGCCCAGACTTTATTTTGTGGTGTGTGAGGGTATTAGCCCAAAAATTTTTAGTATTGAGTGATGTATTTGACTTGGTTTTTATATAATGGTGTTATATGTTAAAATTTTGTGACGCCTTGCGTGCCCGGCATGCGGCGGGTTGTCATCCTAGCCTGATATTTGGGTCTGGGGCGTGACAGAGGCAAAACAAGTGGATGCCAAACGTTTGCGATTTTGTGTTGTATATTAATTCCGAAGGGTTGATTTCTTTTATCGTCACCGAGCAAAGACGTAGAACAACCCAGATGCAAATGGACGCCCTGAATCGGGTTTTTTATTTTTTTGGTTCCAATAATATCCTTTTAAAAACAATTTACCGGATTAGGATAGTTTTAAAAAGTAGGGTGGTTTTGTTTATGTCCGCGAGCAGGGGTTGAAGAAGTGAACTACGGAGAAAAATAACATGAAAATTGTCCTCTTTGTTTTTTCTTTTGCTAATTTAAAGTAAATCGTTAGGAGTGATGACTTTAGGGAAATCATTATTTCAACAGATAATTTTCTTTTTATTTCTTCCTGAATTGTACATATTTAAAATTAGGTGGAAAATTTAAAAAAAAAAAAAGAATATTCTTATATTCTTGGTAGGTGGGGCGTTGTGAGAAGCGTTGCTTGAGTTGCAGCTTTTCTCTACCAACCAATCCAAAATTGAGGGGTAGGTCATTTAGAAAAGGTTAAGAAAAATTGCGCCATATATCTTTTTTTTTGAAATAATAACAGAATTCTGTATGATATGTGCAGTAGATATGGCAGCCCTACATCCACAACGTAGTTATTGGATTGTCTAATTATTGTTTTGGGGGTCAATCTAATTGGACTGCTGTTATCCCTTGGCATTAGCCAAGTAGAACGATGAGGCAGTTCAGGCAAGAGCTAGCAGCTTGTTTGTAAGATAATGTATTACAACTTGCAAGTGCTTGATTTGAGAGGATGTTTTGATATTTATTAGCTAGATAAGGAAGCCAGCCATATACGTTGTATTATAGGGCAGTCTTTTTAGGGACAGTAAGATGATCATTCTCCATATATGCAATAGTATTATCATATGACCAAATAGTAGATTAGTCCTACTTGGAGTGGTGGTACATGTCATATCACTAATTTCAATATCTTATATATTTAATTATTTTTTTGACTTATTTTTTTGAAATGTAGACTAATAGGTTTGAGAGGATATATATTCATAGTGGTCCGAATGCTTAGCTATCTGCCTTCCTTCCTTGAGATGGTAGATGTGTATTATGTTGTTAGGGATGATTGAAGATCATCAAAGATTTTTTTCAATGCCAGTAAAGATTTTCTGGGTCAGATGCTACTTTGTTCTTGTATCAAATCCTTTACAGAACTACGATATTTTGATGGCAGATATTTCCTCCATATATATGGTCGTGTTGGAGATATTAGGAAGCAAAGCACACTTAGGTTACCTTCCTTATTGCCGTAAAATGCTCCCAGCCTATGATTCCATATATGGCTTTAAGTTTAACTCAGGATTTAGCCGTACGTTTCAGTCTGTGACTAGATGATTCAGAACCTGCTTGTACGTAGCTTCAGCCATGATTGACTCATGAACCAAATAAACTCTACGTACATATGAGCTATTCATTCATGCTTATCATAGGAAATCGCTCACTTCCTTGAATTTCTAGAGGAAGTCGTATAAAGACGACCTTTAGGAAATCCTCAGCCGTACATGATCAGAGGCCTGCTAATCCAAGAGGGTTTTCAAGTAACAAGTGGATATCAGCTACGTACTGAGGATTAACCCAGGCGATGGCCGTTGTGGAAATCATCTGTTTGAGTAACGAAAACTCATCACTCCAACTGCCGATTTATTTAAACAAAAAAATACTACATAAATCATCAGTTTAGTCGATGATTTTCATTTCCATACCCTGCCACTAGAGGTGTAATTAATCCGAATCGAGTTGCCAAACTCAAGCTCGACTCTAGCCTAAAATTTGAAGTTCGAAATGGATACCTCCAAAGCGGAAATCGACATGCATACCTCCAGAGGGGAAATCGTCATCGTCATTCATATATACCTCCAGAGAGGAAATCGTCGTCATGGATACCTCCAAAGCGGAAATCCAAATGCATACCTCCAGAAGGGAAATCGACATCTCCAGAGGGGAAATAGTCATCGTCATTCATACCTCCAAAGGGGAAATCGTCATGGATACCTCCAAAGCGGAAATCGACGTCTCCAAAGGGAAACTCGAAGGGTCGCGGCGAGCGATACTCGAAGAAGCGTGGCGGCGAGCGAAACTCGAAGAAGTCGCCGCGAAAGAAGAAGAAGAAGCATGGCGGCGAGCGAAACTCGAAGAAGTCGCCGCGAAACAAGAAGAAGCGTGGCGGCGAGCGAAACTCGAAGAAGTCGCCGCCAAAGAAGAAAAGTGGCGGCGAGCGAAACTCGAAGAAGTCGCCGAAGCGTGGCGGCGAGCGAAACTCGAAGAAGTCGCCGTCGAAGAAGACGCGTGGCGGCGAGCAAAACTCGAACTCGAAGAAGGGTGGCGGCGAGCGAAAATCGAAGGGTGGCGGCGAGCGAGAAGGCATGGAGCGGAAGGCGGCGGAGAAGGGCGAGAAGGCTTGAAAGGCGGACATAGAGCGGAAGTCGATATCGGGCTGCCCGTCGATGGAGCGGAAGCCGATGGCTCGTCGATGGGGGGAAGCGAGAGGCGGTGGGGTTTTACGAAATTTATAAGGGACTTCGGTTTTTTCACGAGATGGAGACGAGGCAAACGCGATCTAGCGGTTGAGATATGAGACGAATTTAATTGGAATTATCATGAATGGCTCAAGTAACGCAGCAGCAACGTTTGGTAACGCAAGATTTGATTTTATAGCGATCCTTAATTATCGTTTATAAACTATATATATATATATATATATATATATATATATATATATATATAGGTGTCCGTTCATTTTGATTTTTAATTTTTAAAGTAATATATTTACCGTAAAAATAAAAATAAGACGAATAAAATACACATATATATTAGATATATATATATATATATATATATATAAAATTTTAACAAGTGTACGTAGTTGATTTCAAACTCTAGGTCAAAGGAAGTTAGAATTAAAAAAAATAAACTTCTCCTATATCATGTAAGCTACATTTATTAGTCAAATTTAAGGTAATACTTTACCATTTGTAAAATGTCTAAATTTCTTATAAATTAGATAAAATAACTTTATTATTTTTTTAAGTATTCAAATATCCCTTACTATGATTCTTTCTTTCATTAATACTCATCGATTCTTTATTTCATCTGCCTTTTACTTTCAATGCGTTTAAGAAAAAAAAAAAAATATCATGTTTAAGAAGGATTCTATAATTAAAATAAAAGTATCATCTTATATTACAATATATGTTTATAGAGAGCTATAGTACCATTATTTAATTAGTAACTATAAAATTTTACGTTTATTTTAAAAATAAAATTTATATATAATTTCTATATATCGAAAGTATAACTAAAAATATAGCTTTTTAAGAAAAAATTAAGCTTTAAGTACCAAGAGATATATAATTAGTATGTAAAGTCGATAGCATAAAGGGTATTATGGGAAGATAAATAAATCTTAGCAACCTATGTAGAAAATTATAATATAAAAGAACATGAGTAACAAATATCATAGTCATTTTCTAAAGTATAAAAGAATCTGAGGAAATTTTTTTTTATTTCCGTGTTGCTTAAGTAATACTTACTCAAAAATTATTTAGCAACTTATTTGGAAAATTATAATGTAAAAGAACATGGGTAATATATTCCAGA
Source organism: Calamus simplicifolius (assembly GCA_900491605.1). Classification (NCBI taxonomy): domain Eukaryota; kingdom Viridiplantae; phylum Streptophyta; class Magnoliopsida; order Arecales; family Arecaceae; genus Calamus; species Calamus simplicifolius. The sequence goes on along the minus strand of UESW01003987.1, from coordinate 1,398,754 downwards.
GTTATTTTCTAGTATATGAAAGAATATGAAAAAATTATTTTCCATCTTAAGTGTTGCTTAAGTAATACTTACTAAAAAAATATTAGCAACTTATTCGAAAAAAATTATAATATAAAAGAATATAGGTAACCAATATAGGAGTTATTTTCTAATGTACAAAAGAATATGAGGAAATTATTTTTCTATTTGAGTTTTGCTTAAGTAATACTTACTAAAAAGAATGGATTCTGAGTAATTTTGATACTTCTCAAAGAACAAGATCGATAAAATGTGATGCATGTCATCATTTAGTATCAACATGGGTCATTTGGATGTGATGGACTAATTTGTAAATGAGATGGGTAGTTTTGGTATAATAAAGTTTTATATGCAACAATCATTGATTTGTGGATGGAAACCTTCTTGCTTTATAATATACCAGAATGGTAGCTGCAAGGAGTACTAAATTGGAAGAAATTAATATTGTTTGCCATGTGACAATAGAAATGAAGAACATACTTAGTTTTATTATATTATATTGGATATTAGATTAGATAATCTGATATTTGATGAATGATAGAAGATTCTTGAACATCCTCAATGAATTTATTTATATCATGAGAATTCAAGATGATACCAAACCTACTTGGATATATTTTACGCCATGATGCTCAATCATTATTTGATATTATTTAAAATAATTTTATATTTAATCATAATATTATTGTTATTATAATATATATTTTAATATTAATAATATTCTATCATAACTAAATGTGATATAATTATCAAATTATAATATAATATATTACATTATTATAATATAATCATATAATATTAAATTATTACATTAATATAAAAACAATGGGCTTTATTTTTTAAGTACAGATGATGGATACTTGGACCCCCAAATTTAAGTCTAAGATTACTATCTTAAAGTAATCTTAGATGTCCATCCTTAAGGAAAGGTTTAGGATTGCTAACTTAAAAAATAATTATAAAGGTTAAAATGATTTAAGTTCATTACCACATGTATAAACATTAGAATATAACCAACTATAATGATCCCATCACCTTCGTTTGGATCACCTCATGCCAAATATCCTCATAATAAATTAATTTGATAAATTTTCATAACTAAATTATGGTCAATTATTTCTAGTTATATTTTTTACAATATAAACACACACACACACACACACACACACACACATATATATATATATATATATATATAGATATATATATATATATATATATATATAGAGAGAGATGGATGGAAGGATAGTTGGATCAAGTTACATTTGGTACAACCTTAATAAAGTTATAATTTTTTTTAATGGACAGCAAGAGCTCTACGTCTTTAATGCTAGTTGATCGAAGTAATATGCTACATTTAATTGTTTACAATCTAAAAATTCATGTAACTTGCATATTGCTAGCATATGCATCAAGTGGAAAAAATGGATATATAACGTAATTTAAAATAACAAATTATATTAAATGGCTTGATCAGTGGTGTAGAACTTCTATTGTCCATTTTAAAAATATGCAACAATGTTACAGTTACATTAGGTGGTACTTCAATTTGATTTTATATGAATTATGTGATTTGGATATCCTTATCTCATGTATGAACTTGGTTCCACTCGAATAGATATGTGAATATACCATATCTGGTTTGGCAGAGTCAAAATTAGAATGGAATGGTAATTCTAATTTTGGTTCCATTTTATTATTTAGTACCTAAAATAAAATCAAATAAGAATTGTCATTCTTGGATTGAGAATTTCTTTGAGAGATATAGATATTCTATTACATCCACTTGGGGATCACAATTCCATTCCATTACATATTTTTTATTATTCCAACTTTACCCTTATATTATGCTTAGAGGAGCATATTGCTCTTAATTAAATTTAATATAACTTATATCCTATCATTATCAAAAAAATTAATATAACAACTTTCATTATAATATAATGGCTATATTAAATTTTAATATATAATATAATAATAGTTATAAAAAATATTAAAATTATTATAATTATAGTAGTAAATATTATAATATGAAATTTGATTATTTAATGTTATAAAATTAAATTTAATGTTATATCATCATCATTAAGAAATTAAATGTACTAACTTTCATTATAATATTAGAAAAATATATCAAATTTTAATATTATAATATTATAATAGTTATAACAATATTAAAATTGTTGTAATATTAGAATATTATATTTAATGCCATAATTTTAATATTAATGTTATTATAATATTGAAGTTATTATTTTAATGTTCTAATATCAATTTTAATTTTATAGTATTATAAAAAATTAATATTATAATAGAACATGTCATGTTAATATAAATATGGCACAAGTTATACCAACATTGCATAAGTTATATTAAATTTACAATTCATTTATATTAGGACTTTCATTTTATATCAAAAATTTAAAAATGGAGATTGTTGCTTTTTTTAATCGCTTACTATATATAAAAATAGAATAAAAAATTTATAATAAATATTATTCAATTTTCTTAATTTTACTATACATAACAAAAATAGGAATGAAATTAGCATTTTTGCTCAGAACAAATATTAGAATCGTTGTACTCATTTCATTCCATTCGTATCTTAATTTTATTCCTGCATTAATTTCATTCCTGCAATTAAACAAGGCATAAGATTTGTTTGAATGTACATTAGATAATGTTGGGGGGGTAAAATCGTCATGCGTCATTAATCGTGCACGCGGCTAAGGTCAGCCCTGATTCCCGTTTGATTGAGCGATGCCCGCCATGGATAGGTCGGTGAATTGAGATGCTCCAGCCCCTCACCAAACCAGGGGTCCTCGAGGTGCCAACCTATCCCGTCTCTCGGCCCCAGTTGAGCTATCGACCTTCGTCTGTCGGCTCCTCCAGTCGACCTACCTCGCCTCTCGGCCCCAGCCGAGCTATCAACCTCCGTCTGTCGGCTCCTCCAGCTGACCTATCCCGTCTCTCAGCCCCAGCCGAGCTATCGATCTTCGTCTGTCGGCTCCTCCAACTGACCTATCCCGTCTCTCGGCCCAGCTGAGCTATCGACCTTCGTCTGTCGGTTCTTCTAACCGACCTATCTCCCTACTTGGCCCTGATTGCCAGGCTGCCGTTTTAGCTCAGCTCAGTCCGAGCGACACTACCCCCTCCGCAGAATTCGACGCGGGAAAGCCCATACTCCCGAGATCCTAAGAGGAAATCATATCAGAAGGTGGCCTAAGGGAGCCTAACACTTTGGGACCTACGCCCCCATCAGATCCCTAGGCAGCAACAAGCTCTCCCAGCCGTCGATCCACTAACTAACCGGATACGGATCCTACCAGACTCGTAACAAACTGGATTCGAATCCCAACGGCCTTCGGGCCCACGACGCTCCTCCCTAACGATCAGGTGATCCTCTATAAATACTGCAGTTCCAGACCCCCTGAGGTACGTGCGCATTCTCGGACGCTATTCCCCTTCTTTTCTCTCTGCGCACTTGCTCACTCTACTGCTCTTAGCCCTCTATTCTGCCATTGTTGCTCTGCCCAGAGCTCTCTAGAGGAACTCTCCGGCGAGAGCCTTCTCCTCTCATCTTGTTGCTTGTCGGTCCCTTACTGACTTGAGCGTCGGAGGGCCTTCCGCGGAGGGCCACCCCAGCGCCTCCCGCGTGTAGGCTTCCTTGCATGTCCGTCCAGGAGGGAGCTCAATCAGGAGACCAAACGCGCCCAAGTCGGAGAGCGGATTCCGGCGACAACAAACCCTCAAACACCACCTCTCTCCACTCCTCAACAATCTCATCGTTAAGGACTTGGTGAAGCGACCATCAATAACCCGACACCCAGCAATTTTCACATCTGGTCCTTTTGATTTGCTCCGCCCTTTGAACTCGAAGATGCTCAGAACCTCAGCCTCTCCGACAACCTTTGTCTCAGATGTCCCTGGTGCCTTCTCCACAATTAGCTTGCCAATTTCCTCCAGAAGGCGGTATATAACCCCCTTTGCTGAAAGATCTAGAAAGATGACAAAATTTGCATCAGTTCATATTCACCCATTTCAGTTTTTATATACAGGTACTTCCATGCAACAGCTGCCATTTTCCAATATAAGCGTGTTCAGATACTGGACTCACATTCTAATTTTAGATTGCAAATTTTCCATTCACAACGACAACTTTGTCATTCATTGCAAGCAGTGTAGGAACCAAATCAAGAAGGCATTTTTTTTTTAAAAAAAGGTTATTGTTGTCCTTGTTCTCTCCATATCTATTCTCTCTCTTTCTTTTGAAGCACAGTATGTAAGTGTCACGCCCCAGATCCTATATTAGATCTAGGGATGGCAACCCACCGCATGCATGGCATGCAAGGCTTCCCAAAATATAACATTTAATACAAGGAGGGATAATAACTATATATCATCCAAATTTAAATTGTTCTTAATACAAACCATAACATATGTTTTAGGCTACATGCCTAAAATACATAATTCAATGGGACTACAACAAAGTATTAGATCTAGGGTACTCTGATAGCCGCTCCAACTACCCTATATTCCCATCTTCAGTTCTGTGGCTCTGAAAAACATTGTAAGATTTAAATGAGCTCACACTCAATAAGCAAGCCAACTATAATATGATGTAAATACTTCAAGCTTTTATCAACTCAAATTTTTCATAATAAACATCTTCCAAGCTTCCATGTTTCAAATACATTTTACTATGTTATCAAACATGCATCATATGCTCAAAATAATTTTGGAAGCAATTGCTATATATAGCATTTCAAGGATATAGAATTTCAGAATAAAACCAATGTACTACTGTAAATAGCATGTAAAAATGCATTTTTATATCAATATCCCACGGCCACACACTATGTACACAGAACACCCCCCTCGGGTGTAACACCCCCCTCGAGTGTATCCTTCATAAATATCCCCTAGGAGTCAGGGTCCTGGAACCAGCGCCATGAACTCACATCATATCATATCCTGCTACAGCACACCCTAAAAGTGTCTTCATATACCCCCTATGGAGATGGGTCCCGATGCCATGTGGCATAATATTGCCATGTCCTGTCATAGCACACCTTTTGGGTATGTGTTCTCCATATACCCTCCTATGAAGTTGGGTCCCAGTGTCAAGTGAGTCATACAACATATCACATCACATCATATCATAGCGGACCATGGTGGGACATATTATCATATACATAAAGTATCAATTTCATGTCACATTCGCCAAATGGCATGTATTGTTGCAAAAATATAATCCATTTACTTTTCATAATTATAGTGATTTAAACATGTCAAATACACATGCATAATTATAAAATCTTTATCAATTTTAAAAGTCATGCCAATTGATCAGTTATCCATATAGATACCAAATTTTTTGCAAAATAATAAACTAATCATAGTAAATGCTCATTTACAAATAAGAGTACCAATCCATTTTCTCATTTTTTAAATAATGCAATATATGTCAATATAGCATTTAAATACATACTTTTTATATTTTAATAATTCATAAAAATTATGATAAATGACTTACTTACCTACTGGCGCTAATCCAAAAATGTAATTCAGCTATTTAAGCACTTGGGTACCTACAGCATCAATTTCGCAATTTTTAGTCCCCAAAATTAGCATATCAAAATAGCTTTTAACTCTACCTAGTTTAATCCCGGGGCCAACTTGGGACTTGAATATCTCGTAATATATAAGCCCAAATGGCAAAATAAAAATATCTCAAGAAATTAGGATCAACACTGATCTGCGGCATATTTTTAATTTTTCATTTTTGACCCAATACGGAGTCCAAATCATGGCCCAAAATTTGCTCATGAGTCGGCCCAACAGGGCCCAAAAGGAGAACGGCCCAGCCGGCCCGCTACCCTTTCTCCCCCGCCTCCCCTGTTTCATCCGAAACAGGGGAGATTTGTGCCGACGACCAGGGCTGCCGCCGGCCAATCCCCGGGGGGGGCGCCTGGCCGCTGACGATCGGCCCGGAGCCAGCCACCGCTACGGCCGCGCTCCCCCTCCTCTCTTTCTCCCTCAATCTCTCTCTTTCTCTCCTGTTCTCTTCCGTTCTCTTTACCCATGCTGGTGGCACGGTCGGCCACCATGGCCGATCGGACCTCCATCGGACACTGCCCCGGCGCCGGTGGAGGTCGCCCATTGCAGCCTGGGCCCGGCGAGCCGGTGGGCACTCCGCCGGGCCTGAACCAAGCCGCAGAGCGGCTTGGTTCCAAAAGAAGGGAGGGCCTGGCGGCCCTCCAGCGCCCTGCTTTGGTCACCTCGAGCGGCCGGACTTCACCTCTCCCCCTCCTCCGACCGCCACGAGCGGCCGGACACAGTAACAGGAGGAATTCCTCCTATTCTCCATCTCTCTGCCTCGCTGTCATTGTGAATTCATGGAAGAGGGGGAGGGATTACCTGGGTGGTTGATGGTGATGGGTGGAGGGAGAAGACTCCCCTCTCCCTCCCCATTTATAGTGGCACGGGGAGGACCTCCCCTACACTCGTGTGAAGAGGGGCGCCGCCCTTGTTGACTGGTAGAATTGGGGAGCCGCCCACATGAAGGTACGACTGCAGTGCCTTCCCCCTCTCCAATCCAAGATGACGGATCCTCACTATGTGAGGATCCGTGGGAGAACAGAGGCTCACATTCTCCCCTCCTTATAAAAATTTCTGCCTCGAAATTGATGTACATTTAGAATTATAAGAATACTCATCTTTTCGTTTACATATACTAAAATACAAACAGGTAAAGATATTTCTTTTTTACTTCCTCCTCAAGCTCCCAAGTAGCTTCCCTCTCAGAATGGTTACTCCACTGAACCTTGACATAGGGAATGCTACGATGTCTTAAGACTTGGTCCTTGTGGTCCACAATACGCACAGGATGCTCTTCATATGTCAGATCATTCTTTAACTGCATGGGCTCAAACTATATCACATGGCTAGGGTCAGAAATGTACTTTCTCAACATAGATATGAAATACATTGTGTACCCCAGAGAGTGCCGGAGGTAATGCCAGGCTATAAGCCACCTCCCCTACTTTACTCAGAATCTCAAATGGCCCAATGTACCGTGGACTCAGTTTACCTTTAATCCCAAATCTCATCACAGTTTTGGTTGGTGATATCTTTAGAAAGACATGGTCCCTAATATGAAATTCTTGCTCCCTTCTTCTCACATCAGCATAGCTCTTCTGTCGGCTCTGAGCTGTGCGGAGTCATCCTTTGATCAACTGCACCTTTTCTACGGTCTGCCGAATCAGCTCCAGGCCCAACAATTTTCTCTCCCCACATCGTCCCAACATAAGGAAGATCTGCATTTTCTACCATACAAGGCCTCAAATGGAGCAATCTGGATACTGGCTTGGTAACTATTATTGTAAGCAAATTCCACTAAAGATAAGTGGTTGTCCCAAGCACCACCCAAGTCCATCACACAGGCTCGCAACATGTCCTCCAGGGTCTATATGGTCCTCTCAGACTGCCCATCTGTCTGAGGATGAAAGGCTGTGCTGAAGTTCAGTTTGGTCCCTAGAGCTCTATGAATGCTCTTCCAAAATTGGGACACAAACCTAGTATCCCGATCTAATACAATAGATATGGGAAGACCATGAAGCCTCATAATTTGCTCAATATACATGTTGGCCAATCTCTCACTGGAGATCCCAACCTTAAATGGCAAGAAATGGGTTGACTTTGTCAATCTGTTTACAATGACCCATACTACATCATTGCTCTTGGGGGTCTTAGGCAGTACCAGTCACGAAATCCATAGTGATTTTCTCCCATTTCCACTGTGGAATCATCAAGGACTGAAGGGGTCCCGCAGGCCTTTGATGCTCAGCCTTCACTTGCTGACATACTAAACATTTGGTCACATACTGAGCAATCTCTCTTTCATTCCCTTCCACCAAAAGTTTTCGTTTAGGTCTCTATACATCTTGGTGCCTCCTGGGTGCACGGTATAGAGAGAGTAGTGAGCCTCCCTTAGAATTTCTACTCTTAGTTCCACCACATTTGGCACACAGAGCCTGCCATCAAATCTCAGGGATCCATCCTCCATTATAGCAAATTCATTTTAAACCCCTGACTTCACAGCTTCTTTAATCTTTTACAGGTCCAAGTCTTCTTTTGGGAAGACTTGATCCGATCAATCAGGGTGGGTTGGAGTACAAGTGCTGCTACCTACCCATTGGACCACTGTACTCGCAATCCAACCTCCAACTTCTCAAGGTCCCTCTAAATGTGAGGCTGAGAAGTGATCATAAAAGCTAACTCCGAGGAGGACTTCCTGCTCAAGGCATCAACTACCACATTGGCCTTCCCTGGTGATAGTACAGGTTCAGGTCATAATCTTTTAGTAGCTCCATCCACCTCCTCTGCCTCAAGTTTAACTCCTTCTGAGTGAAGATGTATTTTAGGCTTTTGTGGTATGTATACACATCACATGTCTCTTCATATAGATAATGCCGTCAAATCTTCAAGGCAAAAATCATGGCAGCCAACTCCAGATCATGGGTAGGATAATTTTGCTCGTATGGCTTTAGTTGCCTGGAGGCATAAGTTATCACCTTCTCATTTTGCATTAGAACACATCCCAATCCCTTCCGAGAAGCATCTGTGAATAGGGTGAATCCTCCAGATCCTGATAGAAGGGTAAGGATGGGGGCTGATACTAGGCATTGCTTCAGCTCCTGAAAACTTCTCTCACACTCCTCAGTCCAGTCAAACTTCGCTTGCTTTTGGGTCAAGCGAATCAGGGATAGAGCAATGCGAGAGAAGCCCTCCATGAATCTTCGATAATATCCAGCCAGTCCCACGAAGCTTCTTACTTCGGATACATTGGAAGGCCTACACCAGTTTACAACTGCCTCAATCTTCTTTAGGTCCATAGATATGCCATCTACAGATATTATATGACCCAAGAATGATACTTGGCTTAACCAGAAGTCACACTTATGCAACTTGGCATAAAGCTTTTTCTCCCGAAGAGTCTGCAGAACAATCTTCATGTGGTCCACATGCTCCTTTTGGCTTTTAGAATATACCAGGATGTCATCAATGAATACCACCACAAACTGGTCCAAGTATGGCTTAAAGATTCTGTTCATCAAGTCCATGAATGCAGTCGGGGCATTAGTCAACCCAAACGGCATCACCAAGAACTCGTAGTGGCCATACCTTATTCTGAATGTTGTCTTAAGCACATCTCCAGCCTTGACCTTGAGTTGATGGTATCCTGACAGAAGATCAATCTTTGAGAATACCCGAGCTCCTTGGAGTTGCTCAAATAGATCATCAATCCTCAGCAAAGGATACTTGTTTCGCACTGTTACCTTATTGATTTCTTGGTAATCAATGCAAAGCTGAAGACTTCCATCTTTCTTTTTGACAAATAATACTGGAGCACCCCAAGGAGATACACTAGGTCTGATAAATCCTCGGTCCAGTAGTTCCTGCAATTGGCTCTTCAACTCTTTTAGTTCAGCTGGGGCCATACGGTATGGGGCCTTGGATATAGGTCCAGTGCCAGGGGCCAAATCAATAGTGAACTCAACCTCCCGATCTGGGGGTAGTTCGGTCAAATCATCTGGGAATACATTAGGAAATTCCCGAGCCACTGGAATATCTTCCAACTTGACCTCATCTTGTTGAAGGTCTTTGACCACAGCAAGAAACCCTTGGCCATCCTTCTTCAAATACTTTGCGGCCTGTAGTGCTGACACAAACACTAAAGCCAAATGCTCCTGACTTTCAGTAAAACTAAATTCAGGTTGATTAGGAATTTTGAAGATCATCATCTTCCTGAAACAGTCTACTAAAGCATGATACGAGGCCAACCAGTCCATCCCAAGTATAACATCAAAGGATTTTAGTGGAAGGACGATTAGATCGGCCTTCAATCTCCTATCTCCCATGTTAATCAGGCAAGATCTGCATACTGAGTCTACCCTCATAACATTACCATTTGGGAGAGCAATGTGCAACTCTTGCTCTAGAAGAACAGGTGTCAAAGATTCATCCTTGGCGAGATATGTGCTAGATACAAATGAATGCGTGGCACCTAGATCTACTAAGATTTGAGCATAAGTGTTGCCTACTTTAATTATACCTGGTCACAAAGTTTAATTTGTCTTAGATGTTATGAGGTTTAACATTACTTTTATCATTCATAATCAATGCATCCCATTGCATATGACTGAAATAATCTCAAATGAGTACTTAAGTAACAGGCGTACCTATCACAACGGAGTTAGAAGCGGCATCATCCTGCTATGAGAGTAAAGACCCTTCCCTGGTCCTATGTTGCTGCTGCTGGCCTCTACCCTGATCCGAAGGAGGTTGCTGCTCCCTTCAAAGGGGACAAGTGGCCCTCTTGTGACCCACCTGCCCACATATGAAGCAGGCACCAATCGTCCTGCGGCACCACTTTCCCGAGTGGGAGTTTCTGCATTGAGGGCAATAGGTTTTCGTACTCTTCGGTCCTGAAGGGGCCTGATAAGGACCTTTCTTCTTGGCCTGACCTGAAGACTGGCCAGAAGGAGACCCCTTCTTCTTCCTCTGCTGCTGCTCCCACTGCTTATGGACCACACCCATATCCCTCTCAATCACCAGGGCCTTGTTCACCATAGTGATGATCTTGGCTCTCTCAGTGGCCACTATGTCTGGAGCAAACCGAGCCAACCGGGTAAACTCGGCTTCATACTATGCCAAAGAGAGATTTCCTTGCTCTAGTTTGACAAATTCTGACTGCATTTGTCTCTGCACACTATTGGGGAAGTATTTGTCATAGAAGGCTTCTTTAAACTCTCCCCAGGAAATAGCCCGTCCATCAACTCGCTGCTCCACAAGTAGCCACCAATCATATGCCTCCCCTTGGAAGAGGTAGGTAGCGAATCTAATTCGCTCCTCCTCTTGGTTACCATGAGCTGCAAAGGCTTTCTCCATCTCCCTCATCCATTTTTCAGCATCGGCAAGGTTAGTAGATCCACAAAAAGGAGCAGGGATCAAGCTCTTGAACTCAGCAAAACTTCAGCCCCCTCCCTTCCAGGGCTGAGATGGAGCCGACTGAGTAGGCTGCTGAGCGGGAGAGGTAGGCCGAGCATGCTAGATTTGCTGAATCTGTTGCTGCATGGCTTGCATAGCATGCGACATTCCCGCAAGAGCCTGAAGCAACTGAGAACCAGAGCCTCTAGAAGCTTGCTGGCCTCCCTACTGGCCAAAGTCACCAGCCTGGGAGTTCCCAATAGGCCGCAGACTCCTAGTGCGATGTGGCATTCTTAACTCCTGCCAGGGTCAGGTTCTAGTAAATATCCTTGTAAACCACTAAATTTTAGGCTTTCAAAATATATTACTTGAAATTTTTAATAAAGTTATCACCCTCCCAATGTTATCCTAATATTCTGCCTAGTGTCATCCTGTGTTTATCCCTAAGGTCAAGCCTAGGCTCTAATACCACAAAAGCTATCATGCCCCAGACCCTATATTGGATCTAGGGGTGGCAACCCGCCGCATGCCTGGCATGCAAGGCATCCCAAAATATAACATTTAATACAAGGAGGGGTAATAACTATATCATCAAAATTCAAATTGTTCTTAATACAAACCATAATCATATGATTTAGGCTACAAGCCCAAAATACATAATTCAATGGGACTACAACAAAGTATTAGATCTAGGTTACTCTGATAGCCACTCCAACTACCCCATATTCCCATCTTCATTTCTATGGCTCTGAAAAATATTGTGAGATTTAAATAAGCTCACACTCTATAAGTAAGCCAACTATAATATAATGTAATTACTTCAAGCTTTTATCAACTCAAATTTTTCATAATAAACATCTGCCAAGCTTCCATGTTTCAAATATATTTTACCATGTTATCAAAACATGCATCATATGCTCAAAATAATTATGGAAGCAATTGCTATATATAGCATTTCAAGGATATACAATTTCAGAATAAAACCACTGTACTACTGTAAATAGCATGTAAAAATGCATTTTTATACTAATGTCCCATGGCCACACACTATGTACACAGAACACCCCCCTTGGATGTATCCTCCATAAATATCCCCTAGGAGTTAGGGTCCTGGAACCAGCGTCATGAACTCACATCATATCATATCCTGCTATAACACACCTTAAAAGTGTGTGTTCTCCATATACCCCCTATGGAGATGGGTCCCGATGCCATGTGGCATAATATTGCCATGTCCTGTCACAGCACACCTTCTGGGTGTGTGTTCTCCATATACCCCCTATGGAGTTGGGTCCTGGTGCCAAGTGAGTCATGCAACATATCACATCACATCATATCATAGCGGACCATGGTGGGACATATCATATACACAAAGTATCATTTTTATATCACATTTGCCAAATGGCATGTATCGTTGCAAAAATATAATCCATATACTTTTCATAATTATAGTGATTTAAACATGTCAAATACACATGCATAATTATAAAATCTTTAGCAATTTAAAAGTCATGCCAATTGATCAGTTATCCACATAGATACCAAATTATTTGCAAAATAATAAACTAATCATAGTAAATGCTCATTTGCAAATAAGAGTACCAATCCATTTTCTCATTTTTTTAAGTAATACAATATATGTCAATATAGCATTTAAATACATAATTTTTATATTTTAATAATTCATAAAATTATGATAAATGACTTACTTACCTCCTGGCGCTAATCCAAAAATGTAATTTGGCTATTTAAACACCTGGGTACCTACAGCATAAGTTTCTCAATTTTTAGTCCCCAAAATTAGCATATCAAAATAGCTTTTAACTCTACCCAATTTAATCCCGGGGCTTGAATATCTTCCAATATATAAGCCCAAATGGAAAAATAAAAATACTCCAAGAAACTAGGATCAACACTGATCCAGGGCATTTTTTTATTTTTTATTTTTGGCCCAATACGGGGTCCAAATTGTGGCCCAAACTTTGCTCGTGAGCCGGCCCAACAGGGCCCAAAAGGAAAATGGCCCAGCCGGCCCGCTCCCCTTTCTCCCCCGCCTCCCCTGTTTCGTCCAAAATTGGGGAGATTTGTGCCGGCGGCCAGGGCCACCGCCGGCCACTCCCCGGGGGGGGGGCCGGCCGCCGCCGACCGGCTCGGAGCCGGCCACGGCCGCGGCCGCGCTCCCCCTCCTCTCTTTCTCCCTCATTCTCTCTCTTTCTCTCCCGTTCTCTCCTGCGGCTTTACCCATGCCGGTGGCACGACCTGCCACCATGGCCGATCGGACCTCCACCGGACGATGCTCCAGCACCGGTGGAGGTTGACCATTGCAGCCCGGGCCCGGCATGCCGATGGGCACTCCGCTGGGCCCAAACCAAGCGCGGAGTGGCTTGGTTCCAAAATAAGGGAGGGCCACCAGGAGGGCCGCCTGGCGGCCCTCCAACGCCCTGCTCTGGCTGCCTCGAGCGGTCGGACTTCACCTCTCCCCCTCCTCCTGTCGCCACGAGTGGCCGGACACAGTAACGAGAGGAATTCCTTCCGTTCTCCATCTCTCTGCCTCACTGTCACTGTGAATTCATGGAAGAGGGGGGGGGGATTACCTGGGTGGTTGATGGTGATGGGTGGAGGGAGAAGATTCCCCTCTCCTTTTCCATTTATAGTGGCACGGGGAGGACCTCCCCTGCGCTCGTGTGAAGAGGGGTGCCGCCCTTGTTAACTGGTGGAATTTGGGAGCTGCCCGCATGTAGGTACGGCTGCGGCGCCTCCCCCCCTCTGGTTCAAGATGACAGATCCTCACATGGTGATGATCCGTGGGAGAACATGGGCTCACAGTAAGCCTCTTACCTATGTTTTTCTATGTTTCTATAATTGGACAATGTTAGTTCCTGTTAGTTGGCATATCAGGTATCTTAAGTAATGCAATGCACTCATTTGGTGTCCCATCAACTAGCAAAATAGAATGTGAGTATATTATGGCACAAATTGCCATATTTCCTTCTGAAACAAAATGTTTATATCTACATGTCATAATAAAACAATTAAAGTTACAACAAAACTGAAAAACCTTTTTAATTTATTTTAGCAACCAACCATGTTCATCTTAGCTTGAGTTAGCACCTAGCAGCGTATGGCACTTGTGGCATATTGTAGTATCATTGTCAATTATTCATAAAGAAAGAAAGATTGAGGATGATATTATCTATAGGATTGAAGCAGATTGGATGAGATGGAAAAGTTCAACTGAAATATTATATGATCGTATAGTACCTACCAAGTTGAAGGAAATAATTTTACAGGACAGTCATAACTCCAACTATGCTTTATGGTGTGGAATGTTAAGCTGTTAGAAAAGTACACAAGCATAAGATGAACATGACAGAAATAAAAATATTGAGATTAATATATGGTAATATAAGAAAGAATAGAATAAGAAATAAAATCATTCATAAAAATATGAGTCAGCACTAATCAAGGACAAATTAATGGAATGATGACTTATATGGTTTGGATAGATGCAATGTAGACCTAGAGATGCACATGTAAAAAGGAGTGATCTGATATATGTAGAAGAAAAAGGAGGTAGAGATAAACCAAAATTATATGGAAGGAAGTGATAAAAGAAAAATTTAAAATCTTTTCATCTTACAAAAAAATGACTCAAGCCAAGCTAAATGAGAAAAAAGATTCATGTAGCTAACTCCAAATAGTTTCAAATTAAGGCTTAGTTGTTCTTATTATATAGGCATGATATATTAAATGCGAGCAGAGTTACCCAAACATTTCAAAATTTGGATGCATCCAGTCACTCGGACGCTCCATGACATCCCTTGAAACTAGGTCAATAAAACAAGATATCATCACAATTGCATATCAAGTTTTAGCTTTCACACCTAGAATTTAAAGTCTGACATAACTTTTAGTAAAATTGCTACCAATTTTATCAAATTAGAAAATATTCATCAAACAAATTGTACATTATAGGCATAAAGCTGCGCATATTTATAGATTTACCATTATAATGTGGAGTTCTGGATGTTCAAATCTCCAACCCTTTTGGATACTTCGACACTGTGTGTGGCAAAGCCTTGATAATTTACTAAAATGGTGTATCTTTGTAAAAATAAAGCTCTCTTAGTTAACTTCCTTAGAAAATTTATTCCACATTCATTGAAAGAGGCATGCAAATTTTATTGTCCATAAATTAATATAACCATAAATTGTTATTGTAGTTCATATGCCACAATGAATTACACTTCCATGCTTCCGACCATGGTTTCAAATCCCGACAAGATGTCCTATGAGAAGCCAAGACAGTACCGCCTTATCATCGTCCCAGCATTTTGATTGACACCTCCTTCGTCATCCTCCATTCCAAGTGTTGTGATGGGATAAAACGGTAGCATATCCCATTACATGAAAAAATTAGGATGATCCTGTCCCATGGGATTTAAAACCTTGATTCTAACTATACCTACTCCTACTTTTAAATGTAACTCTAGATTCTACTCACTACAAATTACCAACTGATAAAAGCAGAAAGAAGGAAAAGTTAAAACTAGAGCAGCATAACAATACCTTTATGTTGGCTTGGTCTGCTGCCAGACTAATGTCACTTGACAGGTTGCGAATGTTAAAACCAACTATGCATGCAGCACAAGCTTGAGCTAAATCAACATCAGATTGAGACACGGGCCCAACACCAACATGAACAATATTTACAAAAACCTGGTAACAAGATTTAAATTAGGCATGTCAGTTCCACTAAAACAGGAAAATTCTGATGCCACTTTTCATTATTAGAATTATCAGTGTCTACAAGTAATAACAACTATTGTTAACATGCACAGAGACAAATGAAAAGGTGCACTAGTTTTAAAATAGAAAATTAAAAGGAAGAGAAGATTGCAGCAAAAATTAGTAAGAAAAAAAAATTATTTGGAAGAGATAAAAGATTTATCTGGTCTAGTACAGTAGTGTCAAATTATATAATTTGTAAGTAACCAAATAACTACTTTTTCACCAAACCACATGCATCCATTAACTCAATAGAGACATAATCCCCACAAGTGGCATGTCATTTCTCAAGAAAGAGTTTATGAACACAGTGAAATTAAAGAACCCTCTTGTGCGGCAGAATCAAATTTTGACTTCATTAATCACTGGTAGGTATTTCATAGGAACAATCATTACTCCAGACAACTTAAAAATAAGATGAGTTTCACTATTATTACATACCTGTGGACTATTTAGACTCCTCAATGCATCTGTAACTGCTTGAACAGTACCTTGCACATCAGCCTTCACTATAATAGGCAATTCAACTCTCTGAGGCACCTCTTCTAAAGTATCTGTTATGTCCATCCTTTCTTCACTAACCTTCCAAAGCCTATCTTTCTCTAGTTTCTTTTTCCTCCCATTACTTAACATCCTTGCTCTCTCCTCTGAATCCACGACAACGACATCATCTCCAGCCATCGGAAGACCCTTTAGTCCTTCAATCTCAACTGGCATTGCAGGTCTTGCTGAATCGGTCACCTTGGCCATCGTATCCCTGATGGCCCTTATTCTCCCCCACTCTGCTCCCACAACAATATATTGTCCACAAACCAAGGTTCCAGACTTCACTATTGCAGTAGCTAAAGGTCCCCTACCCCTGTCAAGCCTGGCTTCAACCACATAAGCTTGGGCAGGCCCATCTGTTCTAGCCTTATGGTCCATCATCTCAGCCTGAAGGAGCAAAGCCTTCTCCAATTTATCCAATCCAGTTTTTGCTGTAGCAGAGATTTCAACAACCTGTACATCACCACCTAAATCCTCCAACAGTAATCCCTCGGAACCAAGTTGAATTCTCACCCTTTCTGGATCAGCTGCTGGCTTTTCACATCTGTTTATAGCTACCACAATAGGAACATTAGCTGCCTTTGCATGCAACATAGCTTTCAGTGTTTGTGGCATCACACCATCATCTGCTGCTACCAAAAGAACAATAATATCTGTAACTGCAGCACCTCTGGCATGCATAGCACTAAATGCAGCATGCCCTGGTGTGTCAAGGAATGTGATTGAGGCTCTTGACGGCATGTCAACAACAAAGGCACTCAAGTGCTGGGTAATTCCACCAGCCTCCCTTGCTGCAACTGATGTTTGCCGCAAGGCATCTAAAAGAGAGGTTTTGCCATGATCCACATGGCCCATGACTGTCACAACAGCTGGCCGTGGATGAAGCACTGCACCCTCATCAGAGTGTAGCCTTCTAATATTAACTCCTACTTCCTGCAAAAAAGGGAGGATCAAAAAGGAGGTTTTATCCAAGCACAATTACAGAAGATGTGAAATAGAAGGTTTATAAATAGACACATTGAAAATCAAAGGGTGTATGTATTTCAATTCTATGGTGCCAGGCCACAGATCAAAGACATTAAAATCAATGGATATAAACAAGGTTTGCAAGTTGGTATGGTATTGATAAGCCCGGAATGTGGTTGATTCAACCTGCCAACACTCAACATGCCACAATGCCAAGTACCATTACTGTGAATCTTGGGTGTAAATATTTCAATTCTCTGGTCACAGGACATTAGTGGTGAAAATGGAATGTATAATTTTTTTGGATTAGGGATGGTAATTTTTCTTGTTTTCTCTGATCCCAATCCCCATAGGGATCTGCTCCGAATAGGGAGGGGATGGGGTGGGGATAGCAAGTCCCTGATCCTCATCCCATGGGATTCCCATATATGTTATATTACTTAAATACTCTTTTGTTATTTTAGTGTCACAAATATAACCTCATTTTAGTACTATGGTTTAATTTAATTTATATGAATTAGCTCATGAAATTTATAATGATGATAAATTTATTTGAATCTATTTTATTTGTAATATGAAACTTAATACTTTATTTTTATTTCTAAAATATAATGTGTAAGAAATAAAAATAAAAATATAAATATTTTAATGTCAAAAATTGGGTTGGTGACGATGGGGTCTCTGCATATATGAGGATTTTCATGATGATGGGGCTAAAACAGCAGCGAGGATGGGGTTGGGAGTGGCTTGTTGTCCCTGCCCCACCGTGTTGCCATTCCTAGTTTGGATCCCCTTTTGTATTTGAATCTATTTGGACATAGATACAAATTTAAGCATTTAACTAATATCCATATCCATCTGTAACCCCCCGTAAATTATTATGGGGGAATGTAACTCTTAGTATTTATTTTTAGGGACACCTGGCATCTTGACTCCCTTCTGACGTTTAGATTCCCATGGCGACGTCTGGTTTCTTGGGTTTTCGCGTGTCGGATGGGTTCCCATCTTCTATTGATCCGAGGCGTCGCGTGAGAGAATAAAAGGAGTCGAAGGATGACTCCCTCGTTCACCCTGACGCACACCTCTTCCAGATAATCCCTTGCCCATCCTCTTAATGCCCGAGAGAGAGAGAGACAACCGGGAAGAGAGAGAGAGAGAGAGCCCAAGAGAGAGAGATAGCCAAGTGAGAGAGAGATAGCCGGAAGAGAGAGAGAGAGAGAGAGAGCCCGAGAGAGAGAGAGAGAGAGAGAGAGAGAGAGAGAGAGAGCCGGGAGAGAAATTTAGAGAAAGAGGGAGAGTGAATGAAATCGGAGAGAGTGGAAGGAGGGAGGAGGTTGGCTGCGGTGGCGGCCGGCTCCGGTCCGGCCAACAGTGGTCGGACTGCCCTTAATTTGCTAGGCAATCCGCCGACACCGTGACGCCGCGCGGGAGAGAAATTGAGAGAAAGAGGGAGAATGAATGAAATTGGAGAGAGTGGATGGAGGGAAGCGGCTGGCCGCGGCGGCGGCAAGGTCCTGTCCGGCCAACAGTGGCCGGACTGCCCTCATTTCGCCGGTCAAGCCGATCGGCACAGTATCGGCTGTGCGATAGAAATCGAGAGAAAGAGAGAGAGAAGATGAAATCGAAGAGTATGGATGGAGGGAGGAGGCTGGCCATGATGGCGGCCGGCTCGATCCGGCCAACAGTGGCCGGACTACCCTCAATTCGCCGGGTGAGTCGCCGGCACTGTGAAATCCATGCGGAAACAGGGAGAGGAAAAGAGAAAGAAAGAGTGAGAAATTGAGAGAGAGAAGGGGGAGGGGGTGGCCGGCCGCGGCGGCGGCCGGCCTTGGCCCGACCGACGATGGCCGGGCTGCCTCCGATTTGGCCGGCGGCGGCCCTGGCCACTGGATCACAGAGCCCCTATTTCGATTGAAACAGGGGAATCTGGGAAGAAGGGATCGAGTGGGCCGGCTGGGCCGGCCTGGTTTGGGCCTTCTGGGCCGTGCAGCGAGTAGTTTTGGGGCTGATTTTTGGGCCCCGTAACGGGCCGAGATTAGCAAGAAAATTATATGGCTAGAATCTGGGTGAATTCTAGTTTCTTGGGGTATTTTTACTTCCCCAATCGGGTGTGTATAGTGGGAGATATTTGAGCCCGAAGTGGGCCCGTGAATTAGTCTGGGTAGGGTCTTAAGGGTCATTTTATTAATTAGATTTCCGTGAATTAATTATGTACATTGATCCTGTAGGTGCCCAGACATCTGATTAGTTGGTTCATCATTTGGATTTTGCGTAGGAGGTAAGTAAGACTATTATGCAATTTAATTGTTTAATTAATAAATTGAGTATATACAGTTTGCATGCATTTTTATAAATTAACTGAATTGTCTATGTAGCATGGAACTATGGATTTTAAATGAACAATTATATGATTATAATGATTGGTAATATTGTAAGAATTGATTTATTGATGTATATGCCAGAATTGTGATTGCCTGTACGACATGTTTATATTGAGGTGATTATATGCATTTCCTTGTAATGTGCAAAACACTGTGAGATATTGTGAGATACAGATGCATGATGCACATGAGATGAAAATGTTAAATAGATTTATATGTGTCACCGCAGTTCTCCTTTACTATGGCCCCACACATTGTAGATGTGTTCTGTTTGATTTTTATGGCCACACACACTGGAGATGTATTCTGTTATGATATGGCCCCACATATTGTAGACATGTTCTGTATGATTTTTATGGCCTCACACACTGACGAGTGTGTTCTGTTATGGTATGGCCCCACATGTCTTACAATGTGTTCTGTATGATTTTTATGGTCACATACATCGTAGAGTGTGTTCTGTTATGGTATGGCCCCACACATCGTACAATGTGTTCTGTGGATGTTGATGGCCACGCATCTGAAGGATGTGCTCTGATTGAGGTATTGCAGGGCCGTGGGACACATAGGAAATCTATAATTACATAAACAGTGAGTTTTCTAGAGTACATATTCTGATGCTTATCAAATGTTCAATTTATGTTAAGTTGACAAGATGCATATATTGATGGCTTGTTAAATATAATTCAAGTATGATATGATTGTATAATAGGCTTACTTATTGAGTGTAAACTCATTAAACCTTCATAATGTTTTTCAGAGCCTCAGGGTTGATGATGGATATTCGGAGTTGATGGAGCTTCTAATAAATAAAATAAGAACCATTGCACTGGTGTAACCCTATTATGTTTGTGTGCAGGACTTGTTGTGGCCTAACTTTACTAGCATGACTTGGATGTAGGGTTTGATACCCAAAACTTATAACTATCATTTGTATTATGGTTGGTTTCCATATTCATTGCCATTTTAATTGTATATCAAGATTTTTAAGATGCCTTGCATGCCCGGCACGCGGCGGGTTGTCACCCTAGCTCAAAATTTTTGGGTCTGGGGCGTGACAGCTTTTATGGTTGTCACGCCCCAGACCCAAATATCGGGCTAGGGTGACAACCCGCCGGGTGCCGGACTCGCAAGGCGTCACAAAGTATTTAACATATAACACAATTACGTATAATCAAGCCAAATACATCACTCAATACTAAAAGTTTTGGGCTAACACCCTTATATAATAAAGTCTGGGCATCAAGCCCTACACATAAGCAATACTGGGGTTACAACAAAATAATGGTCTTGTTTTATTTAATAGAAGATCCATCACCCCACCAATCCATCTTCAACCTCGTGGCTCTGACAAAAATATTGTAAGATTTTTGTGAGCTTACACTCAGTAAGTAAGCCACGTTATACAGTCAAATCATAGCATAACAGTCAATAAGCACATAATAATTTGCATGCTTAAACATTCCACAAATACTCAAACATGCAATGTAAGTAAACCCACTGTTTATACTCTCTATGGTAACTGTAAATGTGACCCACGGCCCTGCAATATTCAATAGTATACCAACAAGCATCCCCCCTACTGAAAGGGTCGAAATACCATAGTGTACCAACAAGTATCCCCCCTACTGAAAGGGTTGAAATACCATAGTGTACCAACAAGTATCCCCCCTATTGAAAGGATCGAAATACCATAGTGTACCAATAAGTATCCCCCCTACTGAAAGGATCGAAATACCATAGTGTACCAACAAGTATCCCCCCTACTGAAAGGGTCGAAATACCATAGTGTACCAACAAGCATAAGTTTCTCACATCATATATCTAGTGGTTTGTACATTATTAACAATTGCATGTAATCATCTCAATAGTACCAATATATTTTGCAAAGTCAAAGTAAGCATATACTTCATTTTTTGCACATACATATAAAGCCATTACTTTGCAAAATATTACCAGTTGTAATAATCATAGAAAATACTCAAATGCATACTCATGGTACTATATACTAATTTCAAAATAAAGTCAAATATCAAAATTCTATTTTTTCTTATTTCATAAATATACATGCAACTATAAATCCAACAATTTATAAAATAATTTATAAAATTATAATAATTAGCTTACTTACTGAGTGTAAGCTCACAAAAATCTTACAATGTTTTTGTCAGAGCCACAAGGTTGAAGATGGATTGGTGGGGTGATGGATCTTCTATTAAATAAAATAAGACCATTATTTTGTTGTAACCCCAGTATTGCTTATGTGTAGGGCTTGATGCCCAGACTTTATTATTGTGGTGTGTAAGGGTGTTAGCCCAAAACTTTTAGTATTGAGTGATGTATTTGGCTTGATTATACATAATTGTGTTATATGTTAAATACTTTGTGATGCCTTGCGTGCCCGGCACGCGGCAGGTTATCACCCTAGCCCGATATTTGGGTCTGGGGCGTGACAGCTTTAGTATATTAAATTATTATAAAATTCCATTTTCCTCATTGCATGTAACACGTCGTGCATCAATATTACCATGTTTTGCAAAGTCACAATAATCACATTCTTCATCTTTCGCATATTTATAACTCCACTACTTTGACATAAGGAATACTACACCATCTCGGGCCCGTTTCGTTACAATGGTATCAGAGCTCAGGTTATGACCCTAGGGACACGGACATATTGACATGACAACTCGTAGAGAACATATTTTGATGACATTATACTTAGGAAAACCTGACACTCTAGGCAAAATACTAGGATGATATGGAGACAATTATGACTTTCAAGGAATTTCATGAATTATGCTTTGGAAGCTTGAAATTTAAAGTTTATCAAGATATTAATTGAATTACAAGTTTGATAGGAATTAAGAATGAACCATCGCAAGTCAATGATATTATGTGGGCTCCCTGGCTGGTAGCCTTGACCAGTGGGAGGCCTAGGGGCTTATATAGGTTTTAGCTCCATCAAACTTGTTGGAAATGATTCGTAGCAGTTTCAGACCTTTAAATAATATGGGAGATGAAATTTTAATTGGATATGCAATAAAAGACTGATAAATATATGGAATATGATATAGTAGTTAAAAAGTGCAATTATTGACTATTATGACTAAGATAACATGATTATGTCCATATTGCAATTGAGTTGATATGTGGATTTGGAGTTAGTAAATCTAAATTTGAATGTGGATGTATATAATAAATTTTTATTTGTAGAACTTACATTGTTGATATTGTAAGTTTAAGATTATGAGCTAATCTTTGGTTATAGGGATGATTAATATTGATGATATTTTGGAAATGAAATAGTTAACTACATATTTTTGATCAATTACAATTGAGTGCTTTCTGAATTTGAGTCTGGATGGATAAGTATATATAGTGGATTTTATTAAGAGAATTTTATTATGGATATTGCATGTTCAAAACTGATTGTTAATTTGCTAGATGTGGAGATGGTTGGTATTGATGCTAATGAAATAGTTGACTGCATATTATATCTTGATGGATCATTTAGGAAGATTATAAAATTTAAATTATGAGACAATTACTGTTTAAGTTTTTGAGAGCAGTAGACTCTATTAATCTTTAGAACTGATTTTGGCGATAAATGACCAAATATTTGATGGTAGAAAGTGAAAGACTTTAGCAGTAATAAGAATAAGATAAATTTCACTGATAAAGAATTTCATGGGGATTTTCATCTGTTAATAGATTTCTAAATCAAGATATATATTCATTAATTTATTGTGCATACTTATTGTACCTTTCTTCATAATTCATATGTAGGCATCTTTCTCCAGGATGGATAAATTATCAATCAGCCATAGGTGGCATAATTATTGTATAGGAGGGAGTTGATTTTATTTGTGATTATTATTAGTTATGGATTATGGTTAAGGGTACATCTATTATCACTTTCAAGTCATAGAGAGATTACTATAATTTTAATTATATCTTTCGAATGGTAAGTGCATTTTCAATCTTGATTGACCTTATAAGTCTTGTATTCATCTGAGCTAGATTAGTGAGGTCACTTTGAGATATTTGAAGGGTTTAAATTAGTTGGTCATGTTATGGCATGAGACATTGCATAATCTATAGACGATTTTAATAATCATTGGTAACAAAATAATTGAGTCAAGGATTTGGATCATTTAAATTACAATATTTATTGAGAATATACTGACATATTCAAGAGAAATTGGTTGGTTGTAGTGGTATTATTGATAAATTAATTATACCGATGAGTAATGATGATAATTGTGAAAGATATCCTAAATGATTGGCATAATGTTCATTGATGTTAGCTTGAAGTATTCAAGATTAAAACCTAGTATGTTATGATGATTGAAATAGATGTCGTAATGATTAATGGCACATTCAACTATATATGAGTTGAGAGAACATTGGAAGGAAACTATCTTATATCTAATTCAAAAGAAATACTTCTTAAGGAATTCAATTTTAATTGGTAGAAAGATCAAATTAAATTTGAAAGTTGGATATGTCAATTGGGTACCTAGGAATGAAATAAAAGTTTTCTAGTGAGTATCTTTAATGGCACAAAATTTATGGACATTTAAATTCGAGGATGAAATTTTAGCAGGATAAAATGTTAATATTTCTTTTTGGTTTAATGGTAAACTACGTAAATTGAGTCTGAACCCATTTGTCTCACTCTCCTAATTCGATGATGTCATCATAAGGCTTAGTGAATTAAGCTGAATTTCTGTCCAACCTTCCACCCTCAAATAGATGGACAATCTGCATGAACCAATTAGATTTTGATGATATACTACGAGCCTGTGTGATGGATTTAGAAAGTGCTTGGTATAGCTTCTTACCCTTAGTGAAATTGCTTATTTTAATGATTACCAAGCCAATATTCAAATGGATTTATTTTGTTGTCTATGATATAAGGTGTAATTTTATTGAGATGAAGTGTGAAAGAGAAAATTTTGATTACTGAGCTGGTTTAACAAATATGAGAAAGTATCAAAGCAGCTTCATGTAGCTCAGAGTAATAGAAAAGTTATGTTGATGTTAAACAGAAAGATTTGAAATTTCAGGTTGAAAATCATTTAGAAATTTTACTAACTAATAATGCGATGAGATTTGTGTCAGAGGTGTTTTGAGCCACAATACATTGGGCCATTTGAGATTTTGATCAAAATATAGGAGGTGGCTTATAGCTTAGCACTACCTTCATTACTCTTTGGGGTGTTTAGTGTGTTTCATATCTTTATGACTGAAGAGGTGTATTTCAAACCCCGTTATGTGTTAGAACTTGAACCAATTAGCTTAAGAAAGAATTGACCTATGAAGATCATTTTGTGCACATGGTGAACCGCAAGGATTAAGTTCTGAGATAGTGTAGTATTTCTTATGTCAAAGTTCAGCGGAGTAATTATTCTGAGAGGGAGATTATCTGGGAGTCTAAGGAGAAAATGAAAAAGAAACATCCTCAATTATTTGTATCTTATTATAGATCAACGATGTATCGATGATGGTGACTTTTGAATGAAATTTAGCTGATTATGAGATAGAAAATGTGGATTTGTATTCTATTGGATGTATATCAAATTTCGAGGATGAAATTTTATAAGGGGGGGAGAATGTAACCCCCCGTAAATTATTATGGGGGAATGTAACTCTTAGTATTTTTTTTAGGGACACCTGGCATCTTGACTCCCTTCTGACGTTTAGATTCCCATGGCGACGTCTGGTTTCTTAGGTTTTCGCGTGTTGGATGGGTTCCCATCTTCTATTGATCCGAGGCATCGCGTGGGAGAATAAAAGGAGTCGAAGGATGACTCCCTCGTTCACCTTGACGCACACCTCTTCCAGGTAATCCCTTGCCCATCCTCTTAATGCCCGAGAGAGAGAGAGAGACAGCTGGGAGAGAGAGAGAGAGAGAGCCCAAGAGAGAGAGATAGATAGCCGAAAGAGAGAGAGAGAGAGCCCGAGAGAGAGAGAGAGAGACAGCCGGGAGAGAAATTGAGAGAAAGAGGGAGAGTGAATGAAATCGGAGAGAGTTGAAGGAGGGAGGAGGTTGGCCACGGTGGTGGCCGGCTCCGGTCCGGCCAATAGTGGCCGGACTGCCCTTAATTTGCTAGGCAATCCGCCGGCACCGTGACGCCGCGCGGGAGAGAAATTGAGAGAAAGAGGGAGAATGAATGAAATTGGAGAGAGTGGATGGAGGGAGGCGGCTGGCCGCGGCGGCGGCAAGCTCCTGTCCGGCCAACAGTGGCCGGACTGCCTTCATTTCGCCGGTCAAGCGATCGGCACAGTATCGGCTGTGCGATAGAAATCGAGAGAAAGAGAGAGAAGATGAAATCGGAGAGTGTGGATGGAGGGAGGAGGCTGGCCGTGATGGCGGCCGGCTCCGATCCGGCCAACAGTGGCCGGACTGCCCTCAATTCGCTGGGTGAGTCGCCGGCACTGTGAAATCCATGCGGAAACAGGGAGAGGAAAAGAGAAAGAAAGAGTGAGAAATTGAGAGAGAGAAGGGGGAGGGGGTGGCTGGCCGCGGCGGCGGCCGGCCTTGGCCCGACCGACGATGGCCGGGCCGCCTCCGATTTGGCCGGCGACGGCCCTGGCCACCGGATCACAGAGCCCCTGTTTCGATTGAAACAAGGAAATCTGGGAAGAAGGGATCGAGTGGGCCAGCTGGGCCGGCCTGGTTTGGGCCTTCTGGGCCGTGCAACGAGCAGTTTTGGGGCTGATTTTTGGGTCCCGTAACGGGCCGAGATTAGTAAGAAAATTATATGGCTAGAATCTGGGTGAATTCTAGTTTCTTGGGGTATTTTTATTTCCTCAATCGGGTGTGTATAGTGGGAGATATTCGAGCCCGAAGTTGGGCCCGTGAATTAGTCTGGGTAGGGTCTTAAGGGTCATTTTATTAATTAGATTTTCGTGAATTAATTATGTACATTGATCTTGTAGGTGCCCAGACATCTGATTAGTTGGTTCATCATTTGGATTTTGCGTAGGAGGTAAGTAAGACTATTATGCAATTTAATTGTTTAATTAATAAATTGAGTATATACAGTTTGCATGCATTTTTATAAATTAACTGAATTGTCTATGTAGCATGGAACTGTGGATTTCAAATGAACAATTATATGATTATAATGATTGGTAATATTGTAAGAATTGATTTATTGATGTATATGCCAGAATTGTGATTGCCTGTACGACATGTTTATATTGAGGTGATTATATGCATTTCCTTGTAATGTGCAAAACACTGTGAGATATTATGAGATACAGATGCATGATACACATGAGATGAAAATGTTAAATAGATTTATATGTGTCACCGCGGTTCTCCTTTATTATGGCCCCACACATTGTAGATGTGTTCTGTTTGATTTTTATGGCCACACACACTGGAGATGTATTCTGTTATGATATGGCCCCACATATTGTAGATATGTTCTGTATGATTTTTATGGCCTCACACACTGACGAGTGTGTTCTATCATGGTATGGCCCCACATATCTTACAATGTGTTCTGTATGATTTTTATGGCAACATACATCGTAGAGTGTGTTCTGTTATGGTATGGCCCCACACATCGTACAATGTGTTCTGTGGATGTTGATGGCCACGCATCTGAAGGATGTGCTCTGATTGAGGTATTGCAGGGCCGTGGGACACATAGGAAATCTATAATTACATAAACAGTGAGTTTGCTAGAGTGCATATTCTAATGCTTATCAAATGTTCAATTTATGTTAAGTTGACAAGATGCATATATTGATGGCATGTTAAATATAATTCAAGTATGATATGATTGTATAATAGGCTTACTTATTGAGTGTAAACTCATTAAACCTTCATAATGTTTTTCAGAGCCTCAGGGTTGATGATGGATATTCGGAGTTGATGGAGCTTCTAATAAATAAAATAAGAACCATTGCACTGGTGTAACCCTATTATGTTTGTGTGCAGGGCTTGTTGTGGCCTAACTTTACTAGCATGACTTGGATGTAGGGTTTGATACCCAAAACTTATAACTATCATTTGTATTATGGTTGGTTTCCATATTCATTGCCATTTGAATTGTATATCAAGATTTTTAAGATGCCTTGCGTGCCCGGCACGCGGCGGGTTGTCACCCTAGCTCAAAATTTTTGGGTCTGGGGCGTGACACCATCAAAGAGAAACAAGTATGGATATGGCTAAACAATTATTCTGCATATATAGTTTTGCTTGCAATCCCATTTAGTCTTATATAGGTGTCATGAACCTTTTAAGAAAATAAATGCACATATTAATATGATATTGACATAATTTACTTTTTACTTAGTGATATCATTGATTTGGTCATCATAAAATTTAACCATCAAACTTATATCCACACTTTCAATATATGATTTGTATCCACATCCAATTTTGTTTGGCAAATACGGATGTGTGACCATTCATGTTTGGTTTCAGGTACAATAAAGTGAGCTAAGGTTCTCCCATCCACATGAAAAGTAAAGAAAAAGAGGAAGAATTGTGGTCTGTAACATGAAAAAAAGCATTTCTGACACTAGAAGAAGAATTATGGAGCCCATAAAGATATCAAATGAAAAATTAGAGAGCAAACTACAAAGGTTGCTCATACTACAGGAGTAATGATTAAGTGAATGAGTAAATATTCTATGTCACAAACGCACCACAAGAAAAAGCATTTATCAAATTGGTTAAATAGATGGTAAGGTTCCACAAATGATAGATGATATGTTGAAATAAATAAGAAAACGTCTACCATTGCAACCAGCTCAGCAATGTCAATGCCGAGGGGGTCAAACTCCGATTCAACTTTTTCCCCAACATTTGTAAGTATTTCCTGCAGCGCACCAATTTTCACACCTGTTCTCTTAGCAAGCTCAAGGGTTGTCATTCCTTCAAAAATGTCAATAGTTTTCTCTGGAGTGGATTTCACAGTCAATTTTTGTTTCAGAGGTACATATGGTACAGGTGCCTGGGTCCTATTTTCTCTTTTCACACGTTTCTCCTTCTGGGGAGCTTTGAAACCAGGTGCTTCTTCCTCTTTCCTTCTCCATGCCAACAGATCAAGACTTTGATGAAATTTCCTAAAAAAATAAACATATTGTTACCACATAGTTGATAAGAAAAATAAAAGAATGGAGAACAAAAGAAACCGGTAGCAGTTGCAACAACTAAGGATCAGCTAGCATGACTACTGACTGATATTGCACAAGAAAGGCGAGTAATCTGAACTGAACACAGAACAGTGCACAAATAAAAGGTGTTCTAAGGATCACTTTGCTTATATTATTTTATGATTTTCTGTAAGTGATATTCTGGTCCCTCTATAGTTAACCTTGCAGCTCTCCTAAAATTTTCTAAAATAGTTCTTGCAAGCTTCAACACTCTAGACGATTTGTCTCGTAAGTTGGAGAAGCAATGACAGAATAGCCATAAACAACATAATATCTAACAGAGCAAGATATCTCTGAAACTTCTAACAGCGAGATTGGACATTTGAAAAATGAATATGAAAACCTAAGAAATCGTAAGATATGTCTGTAGGATTGACCTCAAAAATTCATAGATGCAATCAAAACTCAAAGATATACCATTTATGATACCTTCCATATTATATTTCATCATGACAGAAGTACTAAATAAATTTCAGCTTCAATATATACAGAACCAAGGGTATAATGATGACTTCAAGTAGAAAACCTGAGTGGGAAATATGTCCTACAGACTGAAAACTGCCAATACAAAGCAAGACTATTTTGATTATTTGGTTTCTGTCGGGCATTTTATCATGTTTGTACTGAAATTGACATTGTTGCCGCCGGGATCCGTCCTCCGACTCGGGCGCGGTCGATCTCCTGGTCTGGGCTTCCTCCTAGACAGAAGTCCTCGTGCGAGAGGCGTTGGGGGTGGCCCTCCGCGGAAGACCCTCCGACGCTCAAGTCAGTGGGGATCGGTGGTCAACAGAAAATGGGGAGAGGGATCTCACCGGGGAGTCTCTCCATGGGTGGCCGATCGGGAGCTCTAGGGGAGCGCCGACGAGCAGTGGGCGAGAGTGATAGAGTGAGAGTGAGCCAGGGGCAGTGAGCGTATACCTGAGAGAATCTGGGGTGTCGTATTTATAGGCAGTCACCTGGATCTTGAGCGTCTTCTGGAAGGTTCAAAGATTGTTAGGATACGGAGATGAATCGAATCAGGCCGTTGTGGGGCCGATGGGATCCGTATCTTGTTCGTTAAGGGATCGACGGCTAGGAGAGCTCCTTGATGGCCTGAGATCTGGTAGATGCATAAGTCCTAGGTAGCTGTATTAGGTCCTAGACCACTTTCAACGTAATCCTTTGCCTGGGATTCTGTTACGATGAGTCTAGGCTCTCCCGCATTAGGTTCCATGGAGGTGAATATCGAATCATGGATCGCTCAGGAAGGAGCCGAGCTATGGAAAGCTCAGGGAAGACGAGCCGTAGGAAACTCGGAGGGGCCAAGCTATGGAGGCTCGGGGAAGGCCGAACCATAGGAGGCTCGGGGAAGCCGAGCTATGGGAAGCTCGGAGAGGCCGAGCTATGGAAGCTTGGAAAAAGCCGAACCATGGGAGGCTCGGGGAAAACGAGCTACAGGAAGCTCAGGGAAGCCGAGCTATGGAAGCCCGGAGAGGCCGAGCCATGGAAGCTCGGGGAAAGCCGAACTATGGAAGCCTGGAGAGGCCGAGCCATGGAAGCTCTGGGAAAGCCAAACCATGGGAGGTTCGGGAAAACGAGCTACAGGAAGCTCGGAGAGGCCGAGCTATGGAAGCTCGGGAAAAACCAAACCATGGGAGGCTCGGGGAAAACGAGCTACAGGAAGCTCGGGGAAGCTGAGCTATGGAAGCCCGGACCATGGGAGGCTCGGAGGGGTCGCATGGCCTGACGGACCATATTAATTTAGCTTATTCCTCGGGGACATATCGTAGCGGGTGGGGGATGGGGCCAGTCTCAGCCCCCTTGCATGATTATCAATGCAATAACGATTCTACCCCTCAACACATGCCCCCCACTCCCTAGTTCGAAGCGTAGGTTCGGGCGTAGGGAGTATAGGCTTAGGTGGCGTGATCTGCATTTGGGGATGCGTATTTGATTGCCTGCGCAATGATGCCCTAATTAATGCCATGGGGCCATCTTGCCTTTCCGAGGCGGATCCGTCATTCCTTAGGGGCGAAGGTAATGGCTGGGAAAGTGCCACGTGGGAAATCCCAACTTTCACGATGCCCATAGCGGCAGTTCCGGATGCCTAGGTTGGGATGCCTCATCCTCATCCTGAGGCGGTTTCGATCAGAAAAATGGAGTCATGACGGTGCTATCTTTATTTATAGTACCTCCTCATTCTCCTTTGAAAAACTTCGTCTTCCTGTTCTCGCTGTGATCCTGCTCAGCGTCTCTTGCGATCGAAGACATGGTGAGCCCAAGCGACCAGGCTTCGGAGGTGACCCTGGCGGATCTGAAACGGATGCGCCGCTTGTACAAGATCCCCCAGGACGTCGTCTTGTTGGTCCTGACGGCTGAGGATAGAGTGACATCCGGATTAGAGGATGGAGCATTCTGCTATAAGGAAAGCTTTAGGGCAGGCCTCCGGTTCCCCCTTCATCTGTTGGTGCGGGAGGTGATGAAGTTCTACAACATATGTTTCACCATGGTGGCCCCCAACAGTTGGCGCAACCTCATCGGGTTTATCTCGTTATGCAAGCACCTCGGGGTGACCGCGACCCTCTTACTATTCAGGGTGTGTTTCAATCTGGTCTCCGGGAGGGCCTCAGAATGGCCTTACATCGGTCCCCGGAGATCCTTCAAGATGATATCGGACAACCCATCATCAATAAAGGAGTGGAAGCCACGGTTCTTCATAGTCGGGGGGAACATCGGTTTGGATTTCCCTCGGGTGTGGGGGCAGTACGTGAAGGATCCGGAAGCGCACCCGGAATTAACTGATTCGGAGAAGAGGGATTTGGTTGTGCTGTGCAGCAGTCAGGCGCTCCCAGCCAGCATTCTCTTATCGGAGGATGCTCTCTTTGCGGCTGGATTGAACCCCGTTGACCATCGCGGTGAGTATTACCCTGTAGTTGATAATTTAGTGTGGCTTCATCTTTGATTTCTGTGTAAACTAACAGGCAAATCGTATTGCTCCTACAGCCAAAAAGTCGGTGCTCACAGACCAGATGAGGGAGGAGCTGGGCAAGCGCTGCAGGAGATCTGGCTCCAGTAGCAAGCATCGGTCCGAGAAGAGATTTCACCCCTCTGGCTCCCGCTCTAGGGGGATCGGGAGAGACGGTGATAGTTGGCGCTCCTCGTCGCCGCAGGCCAAAGCCACGAAGTTCTGGCGGCGCATGATCTTTCGGCGGCGGAGGAGGGTCTGTCCAGGGGAAGACCGGGAAGTCATGGGGGTTTCGGAGGAGACTGCTGAGGTTTCCTCCCCCCCGTCGTCGTTTTGTCCGATGATGGCGAAGGGGAAACGCCGGTTGGCCTGGGGGCTCCCGCAGACGAGGCGGCTCAGTCTCCCTCATTGGAGGCCAGTGGCTCGGTGAGGTCACAGGAGGAGGTGGGGGCGACCTCCGCTTCCATTGAGGTAGGGGAAGAGGTTGCGACTGCTGAGGTTCGGCCTGGGTCATCGGTAGGAGAGCCAGCGGGCGACGAGGAGATGGCCGAACCTGCCGAACCAACGATCGAAGTCCGCGGGGGGCTTTCTGGTGAAGGGCCTTCCGCCAAGGAACAGGGGACTCCGAGGGGAGCAGAAGTTCCTAAAGGGCCTGTCGTGTACAGGAGAGTCTCTGAGGAGACGGAAGCAGAAGGAGAAGAAGAGGAAGAAGAAGAAGGAGGAGAAGGAGGGGAGCCGGCGAGCGAAGGAGGTGCTTCGGCCAGGGCTCTCCTTGCTGGAGCTGAAACGTCCGAGGCTTCTCAAGCGAGGGCCCTAGCGGCGGAAGCTGGACTATCGAGAAGTTCATGGGTCGTGGGAGTTCTGGATGGCTCCCTGGGAGCAGACTTTCACTCACGTGACCCGGAAGTGAGCGCCAGGTTCTCCGCTCTGATGCGGTCCGCATTCCAAGGAGAGAAGAGTTCTTCAATAGGGGGGGTCATCCGGAAGACCTTGTCGAGATGGCCTTCCGTCGTGCTGGGGTGCCAAATGAGGTTTTCCTTCTCCCCGAGATCGACGAATTTGCTCTTACAAGGATCGCCACAGACTACGCGTCTCGGGTAAGTTATCGCACCGAAGTCGGGTCTTTGGTCAGTTAGTTCGACTGTCTTTTATGCATGTCAACCTTTTTTCGCAGAGCGCCCTGATCATGAGGGCACTGAAATGGCGCTTGCATTTGGCAGTTGGAGCTTGGGCTCGGGCCCGCTACGAGGCTGATCTCTTCAAGGAGAGGGTAGATTCGACTGACAAACTCTCTCGAGCCCTGTGGTCCTTCAAAGGGAGCTCGGGGAGGCTCGCAAAATTCTTGCAGGGAGAGAGCCCCTCGACTCACTG
Organism: Calamus simplicifolius; assembly: GCA_900491605.1. NCBI lineage: Eukaryota > Viridiplantae > Streptophyta > Magnoliopsida > Arecales > Arecaceae > Calamus > Calamus simplicifolius. The sequence goes on along the minus strand of UESW01003987.1, from coordinate 1,365,565 downwards.
CACAGGTTGGTGAGCTCCAGCGGGAGCTTGGGGAGACCAACAGGACCCTCGCGATTGAGAGGGAAAGAGCCTCTCAACTCACTGTACAAATTGGCGAGCTCCAAGGCTTCCATGAGCAATCCAAGAAGGCTAGTCTGGAGCTTTCTCAGGCCAGGGCAGAGCATGAAGGCAAGGTTAAGTCCATGCAACTATTTTTGATAAGAGGTGGGACCAGCTGAAAGCTAGCCACGCTAAGATAAGGCCAGCTGGAGCAAAAAGCTCGAGAAGAAAGAGCGCAAATGCCGACGGCAGCAGGACCACCTCACCCGCCTAAGCAAGGAGCTTGCCGATGCACAGGATCAGCTAAAGTGGTTGGAAGAACGAGCTGCCCGATTATCTGACGAGGTTGACTTTGCCCGTCAAGAAATTGGAGATACCCAGTCCTGGGTGGACGAGCTAAAAGAGAACCTTCGCCAGAGCCAAACGGCTAGGTCTAGGGCTCTCAATAGGGTTCACGTGCTAGAGGGCGAGTTAGCCCAGCGGGAGGAGCAGGTATGGATCTATCGGATCCATTCATTTTGACCTTTCAATTTTTGCTTTACTCGGCCTTTTCGCCTACAGATGCACAAGATGAGGCAGGAATTCCAGGGGCGGTTAGCGGCGTTCGAGAGGAGGCGGCCTTGAGGCACCGAAGGATCTCCGAACTGGAGAAGCAACTAGCCGAGGCGAATGTGTGGGCCTCTTCGGCAGTGGAGGAGTACAAGAAATCCACTGAATTGCCGATGAACGCAGGGCAGCCTGTGCTAATGCATTTCAACTGGGCGAAGATGAGGCGCGGACTAAGGTTGCCCAGGCTTATCCTGACCTGGACCTGTCGTGCCTGGATGCCAAACATTATGAGGTGTACACCCCGGGGGTCTAGGAGGACGAGTATGGGGAAATATCTGATGTCGACCTCGATGCTATTTTGGGAGTCGATGCAACTGTCGACGTATCCCATCGTGACACCTTCAAGAAGGGGGAGCCAAGCAATGCCCCTACTGATGCGGCTGCAGGAGATGCTGGGATTGATCCCAAGTCCTGACCCTTTGGGGGGCTATATGTGTTTTTCCTTTCTTTTGTTTTGTAGTTCGACCGGAAATCAATAAGTGGATCGGCCATTTTTCATTTGTTTGTCTTCCCCGGATGGTTTCTTGTCTTGAATTTTGGTGGAATATCCTAGTAAAGGCCAAGGCGTAGGGGTTGTCTCGACAAAAAGGTCGGACGTCAACGTAGCCTGGTATGAAAGGAGGTTGAGAGACGATTTAACTTGGCTTAGGCCGAATGACACGGCGGTCCGACCAAATCCGAAGAGTGAGATAGCCTTTTTAGGGCTGAGGGACAAAGTAGCTCGGCTAGGGCCGAGGGACAAAGTAGCTCGGCTAGGGCCGAGGAATAAAGTAGCTCGGCTAGTAGCAAATACTTCGGTTAGTTTCAAGTATAGAAACAGCTTCGGCCCTAGAAGGGGGCGTTAGGTGATGCCAAGTTCTTATGCGCAACCAGACTGGGGGTTCATTAATGAGGAACGTCCGGCATCCGTGCCCCTTCATTGCCTTGTCAGTGTCCTGTCCTTTCTCAGGCGAGTCGATTTTCGTTTTGCCGAAATGGATTATACGGCTTTGAGGTCAGTAAAAAGCCGCTCTGGAGCCTTCCAAGAGGCCTTTATTGCGTTGGTCTTTTTCCACGCGGGTGGTTTTGACGTATGACGCAAGCGTTTTTTTGCCATTGGAGGATGTCATTTTCATAGGACGATCTTTCGGATCTACCAGTTTTCATAGGATCGGCAGGCGATTTTCTGCGTTTAACAATCATGATCCGAAATCAAAGGGGATCTTTGCGTGCGTCATGGTTCAAGCGATGGTCTTGGCACGCAATGGGGAGTGCTGCTTTCATCCTGGGAGGCCACGTGGTGGCATGAGTTAGGTGTTTTGAATCTCGGGGCTTTCTGCCTTGATAGCTGCTCCTGGTTCATTTCTGCCTATAAAAAGGGGGAAAGAGGGGTCGTGTTAGGCCATCCCCAAAGTTTCCTTCCCTATGAGAGTTTCTACAATGCCCATCTCTCTGAGGTTTGGAGTGGAAGAACCGAGCTTTCTTTTCGTGAGCCGTTTTTCCCTGGATAGTTGGGGTGATGAAGGAGCCGTTGGAGAGTGGCTCGCCCTCAGAGGATGAGTCCCGAAGATCATATGGAGAGCACACAGGAGAGCCGCAGAGATCACACAGTGAGCGCACATACACGCTTTCCGTGTGTCCTTTGTGGTCCACTACGGGGGGGGGGCAGGGCAGGAAGTGTATCAGCGCCCCCGTAGCACGCACGGAGCTTCCCTCCTCCGTCGGTCCGGATTCTCGTCCCTTCTCTGAGGGAAATCCTTGCCACGGGGAGGAGAACATGGGAGCAACGGGGGTCTGATGGTCCTTGAGCTCTCAGTCGGGCAGCGGTCTGCGATCCAGCATCCCACCCTAGGGGAGCTGGTTGGTTTGCCCGAGTCCTCAGAATCAGCATCCACGGGCCATGCCTCCTTTTGGACCTCTTGGTTCGTCCGGGGGGGGGCGTGGAAGGTCAGCTTCGTCAACTGTTCAGGCGAGCTGACCGTTTCGTGGTTTGTATGATTTTTTGAGCCAGGTATCGAAGCATCACAGTTGCCCAGATCTGCTTTGGAGCAGATTGCCCGAGTTTTGTACTCATCTTTAATTTATGCATTTCAATGCTCTCGTAATGCCTCTCAGGCAGTTGTAATTGGTTTTGATGACAATGAAATAAAGAAAATTTTGTTCTTTTTCTCAATTTCTATTTCTTTTGCACCAAGTTGTAGTTGTTGGTGACGAGACATAAGGATATGTCGTTCGTTCTGGACGAGGATCCCGCGCTATCTAAGCTAGTCAGGGCTTGTAAGCCGCCCAAATCCAAGATGGAAATTTGGAGACTATTCGGCGGTGGAACATATTCCTTGATTCTGGTCAAAACCCAGATCTATTGCTCGACCTTATCGGGGTTCGAAGATTTGTAGCCCGGCCCTGCCGAGGTTCAGAGAATGGTTACTCGGCCCAGCCGAGGTTCGGATAATTAGAGCTCGGAGAGATGACTTAGTTGCCACCGTGAGTCATGATACCTGGCCCCTGTGAGGCTCGGTGAGGAATGTTAAAGCGGAATGGGCGGCGCGTGGGTATGCCCATTTTCCATGATTTGGCCATTCCCGAGGGAGCGAGTTATTGTCAGGTGCAGGCGCTCTTTCCTCTTCACATTTTCCAAAGGGCGGTCGATTTAAGAGAGCTTGGGGGCGTGTTGAGGGCATTTACTGCGGGGGGGCCCGGCAGATCGGGAGGAACCCCGCTTCTAGAGAAGGAGGGGAGTTCCCGAACAGCTCATCGACATTTCCTGATCTTGCTCGGAAGGGGCATGGCCCTTCGGGTCCTGGCCGCCAGTTAAAGTGGCGACACGCAGCGAATTCCCATGGGTTGGTATTTATAGCCTGACTGATCGGGATACTCGCCTGAGGAGTATAAATATGGACGAGTGGGGTGCTGGTGTTTACCATCCTTTCGGTTCAGTCTTTAAACAACTTTCGACATGGCTTTTAAGGTGGAGAGCAATCACCTGATAGACTGGGAGTAGTGATCAACGGTCCCAGGGGCTCAGAGGGGAGTCGCCCCACCATTGTGGTTGATGGCCAGGCTCTGGCATCAGCCTTCGCAAGCCACGAACAGCTTGAGAAGGTTGTTGAGGAGTATCTTGCCGTCTCTGAGGGAGACCGAGGCCCTTCGCCGGGTGGTGGACCGGCAGAGGGAGGAGATAGCAGCCCTTCACCGTCAAGTCGCCGAGCTGTCCCAGCGTTTGGAAGACTCGGCCCAGGGAGGGCCCGGCAGTTCCCACGGAAGACAGTAAGCTCCTGTGAGGGCTCTTTTTATTTTTCTTTTTTTCACTGCTGTCATTTCTTTTCTTTTTCAATCAATGAATATGAAGGTTTTGCATCTGGTGCATCTGCTATTGTCTCCGAATCATTTGCCAACGTTGGTTGGGATTCATCAGCCGCCCGAGTTCGAGCTAAGTTTTAGGAGACCGCAGTCGGGTTTAGTCAGGGCACGTAAGCCACCTGAATCCAAACATAGTTTAGAGGGATGTCTAGGTTAGTCAGGGCTTGTCAGCTGCCCGAATCCGAACCAAGTTTTTTTTTGGGGGGGGTCATTGGTCTATGTTTGGACCAGTGGTGGACCTAGGCGGTCCTTAGAAGGAGATCCTTTACTTCTTCCGGAGTATCAGGAGGTTTTTATTTTGGGGTATCTGAGAGGTCACTTGGCTTCAAACGATGCCTTGGGGTGTGGCTAAATCTCGAAGGCTTTGCTCGTTCGGTCGAGGATTCGAGCATCGGGTGTGGCCAGGGCGCAGGAATATCGCTCGGTTTGGCCGAGGAATTCGATTGTTAAGGTCGTTCTTCGGCTTTGGCCGAGATTTCTAGTAGCAGAATATACCCCTTGACTTCGGCCAAGGTTCACGCACTCTGTTCTGGCCAGGGCTTCAGAGATTGTGGCCCTTTCTAGGTTCGGGGATTTTATCGCTCGGCTCCGCCGAGGTTCGGAGATTAGTTGCTCGGCCCAGCCGAGGTTCGAGATTTTGTTGCTCGGCCCAGCCAAGGTTTGGAGATTAGTTGCTCGGCCCAGCCGAGGTTCGGAGATTTGTTGCTCGGCCCAGTCGAGGTTCGGATATTTTGTTGCTCAGCCCAACCGAGGTTCGAAGATTTTGTTGCTTGGCCCAGCAGAGGTTCGGAGATCAGTTTCTCGGCCCAGCCAAGGTTCGGAGATCAGTTGCTCGGCCCAGCCGAGGTTCGGAGATTTTGTTGCTCGGCCCAGCCGAGGTTCGGAGATTTCATTGCTCGGCCCAGCCAAGGTTTGGAGATTTCCTATTTAAACAAGTAACTCGGTCATGCCGAGAATTGGTAAGCAGCACCTATTTCTTTTCGCAATTTTTGGCAGCATAATGTGTGATGATTCATGTTGTATATTATGAAACATGTGCCAACAAAAAGGTATAATAAGGTGAGCCTATAAAGGACATACCCTACTGATAATACTTACGGAGATTGTCCGAATTCCATGTTCGGGGGATGGACTTTCCGCTTAGATCTTGCAGCTTATAGGTCCCCAGTCCAACGATCTCCGCTACTTGGTAGGGGCCTTCCCAGTTTGGTGCTAGATTTCCTTGCTCTAGCGGTTTGGAGACAGATGCTTTCCGGAGAATGAGGTCGCCGGGCAAGAAAGCTTTCCCTTTGACTCTGGAGGCGTGGTAGCGGGCCATCCTTTGCTGATAGGTAGCTACTCTGATCCGAGCTTTCTCTCTAACCTCCTCTATCAGGTCGAGGTTGGTACGGAGCTGTTTGTCGCTGGCTTCCTCTGAGTAGCTTTCCACCCGCAGCGAAGGGAGACCTATCTCCACTGGGATAACGCCTCTATGCCAAAGGCCATCCGGAATGGGGTTTCACCTGTGGGTACTCTTTGGGTGGTGCGGTAGGCCCACAGGACATGGTGCAACTCGTCTGCCCATCTGCCTCGGGCCCTGGAGAGCCGAGCTTTGATCCCTTGAAGCAAAGTCCGGTTGGTTACTTCAGCCACTCTGTTGGCTTGCGGATGCCCGATCGAGGTGAGGTGGTGACGGATTCCGTGCTCTTCGCAGAACTGGCAGAACTTCGGATTTTCGAATTGCCTATCATTGTCAGTGATTATAGTGTGAAGTAGGCCGAAACGGAAAATGATGGACCTCCATACAAAATCTCTGGCCCGTGCCTCGGTTATTTGTGCAACCGCCTCCGCCTCGACCCATTTAGTGAAGTAGTCGATGGCGATGAACAGAAATTTCCGCTGCTCCGTGGCGAGCAAAACGGGCCGAGGATGTCCATCCCCCACTTGGCAAAGGGCCAAGCGGAGGATATAGGAACTAGGCTGGCGGAGGGGAGTCTCTGAATGCTTGAATGCCTCTGACATAGGTCGCAAGCTTGGACAAGGTCGTCTGCATCCTTCTTCATGGTCGGCCAATAGTAGCCTTGACGTAGCACCTTGTGACATAGGGACCGACTTCCCAGATGGTTGCCGCAAATCCCCTCATGCACTTTGCGGAGAGCATAATCTGCTTCAGACGGGCGAAGACATCTGAGCAGCGGCATGGAGAAGGACCGTTTGTAGAGTTGATCGTCGATCAGTACATAATGGGTGGCATGCAGCTTTAGCTTTCTGGCTTCTCTCCAGTCGGATGGAAGCGACCCTTTTTTGAGGTACCTCAGAATAGGATTGAACCATGATGGTTCGGCCTCAACTTGCATTATTCGGTCGGCTTCTGTGATACTGGGTTTCTCCAAGGTCTCCAGGTGGAATTTTTGCTCGGTGTCCATTGACTCTGCGGTCGCCAGCCGAGACAGTAGGTCGGCATGGGCATTCTCAGATCTAGGAATCTAAATAATCTCAAACTCGAGAAAATGAGAGTAGGCTCCGCACCTCTTGAAGATATCGGATCATGTTTGGCTTCCGAGCCTCAAACTCCCCTCGCACATGACCTGCCACTAGCTAGGAGTCGGTGAAGGCATTAAGTTTCTCCACCTTCAGGTTGTGGGCGATTCGGAGACCGGCCAGCAGGGCTTCATACTCAGCTTCGTTGTTGGAGGCTGGGAAGGAGAAGCGGACACCATATTCAAAGGTTGCCCCCTCCGAACTGGTGAGAACCAGGCCCGCACCGGAGCGATGAGCATTAGATGACCCATCGACATGGAGGAGCCACCGAGAACCAATTTGGTTCTTCAGGGGAGTCGGGGGTGGAGCCGTCCTCCAGGATGGTACACTCGAGGAGGAAATCGGCTAACACTTGAGCTTTGATGGCCGGGCGAGGCTGAAAATGGATATCATGCTCGCTCAGCTCGATGGCCCACTTGGTCATTCTCCCTGATGTTTTCGAGCGGTGGACTACCGCCTTGATGGGTTGGTCAGTCAGGACCATCATAAAATGCACCTGAAAGTACGGTTGCAGCTTCCGAACTGAGGTGATCAAGGCCAACACCATCTTTTCAATTTGGCTATATCTTGTCTTCGCATTGCGGAGTAGCCTGCTGACATAATAAATTGGCTTCTCGACCTTGTTTTCCTCCCTGACTAGCACCGAGCAGACGACACCTTCTGAAACAGCCAGATATAGGAACAGTGTCTCGCCTGGACTTGGACTGCTGAGGAGTGGGGGCGAGCCGAGATAATTCTTGAGATCTTGGAATGATTTTTGACACTCGAGGGTCCACTGGAAGTTCTTAGCCGACCGGAGGGTTTTGAAGAAGGGGAGGCATCTTTCGGCTGAGCGGGCCACGAAGCGGTTGAGAGCCGCTATCCTCCCAGTTAGGCGTTGGACTTTTTAATAGATGCCGGAGGTGCCATTTGTTGAAGAGCTTGAATTTTCTGGGGGTTAGCTTCGATACCTCGCTGGGAGACCATGAAGCCGAGGAACTTCCCAGAGTTAATGCCGAAGGCGCATTTAGTCAGATTGAGCTTCATCCTATACTTGCGGAGCGTTGCAAAGCTCTCCGAGAGGTCCTCGACGTGCTGTGATGCTTCTTTGCTTTTGACCAGCATGTCGTCGACATACACCTCCATATTTTGGCCGATTTGCTCCTTGAATACTTTGTTAACTAGCCTTTGGTAGGTGGCTCCTGCATTTTTAAGACCAAAAGGCATAACACGGTAACAGTAAGTACCTCGGTCGGTTATGAAGGCGATCTTTTCTTCATCTTCGGGGGCCATCCGATCTGATTGTAGCCGGAGTAAGCGTCCATGAATGTCAGCATTTGATGACTCGAGGTGGCGTCCACAAGCTGATCGATCCGGGGAAGAGGGAAACTGTCCTTCGGGCAGGCTTTGTTGAGGTCGGTGAAGTCAATGCAAATCCACCACTTGCCATTCGACTTCTTCACCATGACGACATTCAATAGCCAGTTCGGGTAATTTACCTCTCAGACGAAGTTCTCCTTGATGAGTTTATCAACCTCCTCTTCAATAGCCTTCTGCCGTTCCGGGACAAAGCTCCTCTTCTTCTGCTTGACGGGCCGGTACATCTCATCCACGTTAAGGCGATGGACGAGGACCTCAGGACTGATCCCTGTCATGTCAGAGGCAGACCAGGCGAAGACGTCGGCGTTGCTTCGGAGAAATTCGATCAACTTGCGCCGAGGTTCGCCCTTTAGTAGCGACCCAATCTTTATGGTTCGGTCGGGACGGGCCTCATCCAACGGCACTTCTTCCAGTTTTTGGCTGGTTCTCCTCGCTGCTCCGTGAAATCCTCCCGAGCGTCCAGCCCATCAACCTCCGGCATTCTGGACTAGAGGCTGGTAACGAAGCACTGTCGAGCCATGGTTTGGCTTCCTCGGACAACTCCAACTCCCCGCCCGGTGGGGAATTTCATGGACAGGTGTGGGATGGAGACAACTGCCTTGAGGGACATCAGGCCGGGTCTGCCAAATATTACATTGTATGGAGACCTGAGTTTAGTTATTAAGAAGTCCGTGTGAACAGTGGCCATAAGGGGCCAGACTCCTGCGCGAACCGTCAGGGTTACGACCCCTTCCGGGATGATAACGTCGCCTGTGAATCCCATTAGGGTGGAATCCATAGCTCGAAGGTTTTCCGTGAGCAGTCTCATCTTGGCAAACACATCGAGGTATAAAACATTCACAGAACTTCCACTGTCAACAAGGATCCAGCTTACATCATAGTCATTTAAATTGAGGGATACAACTAGTGTATCGTCATGGGGGAACTGTATCCCTTGGAGATCATCGTCAGAGAAGGAGAGCTCGCCCGTCCGTGCTTTCTTCAGCGCCGATCCTTCGTCATCATTTCTGGAGCTCGAGCCGCTGGCTTCTTCGATCATGTTGATGTGGCCGATTATAGGTGGATTCGGTGGAGGGGGAAGTTGTTGAAGCTCGGGCTGGCGATCCCCCCTTGTCCTGGCTCAGGAACCCTCCTGAATTGGTTCAGTTGGCCCCATTGAATCAGCCTCTCAATCTCATTTTTCAGCTGCCAGCATTCCTTAGTGTCGTGGCCGTGCTTCCGGTGGTAGCGGCAGTATTTGGTGGGATCCCTTCGGGTCGGGTTCCCTCGGAGAGGAGCTGGTCGGGGGAGCTGGCACTCTATTTCCTTGAGAATTTGTGCCCGAGGCACGGTTAGCGGAGTGTACCGATCGAATCGCCTGGGCGGGCTCTGGAAGCGATTCCTCGGCGCGGTGGGGGAGCTCTTTGGCGATGAGGTGGACTTGGCCGACGAAAAGGTCGGTGCCTGTCAGGACCTTTGGGTTCTTTCTTCTTTGCCAGCTCAGCATGGGCAACTCTCCGCGACTCTTCTACCCTGGCGTATTTGTCTGTCAGGGCCATCATATCAGAGAGGTTTGGGGGGTAGCTGACCTCCATCGCCAGGTAGAAGTCGCTTTCCTTCGAAACTCCCTCCGCTAAGGCGGACATAGCCACCTCATGATTAAGGTGGTCCACCTCTAGCATGGCCTTGTTGAAGCGGCCAAGATAGTTTCTCAAGGACTCCCCCTCTCTCTGCTTAACTTCGGAGAGGGAGTCGGATCTCCGTCAATGATGGCGGCTGCTAACGAACTGGCCAATAAAAAGACGGCTCAGCTCGTCAAATGAATCAATGGAACCTGGTTTCAAGGCATTGAACCAGGTTCGGGCAAATCCTCTGAGGGTGGAGGGGAAGGTGATGCGTGTCGTAGCGCAACGATTTAAACACCTTAATTTCACTATTAATTAGAATAGCGAGAGTAAGGGATCGATTCCACAGGGACTTTAGCGATTATCTTGAAATAATTTTATAAATTTACTAAATATATAACTAAGTAGATAATTAATAGTGTAAAATAATAAGATATGCTCTATCTTATAAGAGCACAGCCCGTACCCATAGATCACGGCCCGTCCCTTTTAGGAATAGATCAGTCTAAATTATTTTCACTTAATTATAATTTAATAACAACTAAACATGTATAAAATTTTATTTCAATAATATTCAAAAGTGCATATTAAAATCTAAAGTAAAAGACTTTTAATTTCTAACATGTAACAAAAAGTAATAAAATAAACTGGGATGAACCAAGCCACGATCGTTTCATGGTATGCAGAGCAATGGACGAGAGCCCCCCTCCAATCCACGGACGAACAGATAACGGCCTTCACGAATAGAGTCTCCACGGAATGGCTGGAAGAAGAGCAGAGCCTTCCACAGACGCCTTGCACACTCCACGGACGTACAGAGAACTCACGGACGGCTGCTGGAATGGACCTCCCCATGATGCCCCCTCCATGGATGGCTGCTGCTGCTATTTGTAGAATCTTTGACAGTTGAGCAAATTTCTAAGAATTCATCTAAGTGTTTGTAGGGATTCTCATTTGTAAGTCCATAGAAAGATGGTAACATTTGGATTACACTTGATTTAATTTCATATTGGGCAGCCTCTACTGGAGGCACTTGAATGCAGGAAGAGTAGGTATACCTTGAAGGAGTGAAATACTCTTTTAACTACCGTGGTTGATTATTTTCGTTATTAGGATCCATAATTCTGAGTCTGTTTGCTCTAATAGTTCTTTCTATCTCAGGATCTAAGGGTATAAGGTCGGGCTGCAACGATCGGTGACCAAGCATACGCCCTACCAATGCCTCTAAAGCAAATAATTTTATTTATTATTATTTTTTTAATTTTTGTAATTAAGTTTCTAATTTCCTAATAAATTATGAGATGTCAATGAAAAAATTTTGAGTTTTCCAGAAAATAAATTCACCTAAGTCAATCTATAAAATAATTATTTTTTTATATATTTTATTTTTATTTTTATAAATTTTTTTATTTCCTTAAATTAATTATGTTTTATGGAAGATGTCTTAGGGTTTTCTTTTAGGTTTTTTTTTTTTGTAAGTTAATTAAAAGGAAAATTTGATTAGGTTAAAATTGGATTTGTGGCAAAAAGGAAAGTAATAATTTTTTATTTTTTTTTATGTTAAAAAGAAAATATGCAATTTTAACAATTAAAGAAATAAAATAAAGCAGCAATAACTATTCAAAAATTAAGAGAAAATTAATCTAAATTTTTTTTATATTTTTATTATTTATTATTTTTTTAAATTTTTTTTTTTAAATAACACACTTAAGTCTCCGGCAACGGTGCCAAAAACCTGATGCGTGTCGTAGCGCAACGATTTAAACACCTTAATTTCACTATTAATTAGAATAGCGAGAGTAATGGATCGATTCCACAGGGACTTTAGCGATTATCTTAAAATAATTTTATAAATTTACTAAATATATAACTAAGTAGATAATTAATAGTGTAAAATAATAAGATATGCTCTATCTTATAAGAGCACGGCCCGTACCCGTAGATCACGGCCCGTCCCTTTTAGGAATAGATCAGTCTAAATTATTTTTACTTAATTATAATTTAATAACAACTAAACATGTATAAAATTTTATTTCAATAATATTCAAAAGTGCATATTAAAATCTAAAGTAAAAGAGTTTTAATTTCTAACATGCAACAAAAAGTAATAAAATAAACTGGGATGAACCAAGCCACGATCGTTTCCTAGTATGCAGAGCAATGGATGAGAGCCCCCCTTCAATCCACGGACGAACAGATAACGGCCTTCATGAACAGAGTCTCTACGGAACGGCTGGAACAAGAGCATAGCCTTCCACGGACACCTTGCACGCTCCACGGACGTACAGAGTACTCACGGATGGCTGCTGGAATGGACCTCCCCATGATGCACCCTCCATGGATGGCTGCTGCTGCTATTTTAGAATCTTTGACGCTGAGAAGACGTGGAGAAGAAACTATTTAAATAGAGACGTGGAAGCAACGAAGAAAATCCTTGATAAATCGTCAATAAAATTCAAATTCCTTTTAATTACTCAATTTGATAACTTTCAATCTAATCTATTCTTTAATTGGTAGAGGAAACGGTTAGAAATTGATTTGGAGAAGAATCGTTTAAGAAAACAGAGCCATGTGGAAGCGATGAAATCAAGTGAGAAAATCTTAAGAAATCTTTAATAAAATTCAAATTCATTCAAAAGGAATTTAATTTGTCTAATTTATAACTTCCAATCTAATTTATTCCTTAATTAATAGAGGAAACGATTAGATTGGATTTAGAGAAGAATTGGCGGAAATAGAGGAGTGCGGTTGAAAAAACGATGAAGTCGGCGCTTGGTTTGCCGAATTAGCTTTAAAATTCATGCTAAAATAGATAAATAAATAAAAAATCAATTCCAGGCTCATCTTAACTCCGATTTGAGTGCCGTTTGCGTCATTAAATCCCTAAAATCAAGATCTTTAAACTGATAAGGTTTTATCAAAATATTATATAAAATATTAAAATATTAAATAAAAATAGGTACGTTAAATTATTAATTAATAGGTTTAATGATAATTATTTATGCGTTTATCAGAGGGCGCGGCAGAGGATCGCGTCGGATGCTCTGTGAACATCATTATTGATCGGAAGCTGCTGAGATGATCATCCGATCAGAAGAGCCCTGGTAGGGCTCGATGGCTGGTAATTTGACATGGGAGGGAATCACTTCCTCCATGATCCCTTTGGAGAAAGGAATATCCTGCTCTGCCTTGGGCTGAGGCGGATGGGCCTGCTTGGCGGCATCCATCTCCTGATGCATCTCCTGGATTTATCGACGGATCTCCTCTTCAGCAGTAAAAGGAGGAGCTGGGCGGGGAGAGCGCAGGGACGGCGTTGAATCATGGTGGGAGGATACTGGGGAAAGGGTCCGGGCTCATCGAGACCTAGGTGGATCCCTGTCATAGCCACCTCGTGGGACCAGAGGAGGAGGTGTGGGGGGTCCATTGTTTGTCCCCTCTGGGTCTGTGGGGGGTCCATGGCTTCATGTGGACCAGAGGAGGAGGTGGCCGGAGAGGAAAGAGCTGCGGCCTCCCTATGAAGGTGCGGAGCAGGGGCAGCTATGAAATGCTCCTGAACCAGGTGGGTCAGGGCTTGAACCTACTGGACCAAAGTGGCGAACTGGTCCTGGGTCACCGGGATGGCTGGCGGTGATGGGGTCTCAACTGGTGGAGGTTGCGGCACCGTGTTACCTGTTGGATCAGGTCTTTGAGTGACGACCTGGTCTTAGGCTTCAGAGGTTGCTCTTCTCCGATTAGCAATTGGAGAGGTTCTACTCCAGATCGAGATCCTTATCTCCTTTCTTCAAGTTTTAATGGGACTTGAGACCTTTCCTCTAGCGCCAATCTGTTGCCGTCGGGATCCGTCCTCCGACTCGGGCGCGGTCGATCTCCCGGTCTGGGCTTCCTCCTGGACGGACCTGCATAGAAGTCCTTGCATGAGAGGCGTTGGGGGTAGCCCTCCACGGAAGACCCTCCGATGCTCAAGTCAGTGGGGATCGGTGGTCAACAGAAAATGGGGATAGGGATCTCTCCGAGGAATCTCTCCATGGGTGGCCGATCGGGAGCTCTAGGGGAGCGCCGACGAGCAGTGAGGGAGAGTGAGAGAGTGAGAGTGAGCCAGGGGCAGTGAGCGCATACCTGAGAGAATCTGGGGGTGTCGTATTTATAGGCAGTCACCTGGATCTTGAGCATCTTCTGAAAGGTTCAAAGGTTGTTAGGATACGAAGATGAATCGAATCAGGCCGTTGTGGGGCCGGCGGGATCTGTATCTTGTTCGTTAAGGGATCAACGGCTAGGAGAGCTCCTTGATGGCCTAAGATCTGGTAGATGCGTAAGTCTCAGGTAGCTGTATTAGGTACTAGACCACTCTTCAACGTAATCCTTTGCCTGGGATTCTGTTACGATGGGTCTAGGCTCTCCCGCGTCAGGTTCCATGAAGGTGAATATCGAATCATGGATCGCTCAGGAAGGAGACGAGCTATGGAAAGCTCGGGTGTTGAGAAATTTGGGAGATTGTAATTATTTAATTACCCCAACTTTATTGATTTTGATGATTTCCAAAAGCCATGAGTATTTTAAAGGAAATAATGAGTTTATTTATCAAAAACCTTGAGCTTATTCAAAATGAAAGCAATGGACTCTCAATGTTTAAATTCACTGAGTTTTGAATCAATTTGAAAAAGAAGTTTCAAGCTCTATATTTAAGATTTCAAAAAGGAATTTTTACATGTTATATTTCAATCAATGATTTCTTGAAACATGTCTTGAATTCATGCTTAATGTCATATTTATTGTATTCAAGCTAAAATATCATTTAAAATTATTCTAGGACGAATTTCAAAGTCAATCAAGAAAATTTCTAATTTTTGATACGTTTCGGAGCCGACTCTAGAGTTTCAGAGTCGACTCCAGTAAGTAACAGAGATTTCTGATTTTCTCGAGTCGACCCTTGGATTTCAAGAGTCGACCCCTGACTCTGTGCGAGCCGACTCCTGGACTATGTGAGTCGACTCTGCTCAAACAACAGAAAGCATGTTTTTGAGCGCTTCTCGAGTCGACTCCCCATTTTCTTCGAGTCGACCCCCGACTGTCAGGAGTCGACACTTTGGTTCTTCGCGAGTCGACCCTCTAACATTTTAAATGTTTCTATTTTTAGTAAATGACTTCGAGCCGACTCCCACAGTGCTCGAGTTGACTCCACGAAATTCTGGACGCAATTTTTACGATGACACGTTACTCCAACGGTAATATTTTCAAATAACGGCTATATTTCTGTGTTTCTAACGGATATATTTTTGCAGAATCTATAAATAGAGGAGCTCTTTTCAAATCAAAAAATAATAGAGTGGTGAAAAAGAGAGAAAAGAAAATCTTTCAAAAAGAGGAAAAATAGAGCTTCATTGGAAAAATCATTTGAGTCAAGAAAGAGATTCAAAAGGAGTGAAATCAAAGAGAGATTCGTGTGCTCTAGAGCTACAATCAACAAAAGTTCAAGAGGAGATCCCAAAGCAACCAAGAGCAATATCAAGATCTTCCAAAGTAGAAGAAAAAGAAGAAAAGCTTCAACCAACATCCAAAAGCCCCAAAGCTAGGAGAATCTGTGCTGAGGCCTGATTCCACACTTCAAAGGAGTTGGAGAAGAGAAGCAAAGAAGCCAAGCCTGCATTCAAGCTTATCTAATCAGGCTTTTCTAAACCTAAGCTTTATTTTGATTATTCTGCTCAAGAGGAGCTGCTTGTATTCAAACTCTTATTTATTACTTGTGTACTGATTCAATCAGTGGATTGAATCAGTGGAGGTAGTTACCTCGTTGTAAGCTTGGGATAGCTTACGTGTTGGGTTCGTTGTGATCCCGTTAAAAACAACGAGTTGGGTTTTGTGCTGGTAAGCCCGTGTAAAACCGGCTGGGTTCGTTGTGATCCCGGAAAAAAACAAGTTTGAGTTGTGAGCTTGTAAAACAACTCGGCTGTAATCTAGGGAGATTATAGTGTGGACCCAAGTGAATCTTGGGAGTGGACGTAGGTGTTGGTTGCACCGAACCACTATAAAATCTTCTTGTGTTTGCCGTGCTCATTTGTCTCTACTCTATCTCTCTTATATTCTATTTGTGCATTGCTTATAAGTTAATTTCTCTCACTTGCACATCTTTTAATTTGTTTAAAAAATTTTAAAAACTTAAATTTTTAAGAACCCAATTCACCCCCCCTCTTGGGTTGCCATCTGGGCCAACAATTGGTATCAGAGCAAGTGCTCATTTAGAATTTGATCTCACGATCAAGAGCTAAAGATCCAATGGCAACTCAAAGTGGTTCATTTTTGCTGAAGGTCATTCTACGAATAGACCTCCTTTATTTAATGGAACCAACTATTCATATTGGAAAGCTAGAATGAGGATATTCATTCAAGCTTCTGACTATGAATTGTGGGGTTATAATTAATGGACCTAGTACACCCACACACGTTGTTGATGGCACTATTGTTCCTAAGCCCGAAAGGGATTGGAATGATAATGATAGGAAATGGCACAATTAAATGCTAAAGCCATTAACATTTTATATTGTTCCTTAGATGCTAATGAATTCAACCGAATCTCAACATGTAATTCCGCAAAAGAAATTTGGGATAGGTTGGAAATTACCATGAAGGAACAAACAAGTAAAAGAATCAAAGATAAATATTTTGGTTCATAAATATGAATTATTTAGCATGGAACAAACTGAAACCATCACATGCATGTTCACTAGATTCACTGATATTGTGAATGGTTTGAAAAGTCTTGGAAAATATACTAACTCTGAACTTGTTCGCAAAATTCTTAGGTCACTTCCAAGGACTTGGGAAGCAAGGTGACAGCATCCAAGAAGCCAAAGGACCTCAACATTTACCTTGGAGGAGCTTCTTGGATCCTAATGACCATGAGCTTCAATGAAACAATATGTCAATGAGGATGTCAAGAAAGAAGAAGACCATCGCCCTCAAGGCTGCAAAAGTGAAGAGAGCAGCAGCGATGATGAAGATGATGATGATGAGACAGCTCTCCTTGCAAGGAAATTCAAGAAGTTTATGAAAGAAGGAGGCCCTTCCACAAGAAGAAATTTGGATCAAAAATGGAAGGAGAAAAGAAAAGATAAGAAAAAGGAAAAGGACAAAGAAAAAGAGAAAGAGCCCTTAGTATGTTATGAATGTAAAAAGCCAGGGCATTTTAGATATGATGTCCTTTACTTAAGAAGGCCTATAAGAAAAAGAAAAAGGCCTACATGCAACTTGGACTGACAGTGAAGAGTCTTCTTCCGAAGAAGAAGAACAAAAAGAAGTTGCAAATGTTTGCTTCATGGCGGACGACAATGAAGAGGTAAGTTCCGAAACCCTTGATGAATTTACTTTTGATGAAATGTTTGAAGCTTTAATGAATTGATGATTGATTTCAAGGCTTTGAAAAAGAAACACAAATCTTTGAAAAAAAAACTTAAATTTAATTAATGAGAAAAATGAGTTAAATCTTAGTTAAAGATTTAAAAGATAAAAAGAAACACTCTCAAAATTGATTTGATTAAATCTGAAATGAAAATCTAATTAAAGAAAAGAATCAATCTCTAATGAAAATGATTTTCTAAAGAAAGATGTTAAAAATATAAAGACATTGTTGAGAAATTTACTTAAGCTCAACTAAACTAAATATGATTTTAGATAGTCAAAAAGCTTTTTGACAAAGCTGGTTTAGGATATAACACATTTAGAAAACAAAAATCATTGAAAAATATTTTTGTAAAAGCTAACCAAAGTAATATTACTTGTTTTAAATGTAATCAAAAAGGACATAAATCTTTTGAATGCAAAACAATAAGTAATAATAAAAAATTAAATTAAAGGAAAGAAAATTTGGGTTCCGAAAGGAACAATTTTTATTGCTACTAACCATGAAGGACCCAAGAAAGCTTGGGTACCTAAACATAAAGTTTAAATTATGTTGCAGGAATGTCTTGTAGCCAAAAGATCAAAAAGAAAGTGGTATCTTGATAGTGGCTGCTCAAGACATATGACGGGTGACAAAGATGAATTCATCACCCTTGAAGAAAAGAAAGGTGGAGTTGTTACGTTTGGCGAATGGTAAAGGTCAAATTATGGGCCTTGGTAAAGTTCAATAACTCCATCTACATTTATTGATAATGTACTTTATGTTGATGGTTTGAAGCATAATCTAATTAGTATAAGCCAATTATGTGATAAAGGTTTAATGTTTCATTTAAATCTTCAATATGCACTGTAACTAATTCCCATTGATAATAGCATTGTTTTACTGGTTATAGACATGGCAATGTTTACTTGGTTGATTAGAAATTATCTTTGAGTATCATTGCTTATTGCTGACAATGCTAATATAAATGAAATTGTTGGTTGTGGCATCGTAGATTAGGTCATGCAAGCACACACCTTATTTCAAAATTAATTAAAATGGATTTAGTTAAAGGACTTACCTAAACTAGATTTTGAAAATAACAAAATATGTGATGCATGTCAATTTGGAAAACAAACTAGAAGTTCTTTCAAATCTAAAAATGTTGTTTCAACTTCTAGGCCATTAGAGCTACTTCACATGGACCTTTTTGGACCAACTAGAACCACAAGTCTAGGAGGAAAGAAATATGGTCTAGTGATTGTAGATGATTATTCTAGATACACTTGGGTATATTTTTAGCTCACAAAGATGAGACTTTCTCGATATTCCTGAAATTCTTCAAGAAAGTCACAAATGAGAAAAACACTACCATAGTGTCTCTAAGAAGTGATCATGGAACTGAATTTGAAAATCACTTATTTGAAAGTTTTGCACTGAAAATGGTATTAATCATAATTTTTCAGCCCCTAGGACTCCACAACAAAATGGTGTAGTTGAAAGGAAAAATAGGACTCTAGAAGACATGGCCCGTACCATGCTATGTGAAAGCAACCTACCAAAGTACTTTTGGGCGGAAGCTATTAACACAGCATGTTACATCTTAAATAGAGCTTAATAAGACCAATCTTAAAGAAAACACCTTATGAATTATGGAATGATAGAAAACCCAAATAAAATTTTCATGCATTTGGTGTAAATGTTTCATTCATAATAATGGTAAAAATAATTTAGGAAAATTTGATGCTAAATCTGATGAAGGAATTTCTTAGGATATTCAACAACTAGTAAAGCTTAGAGTATTTAACAAGAAAACCTTAGTAGTTGAAGAATCCATTCATATAGTTTTTGATGAATCTTTAGCATCTAGTTCTGAAAAGATTGATGATGAGGAAGATACAAACATAATTGAGAAAGATCTTGAAAAATTAAATATTGATGTATCTTCAGATCATGAACAAGAAGCTAAAGATAATGATTCACCTAAGGATGATGATTAATAATCATAATGATGTAGATCTTCCTAGAGATTGGAGATATGCTATAGTCATCCAAGGAATTGATTATAGGTGATCCATCTCAAGGAATAAGAACTAGATCATCATGAGAAACATTAGTAATCATCTTGCATTTGTATCACAAATTGAACCTAAAACTATTGAAGAAGCTGAAAAAGATAATAATTGGATGTTAGCAATGCAAGAAGAATTAAATCAATTTACTAGAAATAATGTATGGACTTTAGTTGAAAGACCTAAAAATCATTCAGTTATAGGATCAAAATGGGTATTTAGAAATAAACTAGATGAAAATGGCATAGTAATTAGAAACAAAGCTAGATTAGTTGCAAAAGGATATAATCAAGAAGAAGTATTGATTTTGATGAAACCTTTGCACCAGTAGCTAGATTAGAAGCCATTAGACTTTTACTTGCATTTGCATGTCATATGAATTTTAACTTATTTCAAATGGATGTTAAAAGCGCATTTTTAAATGGATTTATAAATGAAGAAGTTTATGTTGAACAACCACCAGGTTTTGAAGATCACGAATTTTCAAATCACGTTTTTAAATTGCACAAAGCTTTATATGGTTTGAAACAAGCACCTAGAGCTTGGTATGATAGATTAAGTAAATTTTTAATTGAAAATGATTTTACAAGAGGAAAATGATAAAACATTATTTTTGAAAAGAAAAAGTAAAGATTTACTTGTAGTACAAATATATGTTGATGACATTATTTTTGGTGCTACTAACAATTTCTATGTCAAGAATTTGCCAAGTTAATGCAGGGCGAATTTGAAATGAGCATGATGGGAGAACTCAACTTCTTCCTTGGACTCCAAATCAAACAAAGCAAAGAGGGAATCTTCATCAACCAAACAAAATACACAAGAGAATCCTAAAGAAGTTTGGTATGGAATCAATTAAACCCCTCGGAACACCAATGAGTCCTTCATGCAAGCTGGACAAAGATGAAGAAGGTAAGAAGGTTGATCAAAATATTATCGAGGTATAATCGGATCCCTACTTTACTTAACTGCAGTAGACCAGATATAATGTTTGCTGTTTGTTTATGTGCTAGATTTCAATCAGAACCTAAAGAATCACATTTAATTGCTGTTAAAAGAATACTAAGATATGTAAGTGGAACAAAAAATGTAGGTTTATGGTATTCTAGAGACTCCACATTAAATCTGATTGCTTACACTGATTCTGATTATGCTGGATGTAAGTTAGATAGAAAAAGCACAAGTGGTGCATGCCAATTCTTAGGAAGTAACTTAATCTCATGGTTTAGCAAAAAGCAAAATTCAGTTGCATTATCAACTACTGAAGCTGAATATGTAGCGGCTGGAAGTTGCTGTGCGCAAATCCTATGGATTAAGCGACAACTTGAAGACTATGGTATCACACTTAATAAGACACCCATAAATGTGATAATACAAGCGCAATCAATTTAACTAAAAATCCAATTCAACATTCAAGGACAAAACACATAGAAATTAGATATCACTTTATAAGAGAACATGTAACTAATGAAGAAATTTGTCTTGAATATGTTAACACTGAAGAACAATTAGCTGATATTTTTACAAAACCTTTAAGCGAAGAAAGATTTTGTTATCTTAGAGGAGAATTAGGGATTTGTGATCCTTTGGAATAGATTTTGAAACCCCTAAGGAAATGTATCTAGAGTTCTTTCAATTTCTCAAAATCTTAAGGAAATTTTATCTAGAACTCATATCAATTTGATCTCTCAAAATCCATGATTTTTAATCACACTCAAAGATCAAATTCCGGACTCATTTCAGATTCTCTGAATCTTTATTTTTTTTCTCTGAAATGGTCTCGGAGCCGACTCGGACAGTATCGGAGTCGACCCCTGTTTCTGTTGAAACTCGGGAGCCGACCCCCGCTCTGCGCGAGTCGACTCGATTTCGGGTCCGTGCTCTGTGACTACTCGGGAGCCGACTCCACGCTTTGCGCGAGTCGACTCGACGTGGTCCCAGGTTGATTATTTAGGGCACGAGTCGACCCCTCGGTCATTTCCAATCATTCCAAATCCTTTCCAAAGTTTTCCAAACCCTCCAAAACCTCAAAAACCTCTGATTAATCACTCCACCTACATCTATGGCACCTAAACCCGTGGAGCTAGCAGCAGTGGCGCCGGAATGAAGAGGAAGAGGACCGTTCGACGACCCGTCCGCGAGCCGTCTCCGGATTCGTCTCTACACTTTCTCCGAGTGGTTCACCTGTACCAGCTTCCACTCCTCAGGTAGATCTTCTTGCCAATAGGGTTGTTACAACCGGTAGGAAGGTGGACTTTGAGTTATTTGAAAATGAGGGATTTATTATTGGGAGACAATTGATTGAAATGGGACTTGAGAAGATATGTTCACTAGATTGTCCCACATATCCTGCATTAGTTAAGGAATTTTACTCAAATTTGACTAGAGGTGATGATGGATTAGTTAGTGTGGTGAGAGGCATTGGATTGAATATCACTGCCACTATTTATCCAGACTGTTAGATTTGCCCCTATCTGGACCATCCACCTATGCCCCGGAGGATAGATCACCTGCCCTCACAAGATTGTTGAACAGAAATTTTGAGGGTTTTGAAGAAGTTTTTGCAAATCAGTTACCTTTGGAGCTGAGGCTACTTCATAATATCTGCAGTAGGGTATTGTTTCCCAAGACTGGCAGATTTGATTATGTTTCTGAGAGGGATATCTTCGTGATGGATGCTGTTGTGACTGGAAAGCCCATCAATTTGCCTCGGATGATTATTTGGCACATAGCTGATTGTGGAGGCAAGAAGAAGTCCAGTTTACCCTATGGCATGATTCTGACTAAGATATTTCAAAGCCAAGGGATTGTATTTGGTGAGAGTGAGCCAAAGAAGGAATTAAGGCACACTGACTATTACACTTTGGCCACTATTCATAGAATGGGATTTGTTAAAAGGAATGGGAGATGGGAGAGGAAGAACATTGCTGAGGATAGAGCTATGGATACTGAGGCCCCTAGACCTTCTGTGAGACAGTCTTCACCTGAGCCTCCTCTGAGCTCTTCAGTTCCAGATTTTGCTCCTGCCTTTGTTCCAGCTCCTGCCCCTGTTCCTGTTCCTATTCCTGCTCCAGCTCAGACATCTGCTTCACCATCTGATAGATTTTCTGATGTTCAGTTAGAACAGCTTAGATCTTTATTTAAATCTGAGATTAGTGAGCATGAAGATAGATTGAAAAGTGAGTTTGATGAAAATTTTATGAATTTGAAGGAATCTTTGTATTCTCTGAGTGATCGGGTTGCAACTATTGAATCAATTCTTAGTTCATCCACTAGTTCCTTAAGTGAAGATTTGAAGAATATTTTTGAAGAGCTTAAGAACATCTGTGGTGACTCTAAGACATATGCCCAGTGCAACGCCGAGCTCCAGGACAAGATTGTAACTGCTTGTACTTTTGTAAATGAAAGATTAAAAGATTATGTCAAACTACAATGTGAAGGCATGCAGAGCATTGTAGATCACTTAACTAGGATTACTAGGAAGAATTTCTAAATGTAATGTAATCCTTATTTTGATGTATTAGATGCTTAGCATTTTGATGTAATGAAGTTCACTTTGTAATCTCATTTTGATGCAATGAATATTTTAACTTTTGTCTAAGCAATTTCTTTAATGTATTGGATGCTTGATTTGATCTTGAATTAGCAATGCAATGAAAGAAATTTACTTATGAAGCTTATATTTGAATTTGATATAATGAATTTGATACAATGAAGTTGATACAATTAGATAAATGGTTGAGAAGTTTAATGATTATATGGAAAACTTGAAAACCCTTAATACATTCTTGATGCAATGACTTTATCCTAACCTTTTTGTTGATTACAAAAAAGGGGGAGAGATTTTATTTAATCGTATATGCTTTCAATTAAATATATGCTTTCAATATACTTTCAATGCAATCAAATTTTAAATTTGAAAGAGGGAGAGATAATTTGAATATTAAAGGAGGAGAGTTAACTTAAAGGGAGAGATAATTTGGTTATCATTATGCTTAAATTTTAAAAAGGAAAAAATTATTTGCTTGAACTTAACAATTGAAATTTTGAATGAATTACAAAATTGAGTTTCATAGGGGGAGCTATCTCATTTAGGGGGAGCCTCTCAATGAACATAAAAATTGATTTTGGTTTCAGAAAATTTTTTCAATTCAAACATGCATATACTCAATGTTTTTGTTATCATCAAAAAGGGGGAGATTGTTGAGAAATTTGGGAGATTGTAATTATTTAATTACCCCAACTTTATTGATTTTGATGATTTCCAAAAGCCATGAGTATTTTAAAGGAAATAATGAGTTTATTTATCAAAAACCTTGAGCTTATTCAAAATGAAAGCAATGGACTCTCAATGTTTAAATTCACTGAGTTTTGAATCAATTTGAAAAAGAAGTTTCAAGCTCTATATTTAAGATTTCAAAAAGGAATTTTTACATGTTATATTTCAATCAATGATTTCTTGAAACATGTCTTGAATTCATGCTTAATGTCATATTTATTGTATTCAAGTCAAAATATCATTTAAAATTATTCTGGGACGAATTTCAAAGTCAATCAAGAAAATTTTTGATTTTTGATACGTTCCGGAGCCGACTCTAGAGTTTCAGAGTCGACTCCAGTAAGTAACAGAGATTTCTGATTTTCTCGAGTCGACCCTTGGATTTCAAGAGTCGACCCCTGACTCTGTGCGAGCCGACTCCTGGACTGTGTGAGTCGACTCCGCTCAAACAACAGAAAGCATGTTTTTTGAGCGCTTCTCGAGTCGACTCCCCATTTTCTTCGAGTCGACCCCCGACTGTCAGGAGTCGACACTTTGGTTCTTCGCGAGTCGACCCTCTAACGTTTTAAATGTTTCTATTTTTAGTAAACGACTTCGAGCCGACTCCCACAGTGCTCGAGTCGACTCCACGAAATTCTGGACGCAATTTTTCACGATGACACGTCACTCCAACGGTAATATTTTCAAATAACGGCTATATTTCTGTGTTTCTAACGGATATATTTTTGCAGAATCTATAAATAGAGGAGCTCTTTTCAAATCAAAAAACAATAGAGTGGTGAAAAAGAGAGAAAAGAAAATCTTTCAAAAAGAGGAAAAACAGAGCTTCATTGGAAAAATCATTTGAGTCAAGAAAAGAGATTCAAAAGGAGTGAAATCAAAGAGAGAGATTCGTGTGCTCCAGAGCTACAATCAACAAAAGTTCAAGAGGAGATCCCAAAGCAACCAAGAGCAATATCAAGATCTTCCAACCTAGAAGAAAAAGAAGAAAAGCTCAACCAACATCCAAAAGCCCCAAAGCTAGGAGAATCTGTGCTGAGGCCTGATTCCACACTTCAAAGGAGTTGGAGAAGAGAAGCAAAGAAGCCAAGCCTGCATTCAAGCTTATCTAATCAGGCTTTTCTAAACCTAAAGCTTTATTTTGATTATTCTGCTCAAGAGGAGCTGCTTGTATTCAAACTCTTATTTATTTACTTGTGTACTGATTCAATCAGTGGATTGAATCAGTGGAGGTAGTTGTACCTCGTTGTAAGCTTGGGATAGCTTACGTGTTGGGTTCGTTGTGATCCCGTTAAAAACAACGAGTTGGGTTTTGTGCTGGTAAGCCCGTGTAAAACCGGCTGGGTTCGTTGTGATCCCGGAAAAACAACAAGTTTGAGTTGTGAGCTTGTAAAACAACTCGGCTGTAATCTAGGGAGATTATAGTGTGGACCCAAGTGAATCTTGGGAGTGGACGTAGGTGCTGGTTGCACCGAACCACTATAAAATCTTCTTGTGTTTGCCGTGCTCATTTGTCTCTCACTCTATCTCTCTTATATTTTTGTTTGTGCATTGCTTATAAGTTAATTTCTCTGACTTGCACATCTTGAGTTAATTTGTTTAAAACATTTCAAAAAGTCTTAAATTTTTAAGAACCCAATTCACCCCCCCCTTTCTTGGGTTGCCATCTGGGCCAACATCGGGGAAGACGAGCCGTAGGAAGCTCGGAGGGGCCGAGCTATGGAGACTTGGGGAAGGCCGAACCATGGGAGGCTCGGGGAAGCCGAGCTATGGGAAGCTCAGGGAAGCCGAGCTATGGGAAGCTTGGAGAGGCCGAGCTATGGAAGCTCGAGAAAAGCCAAACCATGGGAGGCTCGGAGAAAACGAGCTACAGAAAGCTCAGGGAAGCCGAGCTATGGAAGCCCGGAGAGGCCGAGCCATGGAAGCTCAGGGAAAGCCGAACCATGG
Source organism: Calamus simplicifolius (assembly GCA_900491605.1). NCBI lineage: Eukaryota > Viridiplantae > Streptophyta > Magnoliopsida > Arecales > Arecaceae > Calamus > Calamus simplicifolius. The sequence continues at coordinate 1,340,425 of UESW01003987.1, read as the reverse complement.
GAGGTTCGGGGAAAACTAGCTATAGGAAGCCCGGAGAGGCCGAGCTATGGAAGCTCGGGAAAAGCCGAACCATGGGAGGCTCGGGGAAAACGAGCTACAGGAAGCTCGGGGAAGCCGAGCTATGGAAGCTCGGGAAAAGCCGAACCATGGGAGGCTCGGGGAAAACGAGCTACAGGAAGCTCGAGGAAGCCGAGCTATGGAAGCTCGGGAAAAGCCGAACCATGGAAGGCTCGGGAAAAACGAGCTACAGGAAGCTCAGGGAAGCCGAGCTATGGAAGCTCCGGAAAAGCCGAACCATGGAAGGCTCGGGAAAAACGAGCTACAGGAAGCTCAGGGAAGCCGAGCTATGGAAGCTCCGGAAAAGCTGAACCATGGGAGGCTCGGGGAAAACGAGCTATAGGAAGCTCGGGGAAGCCGAGCTATGGAAGCCCGGACCATGGGAGGCTCAGGGGGGTCGCATGGCCTGACGGACCATATTAGTTTAGCTTATTCCCCGGGGACATATCGTAGCAGGCGGGGGGATGGGACCGGTCTCAGCTCCCTTGCACGATTATCAATACAATGACGATTCTACCCCCAATAGACATATATTAGAGAAAATGATAGAGAATTCCACCAAACACACAAGCACAAGGTGAGACCAATACAGTCCAATGCAGTATGAACCAAATAATAAAATTTAGAGACCACATCCCCTCCTTAGGCTACATGTTTGAATATCATCTAAACCAAAAGGCTGGACTTCCTCCTTTTTGTTACAGGAATTTTAACAGATCCAGACATCCTTGTTAGCTTCATTCATTTACAGCAAACACCAAAACCATCGGCTACAGCAAAAACCAGAGTTTACCTTCTTGTCAACAGATCAAAATCTCCCACCACAAACTCCAAAAAAGCAGTTGTTGGTAGATTTTCTCTGCAAAAGAACCACAATAATGGATTCTCCAGAGCTTCGGATGAGTAATATTATCTGTCTTTTTTCCCCTAGGTAGACCAGCTAGCTTGGTGTTCGGGTTAGTCTTCAACCCTATGCAACCACCCAAATTGCAACACTATGTAGATTCTTGTCTTGGTCTATGCAGCCCAGTCATCAGTGACCAGACCCATATCATTGTTCTAAAAGATAAAAACAGGTCAAGGCGGCCATCATGGCAGCTTTAGGCCAGAACTGCCAATGCTATGGCCTCTGGCTGCCTGGCATGGCATCCTATCTCATGGCAAGAACTCTGATGGACCTTAGATCAGCATAGTGGATCCAGGGTGGGTGCCAAAAGAACACAGCAGATTAGACCAGTTTCCAAGTGTATTTGTATTTTTTTTTTTATGATTTTTTTTTAAAAAACTCTAACAAATAACACGTATGATGACAAAGCATCTTGACTTCCCCTCACTCACACCACATACTTAACCCTTGGTTGTACCATATTGATTTCGTAAGTAATGATATAATGCTGAGTTGTGTCTATAGAAAACTCCTTAGTTCAGTGTGGTTGTTAGAGTGTGATATGAACAACAATTGATTATTACCACTAATTGAATCTTAAATTACATACATCAAATTTATGTGAAACAATGTCCATGGGATGTTTGGCAAAGTAAAATATTAATTTCTTTAGCTCGAGAGACATGAAAAAACAATCACATAATGAAAGCATCATCAATCTTCAAAGAGTTTCTACTAAACATGCTCTCATGGCAACTTATTAACATGACACGGCACACCCAAGTGTTGATAATGGAGTCTCTACTTCATTATTGAGAAAAGTTGATAGCATAATGTGGTCATCATCCACAATTGGCAACCACAAAAACAAAATTTCAGAATTTTATCCTTAGCTATGGCAAATCAGTCTTAGTTTTCCCTCGATGAGAAGTGAATGACAAATTCTACCATAACATTTCTATGTATATTAGGTATGTAGCACCATGTAGACATTTCATACTATCATAGATACAGCTAAGTATGTAGTACTAAGTAAATTATACTTTCATTAGTTATGGTAGTATTGTTAGTTCACCAGCACCAACTCCACTATGTATGTCATAACGAAAATTATCTTTGAAAATGTTCATGGGCAGGACGAAACTAACTGTCAGCTTCAAAAAATATATTTAGCTTACATGTTAAGAAAATGAGCCCTATGAACATGAATTCATGTTATGAAAATGATAAAATATTTTTGTAACAATTATGTTTAAAGGCCAAACAACAATAATAAAGCCTTAATCCCAAACTAGTTGAGCTTTTGGTCATCTATAGGAAGGAAGAGAGGGGTCAGCAAGCAAGTGTTCCTCATCTTTACCAAAGGCAAACAACCCCCATGTTATTCAGCGTGGGTCGGCTACATGAATCATTTTTCTCCATTCAGCTCTATTTAAATCATATTTTTTGTAAGATGCAAAAATTCTAGGTCTTTCTTTATCACTTTCTCTCATATGACTTTCGGTCTACTTTTAGTTCTTTTTTCCTCTATATATATCAAGTTATTCTTTCGCACAGATGCATCTCTAGATTTATGTTACATATATCCAAACCATTTAAGTCGTCCTTCCCTAAATTTATCCTCAATTGGAGCTACCTCTACCTTTTTACGAATGATTTCATTTCTTATTCTATATTTTCTTATATTACCACATATACATCGTAATATTCTCATTTCACTACATTCATCTTATTTAAGTGTATTTTTCTAACTGCCCAACATTTCATGCCATAAAGTATAAATGGTCTTGTGGCTATCTTAAAAAATTCACTTTAACTTGGCAGGTACTCTACGATCATATAATATTTCAATTGCACTTCTCCATTTTATTCAACTTGCTTTAATCCTATGAATAACATCATCCTCAATCTCTCCTTCCTTATGAATAATCGATCCTAAATACCGAAAATGATCATTTTTAGTAACTTCATGATCCTCAATTTGTACTATATATTTATCTTATTTCTAATTATACTAAAATTGCATTCTATATATTCTATCCTTATCCTACTTAACCTAATACCTTTTGATTATAATGAATTTCGCCATAGTTCTAACTTACGATTAACTTCAGCCTTAGTTTTATTTACTAGCACTATATCATTTGCAAATAACATGCACCATAAAATATCATCCTAAATATATCTAGTAAGCTTATATATAGCTAAAGCAAAAAAATAGAAATTCAGAGAAAATCCTTAATGCAAGCCTACTATCATAGAAAATTAGCTAGTATTACTATCAATAGTTCTTATACTAGTAATTACTTCATATATATGTATATCATTTATTATTTTAATATATCTAACCGGTACTCCTTTTCTAACACCCATCGTAAGTTTTTTTAGGGGTCTTATCATATGCTTACTCAAAATCAATAAAAACCATATGAAGATCTTGTTTCTTTACTTTATACATCTCCATTAACCTTTTAAAGAGAAAAATAGCTTCTATAGTTAATCTTCTTGGTATAAAATCAAATTGATTTTCTGATATTTTTGTAGTATGTTTCAACTTATGTTCAATTACTTTCTTCCAAAGTTTCATAGTACGACTTATGAGTTTGATATCATGATAATTAGAGCAGTTTTAAATATCTTCCTATTCTTATAAATTGGCACTATAATGCTCTTCCTCTATTCATTAGGCATCTTTTTAGTTTTTAAAATCATATTAAATAAATTTATCATTCACTTTATTCTAATATCACCTAAATATTTTTAAACTTTTATAGAAATTTTATCAGGTCCTAGAGTTTTTCCAACTTCTATGTTTTTTATAGCCTCATTTACTTCAAATGTTCTAATTGTATGAGTATACACCATAATTTTATTCTCAATGGAGCTAATAGAGCATTCTAAATTATTTACATAATTTTTATGTAATAATTTATTAAAAAACCTTAACCAAAATGTTTTGATCATCATTTTTAATGTATTTAACCTAAAACATATCTTTGGTTTTTCTATATTACTCTTGCAATTCTATATATATCTTGCTCATCATTTTTAGTTTCTAACTTGTGATATGATTCTTCATATGCCTTACATCTAGCCTTTCATACTATTTTTTAATTTCTTTTTTAACCATCTTATAGTTTTCATATGCTCCTCCATTCTTATATTTAGATAGTTTTCTATAATACTATCTTTTAGCCTTAACTATTAATTGAACTTTCTCATTCCACCACTAAGTTTCCTTATCATATGGTCCTTTTCCTTCTGACTTTCCTAATACCTCTATAGCTACTTTTCTAATACTATTAGCCATATCTTCCCATATCTTCCCATATGATATTAATCTCTCTATCTTTAGAAGACATTAGTTTCTCTCCTTTCAAATTCCACCACCTAATCCTTGTAGTCTTTCTCCTTTATTTTTTTTTATATACATCAATCTTAGACCCTCTCCCAGTATAACCTTGCAATCTTTATAGAACACTTGATCAATCTTTCTAATAAGAAATGTTTAGAGGACAAAAAGATAATTTATTTTTTTAAAACCAATAAGACTGCAAAGATAGTCTAACATTTCCAGATCAAATATGTACATGAGTTCAAGCAAATGTTTTAGTTTTTCCTTAATTTTTTCCAAAAAAATGTTCTTTTCAAAATCAACTAAACATGAAGAAATCAATTACATGCATGGAAATATTACGTGTTCACTTGCCTAAGTCTGATCAAGATTGGTTTAAAATTATTTTTGAGCTTGATTTTTAAGATCAAACTTTATTGGTTACTACTTGATCAAGCCTAATTCAATCTTAATTTTGAATTTAGACAAATACTAGCCTATTCAATCAATTTGATAACTTCAAATCAAACTGAAAATAATTCAAGTTTGTATCAAGCTTGAAGATCAGTTCAAGTTTGAACTAAAGATTTCTTCAAACTTTAACTACAATTAAATTTAGAAAACAAATACAAAACATAATTTAGAATTTCTTAAACATATTATAGAAATATTATCATGCCATAAAAATGTAATAATTTGAAAAAGACATCAAGCAGAACTTTTGCATCACAATATATATAATATTTTTAAGTCTTGATAGCCAACTTGATCAAGCAGGATCAATTCAGGCCTGCTTCAAAATTTTCAAGCTTTTCAAAAAAGTTCAAGCTTGATTCAGTTAACTTGAAATTGAGCACATTTTGAGCTTAATAAGAGATGAGATTAGCATGTAAAAAATGTTAGGACAGGTACCTGATGAAGTGCTGATTCTTTAAAATTCTACCATTAGCTGTGGTTTCCAGTATAGCACTGAAACAGCTATCTGCAACACAATGTACATTGGACAGATAAATACCAAATGTTGCCATAACTGATGCAGAAGGTATTGAGATTTGCTAATTTCAATAAAAATATAAAAAACTAATGCTTTGTAAATAGATTTCAATCATATCCAACAAACACACAAACTATGATACAATGGCGTCAAAGGCTTCAGAATAAGACAAAATGAATCCTATTTATCCTTTATTTAAATCATTAATCATGTTGGATCATGTTTTCTCTTATTATCATGCTTTGCAGTTTGTTATGCTAACCTACAAGCTACAAAAACCACACCCTCTAATGATGACCTCTCCACATGAACCCCACATGAAATGCATACAGCAGTGGGAAGCGTCACTCATGCCCATGTGAGTGATTGAAATACAAACAAGTGTGGGCACTAGCATCACCCAATTCATAGTCTGCCATGCCCAAGGGGGATTTAGAAGGGGGTTTTAATCTTTTTCCCATCAAAACATGACATTCTAGTCAAATATATACGTATGCAAAAAGGAACTAGGCCAGACTAAACAGGACAAAAACCCTATTCTTCATCTCTTCACTTCTCCAATTTTCACTTATTCACCTCCCTAACCTTATTCTCAGTCTTACACCACTACTATTCCTTTGTCATGAATCCCTGTATGAGCAAAATATCTATTCTAATCTCTGTTTGATGGCACCGATATATGTACTTGACTGAATTCTTCTAAGGCTTATTAGGAATGACTGCTAAGGGTCTTCATGTAACTAAAACTATGAGCAAAACCAATGTAGTTGCGTTAGAGGATAATATATGCCAGATCTATTATAAGTGCTGCATTATCTTCAAGTATGATACAATAAGCTTCCAAGTATACACCTATAAATTTTGTGGAACTTTTAGTGATTGGAATTTTTGCTTCATGGTAAGATAACCATAAATCCATTCATCCACCAGCAAATCCATAAGCAGACAGCTAGATACTGTTAGAACATGTAATGCTATATAATTTTGCTCTACAGCCAATTATCTGATATTCTTCAATATTCTGATGGAAGAATGGCATCAGTTCAATGGCACATACATAACATCATAACCAGTTAGACACAACAACCAAAGATATCGATAAGCTTCAAGCATTGAGCATTGATCAATCACCATAACATCAGTATTAGGTTGTATTTGGCGCCACTATCATTTTGTATTTTTCAAAAAACTGAAAACTAAAACTTAGTTTCTGTTTTCTCTTTTTGCAAACCGAAAAGCAAAACCTGTTTGATAATCACTGCAAATTTTTTCTTTTAAAAGCCAAAAATTTGGGCTATACTTGGCAAAGGTGTGGAGGTAACGATGGTGGTGTGGTACAGCTTAAGGTGCAATCAGCAAGCAAGGTCCAGCATGCCAGGTACCAGTACCAAGCCGGTGCTGTGTGTACCATTTGAACCTGCAGCATATCGGTGAGGTGGATCGAAAGGCCCCCACCCCCACTCACTGCTATGGTAAGCCAAACTAGTCAAGTTAGTTTGGTACAGGACAGTTCAGTCCGCTAATATGGGGGTGGTATGGGTGGCTGAAGATGGTTCACCCACAAAACAAAACTAGAAGACCAAACTATCCTAGTTCTGAGACGATTTATCATGGTTTGGTTCAAGTCGCCAGATTTGGAAGCCAATAAGTATCATGATCAGTTAGATTATGCGAAGGTTCCAACTAACCCTACCAGCAAGTATCATGATCAGTTTCTAGTATGATTTTATATTTGGTTTTATGCTTCTAATAAATTATATGAATGTGGTTTTTAACATTTTTAATAAAACAATTTTTAAACAAACCTTCATCCATCGAAGCATTCTCCAATCTAATTTATCTTCAATTTACATTTGTTCTCTGATCTTCATTCTCAACAACTGAATCACTCTTCACTCTTCACACAGTGACTTGATAGTTGTAGCAATGGTGGTAGCAGTGAAAGTAGTGACAGTGATGCTAGTGGTAGTGGTAGTGTGATAGCGATGGAAACATTCATAGTGGTGGCAATGATGGTAACAATGATGATGGCTACAATGATGGTAGCAATGATGAAAGGTGGTAGTGGCAATGGTGGTGATGGTAGCAACCTCGAGAGCGGCACTGGAGGTGATAACAATGGTGATGATGGTGATAACAACCCTAAGGTTAAAAGAGAATCAAATTCTCTTTTTTTTTAAAAAAGCCACTTTTTTTGCTTTTTTCCCCAAAAAATTGAGAATAGTTTTTTGAAAAATTAAAAAAATGTTCTACCAAATCCCCAACTTTCATGTTAAAAATTAAGAATCAATAACAACAATGATACCAAACAAGGCCTTAAAAAAATATCTTATTCACTACATATACTTGATCAATTTCATTACTTCTAAAGCAACTTTGAATTGCAATGATGTTAATTACTTTTGGGAAATTACTTTCGTCCCCTCAACTTTGCTTATGTTCTACATGCAACTCTACACTTTAAAAAGTACCAATTAGATCTATCAAGTTACTTTTCATTGCAATCTGCCATTTTGTCCATATCCATAACGTCCTCCATATCTATTCACAAATGACCAAAATACCCTACATATTTTGAGTATATTTTTCCTAAACTTAAAAAGAACCATTTAGGCTATCATTTAAAATCTATTACTTCGGTTGTTGGAGCTGAAAGATCGATTATTCGTAATTCTTCGTAGTTCTTTCACCTCCCCTTCAATGCTTAGGTCTTGCATCTTTTGATAGTAAGGTTCATGGGTTATGTGTTGTAGAGGAGTGGCTTGTCATTGTTGAAGAACAAAAAAGAGGAGTTCACCTTCCCTAAGCATCACGCCGCCACCAAAAACTTCTCCTTGGATATCAAAATAAGCTCCAGAAGTCTCAACACCATCTGTAAAGTCATGCATGCCAATAGGTGTGAGGTGGTCGCCAAGAGAAGCGAATCTGGTCCCAGAATCGAGAAGTTCCAACAGTGTTTCAGTTTCAGTTGGCATTCCTCTCACGACTCCACAAACACCTGGCAGGCATGATAGGCTACCTTTCAGGAGAGGCTCCTAGTGCATGAGTAAATGAAGAATAGAGCTATCTCCACAACCACCTTCACTCCAAGGAGAGAGACTTACACCATCCTGAACTCTTGGAAGATAAGGATAAAAGGAGTCATTGGATGGAATAAGGAGGAATGGATAACTTCATAACAATGCCATGGCACCAAACATCCATGAGGATATCAAGTCATTGGAGTTCGAGTTGGAAGGCCACACCTCTTGATAAGGATGGTTGGGACAGCAGGACATAGACTTGGAATACTACAAGCTCCACCATTTGATGGTGAAGAGCAATATTTATGGGCTTGGGGCTGGACACCCCAATAGTACCATCAAGTATGCTCTTTGATTGCCTATTGTGCTTCCGAGGAGATTGGTCCCTCACACATCTACCTAGATGGAACACACCTGAATCTAGATGCTTGGAATAGTGGTAGATTTCCAAGACATGATTTGTGTGCATCTATGCAACTACAGATTCATATATTTTTCTTGTGAATTAGGTTGGAAGGTTCTACTTCAGTTGGGAGACTTATGTCCAGGCCAAGCTCTCCCCCACTTTCACTACAGCCTCAAGAATATGAAATACGACTAAAGATACATTGCTGGTGCAAGCAATAGAGACAGAAGGGTTGGGGAAGGCCAGCAATGGCTAGTGGGGTAGAGGCTTTTCATTTATCTTCTCCCTTCTCAATTTAGATATCAAGAATTACTAAGACCTATGTAATAGTGGCATGAGTCTTTTATTGAAGCCTGTTTACCAAAGTTGGACTTACATATCACATAGGATCAGTTCAGTAATTTGAACGATCTAATTAAAACTTTCTAAATCGCAGGGGGTGTTTGTGCAATATGGACAAAGTCAAGGGAGACAAAAGGTAATCCTCCCTTATAGTTTTAGACAGGCCCTATAAGAACAAAAGTTGAATTAAGAAAGCAACAGAGGTCAATCCAAAAAGTAGTTTGCTGTAGAATGCTACTCTTTTCCTCAAATAGAGATTTCATTAATCAATAATAAATTTATGAATCATGAATAATCTCGTACATTAATTTTGAAGTAAGGTTTGAGGTTTTTCATCAAACTTTTTATTTTGATAAAAAGCTTTAGAGTTCAAGTAGTGCGAAATATGTTGGGGAGCGCAGAATACCCCCTAGATCATGGCTATAGCGTATATGAGTAATACGAAAAAAACTTTTTACCGTTCTAATCTATGAGTGTAAGATCATACCTTCAGATTTGAACTTTAGAACACTTTGATTCGATTGCTCGACCTCAACCTTTTAGCCTTCCGCCGTATTCCCGAAAATACCTTCCTTCTCTCATAAGATGGTGGGATCTCTCGGCCGACTAGGGTTTCTTGTTTTTCTTTTTCCTCAAAAACGTTCTCAAAACCTTAACCCTAGCAACCAACTGAGAGGGTATTTATAGGGCTACAACAGGGACCAATAGGCAAATATGAAAAGGACTTCCCACGTAATTAAATCTCCAATCCTACCCCGGGTTAGGATTCAATTACGTAAATTACAATTCATTCCACTAAAAAATTATAATTGTACTCCTAATCATATTCGAATTTATATTTTCGAGCCTTTAATATTAAATACTTATTATCTCCCCATGTTAAGATTACAGATATCCACAATTAAATTTAATTACTGATAATATAATTTAATTGGCTTTTATTATCCTTGAGATTATCCACTTATTTGATGTATCGGATTCAAAATCCACTTGCAAGATTTGATACAATCAAAACTTATAGCTTTCTCAAGGGGATATCATCAATCCAAATTAACAGGACGTGGATTCCTTCAACTATTAATATTCACCATATATATAATGTTATTGCCCAACCACTGAGTTTATTGACTCATATAGAATCTCACTCTATCTGTAATCAAAGCAATAATCACTACATACACGTGTCTAGAAATAGAATTCAGATTAAGAGCATAAGTAATCATAATATTCATGAGTTTTAAATTATTTTATAAAGTCAGTATAAAATAATTAACTCAACTGGGTCCTGTTCAATACACACAAAGTGTACTAGCACAAATAGTTAGAATAAACCATTCCCGTAGTCAAGACAGACCTACTAAAAATTTGTGCTACAGTTCTACTGATGGTGTGTCCAATTCCATCTAAAACTGTGAACAATAAACTTGTATTCCAAAAGAACCGATGATCTAGTCTTCTGTGTGTAAGCCGTACTCTACACACTAGATCAAATACTCTTTGTAAATACTAGACACATGCACATATATAGTAAATGGCACACATTGCTCAAAATGAATTCTCATTAAAATGTAAAGACATAACATAAAGCATATCTTTTAGTCTATATCTCTATCAATCTCCCACTTAGACTCAAAGCAATGCTTGTACACATCTAACTCCCATGCCCTCTACATGTCTATCAAAAACTTTCGAAGTTAAACTCTTTGTAAAAGGGTCTGCCAGGTTGTCCTCAGATGTAACCTTGGTCACCAGCACGTCACCTCTTTGCACGATGTCACGTATCAGGTGATACTTACGCTCAATGTGTTTAGATTTCTTATGGGTCCTGGGTTCCTTCGAATTAGCAACTGCCCCACTATTATCACAATAAAGTGTAATAGGTAATTGCACTGAAGGTATCACACTAAGATCCAAAAGAAAGTTTCTTAGCCAAACAGCCTCTTTTGCAGCCTCAGATGCAGCCACATACTCAGCTTCCATGGTAGAGTCAGCAACACAAGTTTGCTTCACACTCCTCCAGCTAATTGCTCCACCACCCAAAGTGAACACATATCCCGAGGTTGATTTCCTAGATTCATTATCTGATTGGAAGTCCGAATCTGTATATCCTATAGGCACAAGACTATCTGCTTGGTAAACTAACATATAATCTTTAGTCCTTTTCAGGTACTTAATTATATGTTTTACTGCAGTCCAATGTTCTCGCCCAGGGTTAGACTGAAATCTGCTAACCATGCCTACGGCAAAACAGATATCAGGTCTAGTACATAGCATAGCATACATTAGGCTTCCTACTGCAGAAGCATAAGGAACTGCCTTCATACTTTCTATCTCTTCAGGTGTCTTAGGACACTGATCCTTAGATAGAGAAATTCCATGCCTGAAAGGAAGAAATCCTTTCTTGGAATTATGCATACCAAAACGGGTGAGAATTTTATCGATATAAGTGGCTTGAGATAAGCATATCATCCTTTGCTTGCGATCTCGCAAAAGCTTGATCCCTAGGATGTGACTTGCTTCTCCCAAGTCCTTCATATCAAATTGTCCAGATAACCATACCTTGACCGAAGATAACACTCCCATATCGTTTCCAATAAGTAAGATGTCATCCACATATAGCACCAGAAACACCAAAGTTTTTCCATCACGCTTCTTGTACACACATGACTCGTCAGGACTTTGATCAAAACCATAAGATTTAATAGCTTGATCAAAACGAGTATTCCAAGATCTAGATGCCTGCTTAAGTCCATAAATGGACCTCTTAAGCTTGCACACCAAGTGCTCCTGGCCTTTTACTATAAAACCGTCTGGTTGCATCATGTAAATGCACTCGTCAAGATTTCCATTAAGGAAAGCTGTCTTGACATCCATTTGCCAAACTTCGTAATCGAAATGAGCTGCAATGGATAAGAGAATCCGGATAGACTTAAGCATAGCTACTGGTGAAAAGGTTTCCTCATAGTCGATCCCTTCTTTCTGAGTAAAACCTTTTGCAACTAGCCTAGCCTTGAAGGTTTCCACCTTCCCGTCTGCTCCTCTCTTCTTCTTATAGATCCACTTGCATCCGATGGGTTTTACTCCCTCGGGTGGTTCTACAAGATCCAGACCTGATTAAAGTGCATAGACTCTATCTCTGATTTCATAGCATTTTGCCAAAGAGTTGCATCTTTATCCTGTAATGCTTCATTGTAGCTACTGGGTTCAGTATCCAGTTCATCAGAGATTCTGTCATATGACTCTCCAAGGAACATATACCGTTTAGGTGTATTTACAACCCTCCCACTACGACGAGGCACAACCTGATTGTATGTGCTTGTAGTAATACGATCTGACTCTGATCCTTGTGCTCCATCAACCTGCACTGGTTCTGAAACTGGTGCATTAATGGTATCCTTTTGTACCAGTTCAGGGTCAGTTCGTGTTACTATACTTCTCCCACTACGAATAGTTATTGGGAAGTTTGGGAACCCACTTTCTTGTGGTGTTTCTGCTTGTACTATTGGTATTAAAGGAGCCAGTCTAGTTTTATCGCCTCTCAACTCTTCTAGAGCAATTTTACTTCTGGGTTTGTGGTCTATAATATAGTCCTCCTCCAAGAATCGGGCATTGGTGCTAACAATGACCTTCTGATCCTTAGGACAATAAAATAAACCACCTTTTGTTCCTTTAGGATATCCAACAAAGAAGCATACATCTGTCCTTGATTCCAACTTATCTGGTTTACCTTTTAGTACATGTGCTGGACAACCCCAAACCCGAACATGTCTTAGACTAGGCTTGCGCCCAGTCCACAGTTCTGTGGGTGTCTTAGGTACTGACTTAGATGGTACCAAGTTAAGAATATATGCAGCTGTCTCTAATGCATATCCCCAAAACGAAATAGGTAAGTCTGAATAACTCATCATAGATCTAACCATATCCATAAGAGTCCTATTCCTTCTTTCAGCTACACCATTCTGCTGTGGCGTACTAGGTGCAGATAACTGGGATTCAATCCCAGCATCTAATAAGTAATCTGTGAACTCCCCTAAGAGGTACTCGCCACCACGATCGGATCGTAGTGTCTTGATATTTTTACCATGACGGTTCTCCGTTTCTGCCTTAAAAATTTTAAATTTTTCAAAGCATTCAGACTTACGGCGCATCAGATAAATATACCCATATCTTGAGTAATCATCAATAAAAGTGACAAAGTACTCAAAACCACCTCTAGCTTGGATGTTCATTGGGCCACACAAATCAGAGTGAACCAATTCTAATATCTCCTTAGCTCTATTGCCTTTGGCCGAGAATGGCCGCTTGGTCATTTTTCCTTCTAAGCAAGATTCACAGACCGGTAGTGCCTCTACTTCCAATGAACCTAATGGTCCATCTTGAACCAGTCTAGAAATCCGTCTTAGATTTATATGACCTAGGCGCAAGTGCCAAAGATAAGTTTGATTCATTTCAGAAGGATGTTTTCTCTTACATGGTCTATTATTATTCACTTCATTTAGTTGCACAGTAGGAGAAACAGGATTAATAATATAAAGACCATCCACCAATGTACCAGAACAGATAAAATGTTTATTTTTCTTAATAACAACGGAGTCATTAAAATAAACTGAATATCCATCATCAACCAACTTAGAAACTGAAATTAAATTCCTTCTAATTGAAGGTACAAAAAAATAGTCTTTAATATTAAAATTCTATTTCTACTAAAAGAAAAGCTAAAATCTCCCACTGCAACTACTGACACTCTCGTGCCATCTCCCAGAAATATGTAAATCTCCCCATCACTTAGCTGCCGGGTCTGCTGGAACCCCTGCAAAGAATTGCAAACATGATTAGTGGCTCCCGTATCTACACACCAGCCACTGGTAGATAACAGCACTAAACAAGTTTCAACTACAAGTGAATGAGATATACCTCTAGCCTGTTTCCTGGCAAGCCAAACTGGACATTGCTGCTTCCAGTGACCTGGCTGCTTGCAGACGAAGCACTTTCCCTTCTTTTTTATTTCCCCATTGGGCTGTGGGGCCTGATGCTGTTTCTTTTTCTGAACCTTTTTCTTCTTCTTAGCATGAGACTTCGAAGAAGAACCTTTTTCAGTAACCATAGCAACTGCAGGCTTCTTAATGAAACTCTCTGCTACCTGAAGTTCTTTAAGTAGCTCTGCCAGTGAAAAATTCATTTTGTTCATGGTATAATTTAGGCAGAACTGCTTAAAAGAATCAGGTAGGGACTGGAGAATGATATCAACCTGGGTTTCCCCATCCATCTCCGCTCCAAGGATCTCCAGTTCATTCAGAAGACTAATCATCTTTAGAACATGATCCCTGACAGGAGTTCCTTCAGCCATATTAGTGTTCATCAGTTCTTTCATCGCAGTCTGCCTAGCTGCACGACTCTGATCCCCAAACATTTCTTTGAGGTTGAACATCATGTCATAGGCAGAGGGCATAGATTGATGCTGATGTTGCAGAACATTTGACATAGATGCCAATATGTAACACCGCGCCATCTCATCAGCCTTAACCCACTTACGGTAAGCTTGGGACTCCTCATCTGAAGCCCCTTCACCGGGCTCTGCGGGACAGACCTGAGTGAGCACATACTTGTACCCTTCTGCAGTTAACACTATATCCAGGTTTCTTTTCCAATCAATGTAATTAGGACCAGTCAATTTGTTTTCTTTGAGTATCACAGCAAGTGGATTGAAAGAAGACATTTTAATCCTGAGAATCATTCATACATCAAATAAGATATAATGAGCAATAAACTTTAAATTCAAAATTATAAGTAGGGCCCCTCAACCACTACATAATAAAAGAATTTGCCAGCAGCCTAGTACATTTTGAATAGTATGCCTCGATGGGAGGACGTCTACTACTCATCATTTATCTAGACAGATAAAACCTATTAATTTTACTATCTAGGTAAAAGGTAACATACCAAGTAAAATTAATTAGCTGGCTAACTTTGGTCATATAAATATTTGTAGTGACTCCGATGGGGAGGATACCAATATTTATACCTAAGTGTATACCATCACTCAATCCTAGATCCATTGTCCCATGGTGGATCCCTCAGATGGAGAGGTAATCCAACATTAACAACTACTAGGGATTATTCTTGGTGAGCTGGCAATCAATTTCATCCTATGGGGAGGAAAGCACTAATGCTAACACGTGAAATTAACTACCTCACCAATAAACAAGTGATGGGACCATGGGATTTAAATGTGATTAATTCCCTCTCCCACTTAGTTATTTAAACAATATTTTGAGGGTTATAAAACTTGTGTTTGATTATCTTATAAATTCAAAACACAAACAGCAAGTGATTATCCAATTAACCATGTTCTCCTAGTTATAGACATAAGAACAAAAGGATAAACAATCAAGTATGCAACATAACCAATATAAACAAGATAAATAAAATCCCTGTTATTATGGTCAAAATTTTCCACGCAGATGAAGATCCCCGTTGCACCATGATTGCTACTTTGCTCGACGATTTGCCGCTTCGCATACGGGGGTCTGGGGCTGGCCCCCAGCGGCCCCCAGCTCGAAATCAGCTCCTTCGATCCCTTCGCGCTTTGGATTTTCCTTTAGAATCGTGATCTGCAATGGATTCTCCTTAGAATCCTATCTGCAACGGATTCTGCTTAGAATCCTATCATGCAACGGATTCTCTTAGAATCCTATCTGCAACGGATTCTCCTTAGAATCCTATCTTCTCTTAGAATCCTATCTGCAACGGATTCTTAGAATCCTCTGTTCTCCTTAGAATCCTATCTTGGCAGCAGGTCTTCTTCCTCCATCAGAGCCGCACCAGATTACAAAAATCCTATGCCTCCATATAGGAGTTCACATGCTACGTATTTACAATCACAAAGCTCTCAAAAAACTGGAGCATACATGCTATGAAATATTACAATGATCCTACGCCTCCTTAAACCGGAGTTCACAAAAGATCTAAGCAATATCAAATCAAAACACATACATTCATGTGACCATAATAACAGGATAGAAACCTGCAAAACAACGTTAGCAGCAAGCACGATCTATCCCACGCATGCATATTCCGATTAATGGAGAACATGGCCGCATTATTCATATACAGTATCAGCCGTGGCTCTGATACCACTGTTGGGGAGCGCGGAATACCCCAAGATCACGGCTATAGCGTATATGAGTAATACAAAAAACTTTTACCGTTCTAATCTATGAGTATAAGATCATACCTTCAGATTTGAACTTTGAACACTTTGATTCGATTGCTCGACCTCAACCTTTTAGCCTTCCGCCGTATTCCCGAAAATACCTTCCTTCTCTCACAAGATGGTGGGATCTCTCGGCCGACCTAGGGTTTCTTGTTTTTCTTTTTCCTCAAAAACGTTAACCTTAGCAACCAACTGAGAGGGTATTTATAGGGCTACAATAGGGACCAATAGGCAAATATGAAAAGGACTTCCCACGTAATTAAATCTCCCAATCCTACCCGGGTTAGGATTCAATTACGTAAATTACAATTCATTCCACTAAAGAATTATAATTGTACTCCTAATCATATTCGAATTTATATTTTCGAGCCTTAATATTAAATACTTATTATCTCCCCACGTTAAGATTACAGATATCCACCAATTAAATTTAATTACTGACAATATAATTTAATTGGCTTTTATTATCCTTGAGACTTATCCACTTAACTTATTTGATGTATCGGATTCAAAATCCACTTGCAAGATTTGATACAATCAAAACTTATAAGCTTTCTCAAGGGGATATCATCAATCCAAATTAACAGGACGTGGATTCCTTCAACTATTAATATTCACCATATATATAATGTTATTGCCCAACCCACTGAGTTTATTGACTCATATAGAATCTCACTCTATGTGTAATCAAAGCAATAATCACTACATACACGTGTCTAGAAATAGAATTCAGATTAAGAGCATAAGTAATCATAATATTCATGAGTTTTAAATTATTTTATAAAGTCAGTATAAAATAATTAACTCAACTGGGTCCTGTTCAATACACACAAAGTGTACTAGCACAAATAGTTAGAATAAACCATTCCCCGTAGTCAAGACAGACCTACTAAAAATTTGTGCTACAGTTCTACTGATGGTGTGTCCAATTCCATCTAAAACTGTGAACAATAAACTTGTATTCCAAAAGAACCGATGATCTAGTCTTCTGTGTGTAAGCCGTACTCTACACACTAGATCAAATACTCTTTGTAAATACTAGACACATGCACATATATAGTAAATGGCACACATTGCTCAAAATGAATTCTCATTAAAATGTAAAGACATAACATAAAGCATATCTTTTAGTCTATATCTCTATCAAAATGATGGTTATGTATGCTTGGTCAATGTTTACTATACTGATAACCGATATAAGAACTCGTACCAAACGATATCGGATCAGTATAGTTCGATACAGGGCATACCATACTAAATTGATGCATACCAATTAGTTTGACCAAGAGGTTCCAACCCATGAACAACTCCGTATGAAGCCAAATTGGGAAGTTCAGCATGGTATGGGATGGTTTGGTACAGTTTAGGGTCAGAAGCTTAAGGTGATCCGAGGTGGTTCAACTCCTGCACTAAACTAAACTATTCGATGTTCTGAGCTGTTTCTGGACTGGTTTGGTATAATTTACCCTAAACTATTCGATTCAGTATGGTTCGACCATCCTTGCATTTGACTCAAAAAAACATCAATGTAGTTTTAGGAAAAACTAGAATACTTTTGCCCTTCTTGATGCAAATAAGCTGCTTTCATCCAATATACAAAATTGTATGAATATAGATATCATTATTGCCAGAACATTGGCATCAATTCTTTCCAACTTATTTCTGTTTAAAAAGGACCAAGAACATTTCGAGAACAACTAGCACCCAATCAGAGTCAAGATAGAATACAGGAGATGTGAAGAAAGAATACAAGAGATGTGTGCATGTCTTGATAGATTAAACTCGAAGTAGTCTCAAGTCCCTTGACAAATTGAAGGTTCTTTTAACTCTTTTAAATTCGATCACTTCTTTGCATAAGTATGCAAAGAAATTACTATTGTGTCCATGGTTTTCACATAAAAGAATTTTCAAATAACAAAAAATAGTCATTCATATAATCATGTATGAACGTGAAATCACTCAGCCACGCATAGTTTCAAGGTTGAATATCCAAATAATGTAACTTAGTTTCTATCAAAACATGAGATTGGAGCTTGGAATAAATGGTTTCAAAATACATAATCTCTTCTTTGTCTTGCAAAAACATATATAACATTTTTATATAACAAGTAGATTATTCAAAATGATGTCTTGAGAAGGCTCAGTATTTATATTTGTGACATATATGCATAACTATTGAAATCAGTCGAATATATTGGCAATTATTTTATCTATCCATCTTTTCTTCAAGAGCTGCCTCATACTTGGGTCTACAGATATCACCAAAATTAATATTGTATATTTTTTAGTTACATTTCTAGCTTAATTGAAATAAACGTGAATAGCCCAAACAAATCTCATGCTCAACTCCATTATTTTTAGCTAAAATTCCAAAATCAGCCTAACCTTTTTTTTTTAATAATCAAGAAAACCCTTGTCAAGCTGAATTTCAAGAAAATTTAAGCTGCTCACAAGGGAGTCACTCACTTGTCAGAGTGTTTCATCACGTGTCTTATTGGGAGTATTTGTCCTATCATTTTTCCTATTATATATAAGTGATGGAATGGCTGAATATGCAATGAACTATTCCAAAATAGTTGATATTTTCACAAAATTTGTAAAGATAACCAATTGGATTCAAAAATCAGTTACTGTTGTTTGCTAGATGTTAGTATATTATTTTATTAATATTTGTTCCATTCACATCCATTGATTTACGCGTCCTATTTTTAATAATAGGTAATCTATCTATAATAATTTTTAATTTTCCAAATCATGCTAACTTTTCAAATGCTAAGCAAACTTTCTTCCTTATATATTGTAATACAAATTTTCCAACTGGCCATTCATAAAATGCTGAAACAGAAACCTGCCAGCCTTGATATAACTACTTTTGAAGAGCACCCAGATGAGATTAAATAGAACAGTAACTATTAAAAGCAATTTTCCCACCAAGTTTACATCCATGAAAGGTAAGGCATGTAAATTCATGGAGAAAAAAAAAAAAAGGCAACTGATGCATAGCTAACTAACTGCCCAATAGCCAACTGGATATCAGCAAAAATAATTATGATGCATAAGCTCTACAAATATGACATAATTAAACTTCAAACCCTGAATGTGTTTCTAAGGAATAGGGTTCATTGTCAAAGCACAGCATGGCTTTGAATAAGGTCCACCATTCATTTTCTAAGCCTAGTTAAACTGATACAAATTGTTTTAGTACTATCTGGTCTATAGGAATCAAACCTCTAAAATCCTATTAAAATGTTTTGGATCACAAAGATTCATGTCCCAACAGTATTGCTGCATCTTACCAGTACCGTACCATTCTGATGAGAGAATGACACAAGATGGCCCAGAGACACTAATTCTCTTGTGGACGAAGACATCTAAACCATTCTGGTTAGGCCCAGTCAGGACCCCAGCACTTGGGACAGCTTGGTTTTCCAGGATACAATTTTTCACTTCTCTTCATTCTTCTTCTTAGTGCTCATTTTGGTATGACTCAACTTGTCTAGATACCATTCTAACTCAGAAGAAAACCAGGGACAGGTTCCACTACTGAAATTCTTAAGTTCAATCCTTGCTAGATCATAATCGATCATGTAGATTCTTAATTTAAAAGACCAACATGTAACATACAAGAAAAACATTTGTGCTGAAATACTCCAAACAAGTTAGCTAAATGTTAGTCTAATAATTTACTTTTCTTGTAAACTATTGAAAAGTCATCATCCAATTTTTCCAGATCTTTTCACAAGTCCAAACATCTAAGTCAAATATATAGAAAATTCTGAACAACTTTTAAGAAACAAAGAAATGACAAACTATTAGCATAAATGGCTGATATATACAATAAACTTGACTGTAATGCACTTCTAGCTGAAACCCTGAAATCTGACCTGCTTCACTTAAGCCAAAATATTCCCATATCTATTTCACAGTACAGCAAAATTCCAAATCAAAACGATCAAAACAGCTTCAAATAATCAGGTGGCATATAAAATTTCATATGTACTTCAAATTTCTCTATGAACATATGAAGAGAAGATTAATTGCATGAAATGCATCAAGTAGATATCATTGACTTACCTGGTATTTTTCCAAGTGGAGTAGAGAAAAGATGCATCATACCTCCTCGATTTGTAGATAGAGAAACTTCAAGTAAACTCACATGGAGACCCTGGAAAAGGTTTAAGGACGGTAAAAAAAAACAAGGCTTGTAAGCTAAGAGGGAAATAAGGAATCGAATGTCCATTTTTCACCAATAGCCTCTTAAATTTATATAAGCTATTTGAGAGCAATTCTTGTTGACTAAATGTAAAGGAAAAAAAAAGACAATTTCATTATTACTCCTCAGCCTACATCACTTGGTTAATTAGCATATGGCATCCAGACATTGTCATAAAATCTTTTTTGAAGATAATAGATTCCTTCTTATTGATGCCTAAAGCTTAAAATTCCAGTTTTCATTTGAAGTGGCGTTGTCTTAAACAATAATCTTAGTATGTCAAAAATATAATTATTGTATTAAACTCTACAGAAGTAAACTAATTTAAGTTGCATGAAAATTGAACCTTGTCATCTGAAATAAAACAGTTCAAACAAAAATGAGGGCAACATCAGATCATCCCATTCATAATTCTAGATTTGCAGTTTTGAATTTACAGATAGAGAAATTCAAGAACAACTAACAAATAAATTTCTCTCGGATGTAAATAAAGAGAACAGAGAGGAGAAATGACATAATAATTTTATAAAGTCAACATTAAAGAGCAGCATGGAACTAAGAAGCATTTGAGCAGATCAGCAAAACAGTTTCAAAGTATTTTTGCTTGCCTTAACAATAATCGTCAGACTTACACCAGCCTGATGAATCCTCAAGAAGGGTATGTATGCATCATAGCCATTTTTTCCCTAGTTGTTTTAAAGAGCATATCAGATGTAGCATTAAGATTAAAAGTTCTGTGAGCATTCCTAAATATACTCAACTCATCTAAGCCTTTTCCCAACTACATGGGGTCGGCTACATGAACCTACTTCCTCCACTGCTCTATTCAGGACTAAGTCGAAATTCAAATTAAAATAATTATCTTTTTAATTATTTCTGTTTATATTAGTTTAGGTCTACCTTTACCTCTATCCTTACTATGGAATGTTAAAAGAACATTTCTAATATAAGACAAGAAATAAAAGTCAAATTGTGAACTACCATAATCCAAACCAAGAAAACAAGTCTTTTTTTCTAACCTCACAATCTCTTCACTATCCTACCCTGATTTTCTCTAGACATCCTCCAACTCCATCTGACGTTGTTCCACTTAGATATAAAAAACTCCCACAATTCAATCTTATATAATTGAAGTATTCAAACAGCATATAAGTAGCAACTATAGTAACTATCTAATTAATCAGAGCACTTGCATCATACCTCCAAGGAAATAACCCATAGACCTTTCTAAGCAACCAAAATTCCTATGTTTCAGATAACTAGAAGGCCAAATGCATCATTCATTGCAACCTAGCCCCAGGATAATGTAAGAAACACCATTACTTCAGATAATTCCCTTAACATCAAGAGATCAATCTCTATATGCACCACTTTTGAACAAGGATGTTATATGGCATGCCAGAAATAACAAAAAGATGATTGCATTACATGAAGTAAAGCAAATGAATTCAAAGCAAACACCGGTAAGTCTGACCTTTTTGACTAACACTCTCCATGCCATTAACTTGTATGTACCCTCTGCACGAAGACAAATAATCTGCACATAAGAATTAAAGCAAATTACTCTATAATAATCTGCTGATGTGAGAAATAAGAACTAATTCAAAGAGCAATAACAGCGCTAGAAAAACTATGAAAAGCTCAACCGCGAAATCCTGAACTCAATATGCGGCTCCTTCCCTCGCTCACCTGCGGGACCTCTTGGATGTTGGATGCGAAGCAAAAGGGAAGCGTGGCGGCGCAAGTTAGGGTAGGTGGCGGAGGCTGAAGTGGAGAAGATGGGCAAGGCTGAGAAGCGAAGAGGAGGAGAAATAGAGAGGGATACTGAGAGAGAGAAAGAGAGATCTGTAGGTACCTCTCATTGAATACCTTTCAAATATTTGAAGATACCATTGTGATGAGGGCCGGGAATTTAGCGGATGCAGTGGAAGCAAGAGAAACGAGGGAAGAGATTTTACCACCTCGGGCTCTAGTTTATTAGGAGTTTCAGGAGAGTATTTGGGCTTGGGCTACTGGAAGGGCTCTGGGCCAATGTAGTGGTCGCATGCATCAGAAAAGATAGTTAATTGTAATTCTATTTAGGAAAGACTTGCAGCGTGCAGCAAGCATATATTAATCGTATGGATTGATCGTCCATGCATGTTGGCATACGTGCAATGCATAATAAGGCCTATTGAATCTTGGCATGTGCAAACGATCAATTCGTACGGTCGATGCGCGCTTGCTACACAATGGTGTAACAAGACTTTTCCTTATATTTATGTGATGCGCTCTCATGAAATTATTGATTCACTTTTACTGATTAATTTGAGAATATAGAAGGAATGAATTTTTATTAAAATATGGGGGCATTTGGTATGGTGTGACTTATCTAGAATTACCAATGCTCTAAGTAAGGGCGAGCTTAGTTAAGACTGGGATCCCCCAGCCCTTCAATTCTCACAAAAAAAAAAAATTGAATATCCTACTAGGTAAACTTTAATAACTTTTCTAACTCTTGTATATATATATACAAGAGTTAGAAAACTTATTGCATGGCCCTTCAAAAAAATAGTTTTAAAATTTTAATGATTTTAGGTAGAGATGATGAGATTATTATGTTGAGTCATGGTGATCCTATATGGTAATGACATGAAGTTATATTAGAAACATCCATCCTTAAAAAATGAGTATCCAACACCATTCTAAAATAATAATTTTAGATTAAGATTTGATGATCAAAATATTCCACACCTATAAAATGATATAATTATATTATAATAATAGCTATAACAATATTATAGTTAATAAATAATATTATAATTTAATTTAAATATTATAATAAATAATATGTGATACTAATAAATAATTATGGTAATTGTAAGATATAATGTTTTAGAAACCAGGACTTGGCCAGTCTAATAGGGTTAACCGAGGATCGATCCAGCAATCGGTCCAAAAATCCTTTAAAAATTGTTTGAAAAAAAATAGCTCAAAATAGTTCAAACCATCGGTTTAGTCGTCAAATTGCTGCACTAGTCATGGGTTTGTATAATTGGCCAGTTTTTGCTTTATTTTTTAACCAATATTTGCTTCAAAATGACATCATTTTGAAGCTAGAAAACTGCATCATTTTGAAGCTACTTACAAGTTTAATCTGCATTGATTCTCATTCTTCTTCGATCTTCTTCAACTATTTGCCCACAAAGATCAAACGCTCCTCTTGCTGTGCACACCGTCGCTCCCCTTGTCATTTTAATTAGTCATCATAGTTCGCAGCTGAAAAATTGTCCTATGTTGCTTTGAGGTGATTGCCTTAGTTGAACATTCTACTACCATTTTAGTTTCATATTCTTCTATTTTTGTTGTTTTGATTTGCTGAGGTATTGAACAATTTATATGATGAATATTTTAATTCTAAATTAGAAAATAGATGAATGTTCTTTGCTATTAATTTATTTAAGAGCATATAAGCATATACATTATCTTTGCTTGATTGTGTTTGACAGAATGCCTAACTAATGATTATTCAATTTTTATGTAAAATCTCTCTAATTAATTTTTTGTTGTTATAATTTGCCTATTACTTTTGTATTTTTAAGTCATGATCGGTGAGTTTCTTTTTTAAATTCATTAATGATAGTTAAGTTGAAGTTTTGCTTGTTAAAATCAATCATTTTTGCAGGAAATTGAAAATGCTTCCAATTCTAGTGCATCAGATCAACAATCCACAGCTTCTACACAGCATCATGGAGAAGATCGCATTTAATTAGCAATTCCATTGATTCAGAAGATGCCTTCTCATTACACAAGAATAGAGCTGGGTGCCTTGACCCAGCACTTGATGCAAACTTATGCAAGTGAAACATGAAATGGATATTGGCTTGCCTTGTACTAAGTATTGGTTAATTATCTAACATTTAGCAACCGGGAATAGGGTTGAAATACCAAACAAAGTCAATGTATCATTTGTGTTTGGTAATTTCTATCACAGTTTAGTTTTGGGCCTAAAAAGAACTCAGTAACAAGCCATTCAAAAAGATCACAATTATATTTACTTCCTAGCACGAGCCGAAGATATTGCAGTTATATATCCTTAACTTACACATATAAAATCCAGATTAGAAAATAAAATCCATATTTCTCATGTAAGGAGGCATATGCTGTGAGATCTTCCTTTGAAAACCATAGGGGCAAAGGTGAAGATAGATCAACCAAGTCCATGATCTCTTGATCCTCCCTTGCCACTGGAAGTTCACTACCAGAAAAGGGAATGTAGATGTTGCGCACTATGCTCGATAAAATCAGCTTCTGATCGTCTACAAGGAGAAAGACTTTAGTATCTTTTTCTTCTCCTTTTCTTTTGGAGGAACAAAAAAGACTTTAGCATCACAAATAAGAAACTTGATCATATTAATGGCCATACTTTTTATTTAAAAAATTATTCACAATATCCCTAAAGACTAATGTCAGATTCAAGTACAAATCAACCATGAAGATTTGGATGGCCTTTGAGGGATTGTCCGACTCAAGAAAGAGGAGTTGTGCGATGAGGATAGAGGCGGTGGCGATCGATATGGTATCGTATAAGAAGACATCTTGATCTTTCAATAGGCGCAAGAAGATGTCGCCGTCAAAGGTAGCGCAAAACGAGCGGGAGCATATGAGGAGGCGGAGCGGCGGCAAAGGAACAGGCCTGGGCAAACTACCACCTGCTGGCAGTGGGGATTAGGGTTAGGGTTTTGGATTTGAGGAGGGTTTTGGATTTGGGGAGAAGAGGTAGAGTAGAGGTGTGCGAGGCTTCTCTTCGGAGGTGAAACTTCGAACCTCTCACTTATAAAACTAAGGGAGTGCAAAAATTACTCTCGACACCCCCAATTTTTTAAAATTATTCATTGGGTGGCGCTAGATGAGGGGTGTAAATGTAATGCTAAGATTGGAATAAAAAGCACCAATTTAACCTCAATCGTGCTTATATTTTTCCCACCACTACAAGAAAACAACATATTAGCGATGCAACAGTGATGAAAAAAATTAGCAACAACTTAACGATAAAATAGCGAACAAAATAAGCAACACAAATATCGTTGCTAAAGAAAGGTCGTCGCTAATTAGCAATGCCCAAGCTGGCATAGCTAATTAGCGACGCCTTATGTGATGCAAGGTGCATCGCTAATTTGTGATGCGAGGTGGATCGCTAATTAGCGATTCCAGCTAGGGCATCGCTAATTAGCGACGCCATTAGCGATGCCCTAGCTGACATAGCTAAAAATATAAAAAAAATTTTAAAAAATTAAATATTATTATATAAGCATTCTTATAGCGATGGCAAAGGTGAAGATGGATCAACCAAGTCCATGATCTCTTGATCCTCCCTTGCCATTGGAAGTTCACTACATAAAAGGGAATGTAGATGTTGCGCACTATGCTCCTAATATCAAAGTGGATAAAATCAGCTTTTGATTGTCCAGACTCGTGCAGATATACAAGGAAAAAAACTTTAGTATCTTCTTCTTCTCTGTCTTTTCTTTTGGAGGAACAAAAAGACTAGCATCACAAATAAGAAACTTGATCATATTATGATATCCTCGCCATCAAGTTGTCATCTAGAAGAACGTTCTGAGGCTTTATGTCGCAATGGATGATCGGGCTGCTGCACTCCTCATATGGTACAATCCTTATTCATAAAATTAAATTGTAGGAGTTACATTTATCAACCATTGATCCCTTTAAACAGACCAAGAATGCTATACTTTTTATTAAAAAATTTATTCACAATATCCCTAAAGACTAATGTCAGATTCAAGTGCAAATCAACAATGCATTATCCATATGATACCTTACTTTTCATTGCTCCCACCATCGCGGCTAGAGCGGTGCTCAATGATCTCGTCAATTAAACCAAACTCTTTGGCCTTCTCTGGATCAAAGAACATTTCTCTATCAATATATTTCTTAACAAGTTTGACGGGCTGCCCTGTATGCTTCGTATACAGAGCGTAGCAGTGCCTACGGATCTTGAGCATCTCATTGAGATGATCGTGATGGTCAGAGACCTGGCCGAGAATTCACTCGATGATTGATGTTTCATTATTGATGCATTTGAAAGAGCGTGGCGCTTTCTGGGGGCGCCAGCAGTGAGGATGAGGGAGGCCATGGAGGAGGCCTGTCCGAGGTACAGGGTGCTTGTTGGGGAATGAATGTAATTCATTGCATCATATATCACCATCCCGGCGAGATGGAGCCACCATGAGAATTTATGAAGAGTTGGATGGCCTTTGAGGGATTGTCCGACTCAAGGAAGAGGAGTTGTGCATGAGGACAGAGGCGGTGGCGATCGATATGGTATCATATAAAAAGGCAACTCGATCATTCAACAGGCACGAGAAGATATCACCATCGGAGGTGGCGCAAAAGAGTGGGAGCATATGAGGGAGGCGAAGGCGAAGGCGAAGGCGGAGGCGGCATCAAAGGAATAGGCCCGAGCAAACCACCACATGCCGATGGTGGGGATTAGGGTTAGGGTTTTCGATTTGGAAGGGTTTTGGATTTGGCAAGAAGAGGAAGAGTAGAGGCGTGAGGCTTGCTTCGGAGGTGAAACTTCAAACCTCTCACTTATAAAACTGAGGGAGCGCAAAAATTACTCTCGACACCCCCCATTTTTTAAAATTATTCATCGGGCGGTGCTAGATGAGGGGTGTAAATGTAATGAGCGAGATTGAAATAAAAAGCACCGATTCAACCTCAATTGTGCTTACCTTTTCTCTACCACTACAAGAAAAGATATTAGCGACGCTAATTAGCGATGACAAAAATAGCATCACTAAATAATGATGCAAAAGCGATGAAAATAATTAGTGACACTAATAACGAATTAGCAATGAACGAAATTAGCGACGCAAATATCATTGCTAACGAGTCGCTAATTAGCGACGCCAAAACATCCTCGCTAATTAGCAATGCCTGTGCGCATCCCAATGACGTGAAGTGCATCGCTAATTAGTGATGCAAGAATGAGCATCGCTAATTAATGATGCCTAGGCTGGCGTAGTGATTAGCAATGCCTTCTGCAATGCGAGGTGCATCGCTAATTAGCAACGCAAGCAGGGCATCACTAATTAGCAATGCCCTGGCTGGCATAGCTAAAAACATAAAAAAAAATTTTAAAAATTTATATATTATCATATAAGCATTTTTATAGTGATGCAAGAAAGGACGTCGCTAATTAGCGATGCCATTAGCGATGCCCTTGTTGGCATAGCTAAAAACAAAAAAAAATTTTTTTTTAAAAATTATATAAAATTGTATAAGCATTCTTATAGCGAAGCAAGAAAGGCCGTCTCTAATTAGCGATGCCCAAGCTGGCGTAGCTAATTAGCGACGCCTTCTACGAGGCAGGTGCATCGCTAACTATTGATGCTAGCCAGGGTATCACTAATTAGCGATGCAATTAGCGATACCCTGGCTAGCATAGCTAAAAACATAAAAAAAATTAAAAAATTATATATTATTAAGCATTCTTATAGCGATGCTAGAAAGAATGTCGTTAATTAGTGATGCCCAGGCTGCAAAGGTGAAGATGGATCAACCATGTCCATGATCTCTTGATCCTCCCTTGCCACTAAAAGTTCACTACCAGAAAGAGAATGTAGATGTTGTGCACTATGCTCCTAATATCAAAGCGGATAAAATCAGCATCTGATCATCCAGACTCCTGCAGATATACAAGGAAAAAGACTTTAGTATCTTCTTCTTCTCCTTCTTTTCTTTTGGAGGAACAAAAAAACTTTAGCATCACAAATAAGAAATTGATCATATTAATGGGCTGCTCTAATATTTTAATAAAATTGGATATCCTCGCCGTCAAGTTGTCATCCAGAAGAACGTTCTGAGGCTTTATGTCGCAATGGATGATCGGGCTACTACACTATTCATATGGTACAATCCTTTGCAAATCAACAATGCATTATCCATATGATACCTTACTTCCCACTGCTCCCACCATCGCTGCTGGGGCGACGCTCGATGATCTCATCAATTAAGCCAAACTCTTTGGCCTCCTCTGGATCAAAGAATGTTTCTCTTTCAATATATTTTTTAACAAGTTTGACGGGCTGTCCTGTATGCTTCACATACAGAGCATAGTAGCACCTACGGATCTTGAGCATCTCATTGAGATGATCATGATGGTTGGAGACCTGGACGAAGAATTCGCTCAACGATTGATGTATCATTATCGATGCGTTTGAAAGAGCGTGGCGCTCTCAGGGGGCGCCGACAATGAGGATGAGGGAGGCCATGGAGGAGGCCTGTCCGAGGCACAGGATACTTATTGGGGCATGAATGTAATTCATTGCATCATATATCACCATGCCGATGGAGATGGAGCCACTGAGAGAATTTATGAATAGTTGGATGGCCTTTGAGGGATTGTCCGACTCAAGGAAGTGGAGTTGTGCGATGAGGACAGAGACGGTAGCGATCGATATGGTATCATATAAGAAGACATCTTGATCTTTCAACAGGCGGGAGAAGATGTCACTGTCGGAAGTGGCGCAAAAAGCAGGAGCAGATGAGGGAGGCAGAGGCTAAGCCAGAGGCGGTAGCAAAGGAATAGGCCCAGGCGAACCACCACATGCCGGCGGCAGGGAATAGGGTTAGGGTTTTGGATTTGGGGAGGGTTTTGGATTTGGGGAGAAGAGGTAGAGTAGAGGTGCGTGAGGCTTCGCTTTAGAGGTGAAACTTCGAACCTCTCACTTATAAAACTAAGGGAGCACAAAAATTACTCTTGACACCCCCCAATTTTTTAAAATTATTCATCGGGCGGTGCTAGATGAGGGGTGTAAATATAATTGAGCCAAGATTGGAATAAAAAGCACCGATTCAACCTCAATCGTGCTTACATTTTCCCTGCCACTATAAGAAAACAGCTTATTAGCAATGCTAATTAGCGATGACAAAAATAGCGTCACTAAATAGCGATGCAACAGCGACGAAAAAAAAATTAGCGACAACTTAACGATTAATTAGCGACGAACAAAATTAGCGATGCAAATGTCATTACTAACGAGTCGCTAATTAGTGATGCAAAAAGTAATTAGTGAAGCCAAAATATCATCGCTAATTAGCAACGCTCATGCACATCCCAGCGATGCGAAGTGCATCACTAATTAGCGACGCAAGAATGGGCATCGCTAATTAACGATGCCTAGGCTGGCATAGTTAATTAACGACACCTTCTACGAAGCAAGGTGCATCGCTAATTAGCGACACTAGCCAGGTCATCGCTCTGCTAATTAGTGATGCGCTGGCTGGCATAGCTAAAAACACAAAAGAAAAATTTTTAAAAATTATATATTATCATATAGGAATTTTTATAGTGATGCAAGAAAGGACGTCGCTAATTAGCGATGCCCAGGCTGGTGTAGCTAATTAGCGATGCCTTCTGCGATGCGAGGTGCGTTGCTAATTAGCGATCCATTAGCGACATCCTGACTGCATAGCTAAAAATAAAAAAAATTAAAAAAATTATATATATCATATAAGCATTCTTATATCAAAGCAAGAAAGTTGTTGCTAATTAGCGATGCCCAAGCTAGTGTAGCTAATTTGCGATGCCTTCTACGATGCGAGGTGCGTCACTAATTAGCGATGCCAGCCAACGTATCACTAATTACCGATGCCATTAGAGATGCCCTGGCTAGCATAGCTAAAACATAAAAAATTTATAAAATTATATATTATTATATAAGCATTCTTATAGCGATGCAAGAAAGGATGTCGCTAATTAGTGACGCTCAGGCTAGCAAAGGTAAAGATGGATCAACCAAGTCCATGATCTTTTGATCCTCCCTTGCCACTAGAAGTTCACTATCGGAAAAGGGAATGTAGATGCTGCTCACTATGCTCCTGATATCAAAGCGGATAAGATCAGCTTCTAATCATCCAGACTCCTGCAGATATACAAGGAAAAAGACTTTAGTATCTTCTTCTTCTCCTTCTTTTCTTTTGGAGGAACAAAAAAGACTATAGCATCACAAAAAAGAAACTTGATCATATTAATGGGCTGCTCTAATATTTTAATAAAATCCGATATCCTCGCCATCAAGTTGTCATCGAGAAGAACATTCAAAGGCTTTATGTTGCAATGGATGATCGAGCTGCTGCACTCTTCATATCGCACAATCCTTATTCATAAAATTAAAGTGTAGGAGTCACATTTATCAACCATTGATCCCTTTAAATAGACCAAGAATGCCATACTTTTTATTAAAAAATTTATTCACAATATCCCTAAAGACTAATGTAAGATTCAAGTGCAAATCAACAATGCATTATCCATATGATACCTTACTTCTCACTGCTCCCACCATCGCTGCTGGGGCGATTGTTGATCTGTCAATTAAGCCAAACTCTTTGGCCTCCTTTGGATCAAAGAACATTTCTCTATCAATATATTTCTTAACAATTTTGATGGGCTGCCCTATATGCTTCGCACATTGAGCGTAGCAATGCCTGCGGATCTTGAGCATCTCATTGAGATGATCGTGATAGTCGAAGACCTGGTTGAAGAATTCGCTCGATGGTTCATGTATCATTATCGATGCATTTGGAAGAGCGCGACGCTCTCTGGGGCCACCGACAACGAGGATGAGGGAGGCCATGGAGGAGGCCTGTCTGAGGCACAGGGTGCTTATTGGGGCATGAATGTAATTCCTTACATCATATATCGCCATCCCAGCAAAGATGGAGCCACCGGAAGATTTTATGAAGAGTTGGATGGCCCTTGAGGGATTGTTCAACTCAAGGAGGAGTTGTGCGATGAGGACAAAGGTGGTGGTGATCGATATGGTATCATATAAGAAGACATCTCGATCTTTCAACAGGCGCAAGAAGATGTCACCATCGGAGGTGGCGAAAAGAGCGGGAGTAGATAAGGGAGGCGAGGCGGCGGCAAAGGAACATGCCCGGGAGAGCCACCACATGCCAGCGACGGGGATTAGGGTTAGGGTTTTGGATTTGGGGAGAAGAGGTAGAGTAGAGGTGCACGAGGCTTCGCTTCGGAGGTGATACTTCGAACCTCTCACTTATAAAACTGAGGGAGGACAAAAATTACTCTTAACACCCCCCAATTTTTAAAATTATTCATCAGGTGGCGCTAGATGAAGGGTGTAAATGTAATTGAGCCGAGATTGGAATAAAAAGCATCCATTCAACCTCAATCGGCTTACATTTTCCCACCACTATAAGAAAATAGCTTATTAGCGACGCTAATTAGCGACGACAAAAATAGCATCGCTAAATAGCGATGCAACAGCGACAAAAAAAATAGTGATAACTTAACGAACAATTAGCGATGAACGAAATTAGCAACGCAAATGTCATTGCTAATGAGTTGCTAATTAGCAATGCAAAAAGTAATTAGTGATGCCAAAATATCATCGCTAATTAGCAACGCCCATTGGCATCCCAGCGATGCAAAGTGCATCGCTGATTAGCGACGCAAGAATGGGCATCGCTAATTAACGATGCCTATGCTGGCATAGCTAATTAACGATGCATTCTGCGATGCGAGGTGCGTCGCAAATTAGTGA
The DNA here is from genome assembly GCA_900491605.1 of Calamus simplicifolius. NCBI lineage: Eukaryota > Viridiplantae > Streptophyta > Magnoliopsida > Arecales > Arecaceae > Calamus > Calamus simplicifolius. The sequence continues at coordinate 1,308,384 of UESW01003987.1, read as the reverse complement.
CACCATAGCGACATCCTGGCTGGCATAGCTAAAAATAAAAAAAAATTAATTTTTTTAAAATTATATATAATCATATAAGCATTCTTATATCAAAGCAAGAAAGGTTGTCGCTAATTAGCGATGCCCAAGCTGGCGTAGCTAATTTGCGATGCCTTTTGCGATGCCTTTTGCGATGCGAGGTGCATCGCTAATTAGCGATGCCATTAGCGATGCCTTAGCTGGCATAGCTAAAATTGTAAAAAAAATTTAAAAGTTTATATATTATTATATAAGCGTTCTTATAGCGATGCAAGAAAGAACGTCGCTAATTAGCGACGCTCAAGCTAGCAAAGGTGAAGATGGATCAACCAAGTCCATGATCTTTTGATCCTCCCTTGCCACTGGAAGTTCACTACCAGAAAAGGAAATATAGATGCTGTGCACTATGCTCCTGATATCAAAGCGGATAAGGTCAGCTTCTAATCATCCAGACTCCTGCAGATATACAAGGAAAAAGACTTTAGTATCTTCTTCTCCTTCTTTTCTTTTAGAGGAACAAAAAGACTTCAGCATCATAAATAAGAAACTTGATCATATTAATGGGCTGCTCTAATATTTTAATAAAATCCGATATCCTCGCCGTCAAGTTGTCATCGAGAAGAATGTTCTGAGGCTTTATGTCGCAATGGATGATCGGGCTGCTGCACTCTTCATGTCATACAATCCTTATTCATTAAATTAAAGTGTAGGAGTCACATTTATCAACCATTGATCCCTTTAAATAGACAAAGAATGCCATATTTTTATTAAAAAATTTATTCATAATATCCCTAAAGACTAATGTTAGATTCAAGTGCAAATCAATAATGCATTATCCATATAAATACCTTACTTTCCACTGCTCCCACAATCGCTGCTGGGGCAGCGCTCGATGATCTCATCAATTAAGCCAAACTCTTTGGCCTCCTCTGGATCAAAGAACATTTCTCTATCAATATATTTTTTAACAAGTTTGATGGGTTGCCTTGTATGCTTCACGTACAGAGCGTAGCAGTGCCTGCGGATCTTGAGCATCTCATTGAGATGATCGTGATGGTTGGAGACCTGGCTGGAGAATTCGCTCGATGGTTGATGTATCATTATTGATGCGTTTGGAAGAGCACAGCACTCTCCGGAAGCATCGGCAGTGAGGATAAGGGAGGCCATGGAGGAGGCCTGTCCGAGGCACAGGATGCTTATTGGGGCATGAATGTAATTCATTTCATCATATATCGCCATCCCGGCGGAGATGGAGCCACTAGGAGAATTTTTGAAGAGTTGGATGGCCTATGAGGGATTGTCCTGCTCATGGAAGAGGAGTTGTACGATGAGGACAGAGATGATGGTGGTCGATATGGTATCATATAAGAGGACAATCTTTCAACTGGCACGAGAAGATGTTGCCGTCGGAGGTGGCGCAAAAAGAGCAGGAGCATATAAGGGAGGCGGAGGCGACGGCAAAGGAACATGCCCGGGCGAACCACCACATACCAACAATGGGGATTAGGGTTAGGGTTTTGGATTTGGGGAGGGTTTTCGATTTGTGGAGAAAAGGTAGAGCAGAGGTGCGCGAGGCTTCGCTTCGGAGGTGAAACTTTGAACCTCTCACTTATAAAATTGAGGGAGCAAAAAAATTACTCTCGACACCCCCCAATTTTTTAAAATTATTCATTGGGCAGCGCTAGATGAGGGGTGTAAATGTAATTGAGCCGATATTGGAATAAAAAGCACTGATTCAAACTCAATCGTGCTTACATTTTCCCCGCCACTAGAAGAAAATGACATATTAGTGATGCTAATTAGCGATGACAAAAATAGCATCGCTAAATAGTGATGAAAAAAAAATAGCGACAACTTAATGACAAATTAGCAACGAACGAAATTAGTGATGCAAATATCATTGCTAACGATTCACTAATTAACGTCACAAAAATTAATTAACGATATGAAAACATCATTGCTAATTAGCAACGCTCGTGCACATCCCAGCGATGCGAAGTGCATCGCTAATTAGCAACGCAAGAATGGGCATCGCTAATTAACGACGCCTAGACTGGCGTAGCTAATTAGCGATGCCTTCTGCGATGTGAGGTGCATTGTTAATTAGCGATGCCAGCCAGGGCATCGCTAATTAGTGATGCCATGGCTGGCGTAGCTAAAAATACAATAGAATTTTAAAAATTATATATTAGCATATAAGTATTTTTAAGAAGATGCAAGAAAGGACATTGCTAATTAGCAAAGCCCAGACTGGCATAGCTAATTAGTGACGCCTTCCATGACATGAGGTGCATCGCTAATAAGAGATGCCATTAGCGATGCCCTGACTGGCATAGCTAAAACAAAAAAAATAAAAATTATATATAATCATATAAGCATTCTTATAGCGAAGCAAGAAAGGCCATCGCTAATTAGCGACACCCAAGCTGGCGTAGCTAATTAGTGACGCCTTCTGCGATGCGAGGTACATCGCTAATTAGCGATGCCATGTACATCGCTAATTAGCGATGCCAGCCAAGGCATCGCTAATTAGCGACGCCATTAGCAACACCCTAGCTAGCGTAGCTAAAAACACAAAAATTTTTAAGAAATTATATATTATTATATAAGCATTCTTATAGCAACACAAGAAAGGACGTCACTAATTAGCGATGCCCAGGCTGGCAAAGGTGTAGATGATCAACTAAGTCCATGATCTTTTGATCCTCCCTTGCCACTGGAAGTTCACTACCAGAAAACGGAATGTAGATGTTGTGCACTATACTCCTGATATCAAAGCAGATAAAATCAGTTTTTGATCATCCAGACTCCTGCAGATATACAAGGAAAAAGACTTTATTATCTTCTCCTTCTCCTTCTTTTCTTTTGGAGGAACAAAAAAGTCTTTAGCATCACAAATAAGAAACTTGATCATATTAATGGGCTGCTCTAATATTTTAATAAAATTTGATATCCTTTCCATCAATTTGTCATCTAGAAGAACGTTTGAGGCTTTATGTCGCAATGGATGATCGGGATGCTGCACTCTTCATATGGTACAATCCTTATTCATAAAATTAAAGTGTAAGAGTCAAATTTATAAACCATTGATCCCTTTAAATAGACCAAGAATGCCATACTTTTTATTAAAAAATTTATTCACAATAACCCTAAAGACTAATGTCATATTCAAATGCAAATCAACAATGCATTATCCATATAAATACCTTACTTTCCACTGCTCCCACCATCGCTGCTGGGGCGGCGCTCGATGATCTCATCAATTAAGCCAAACTCTTGGCCTCCTCTGGATCAAAGAACATTTCTCTATCAATATATTTTTTTAACAAGTTTGATGGGTTGCACTGTATGCTTTGCATACAGAGCGTAGCAGCTCCTGTGGATCTTGAGCATCTCATTGAGATGATCGTCATGATCGGTGACCTGACCGAAGAATTCACTTGATGGTTGATGTATCATTATCGATGCGTTTGAGAGAGTGCAGCACTCTCCGGATGCGCCGGTAGTGAGGATGAGGGAGGCCATGGAGGAGGCTTGTCCAAGGCACAGGGTGCTTATTAGGGCATGAATGTAATTCATTGCATCATATATCGCCATCCCGACAGAGATGGAGCCACCGAGAGAATTTATGAAGAGTTGGATGGCCTTTGAGGGATTGTCGGACTCAAGGAAGAGGAGTAGTGCGGTGAGGACAAAGGCAGTGGCGGTCGATATGGTATCATAGTAGAAGACATTTCGATCTTTCAATAGTTACGAGAAGATATCGCCATTAGAGGTGGTGCGAAAAGAGTAGGAGCAGATAGGGGAGGCGGAGGTGGAGGCGGAGGCAGCGGCAAAGGAACAAGCCCAGGCAAACAATCACATGCCGACGGTGGGGATTAGGGTTAGGTTTTTGATTTGGGAAGGGCTTTGGATTTAGGGAGAAGAGAGTAGAGGTGTGCGAGGCTTTGCTTCGGAGGTGAAACTTCGAATCTCTCGCTTATAAAACTGAGCGAGGGCAAAAATTTCTCTCGACACCCCCTAATTTTTTAAAATTGTTCATTGGGCAGTGCTAGATGAGGGGTGTAAATGTAATTGAGCCGAGATTGGAATAAAAAGCACCGATTCAACCTCAATTGTGCTTACATTTTCCCCGCCACTACGAGAAAACAGCATATTAGCGATGCTAATTAGCAACGACAAAAATAGCATCGCTAAATAGAAACAAAAAAAATTAGCGACAACTTAACGACGAATTAGCGACTAACGAAATTAGTGATGCAAATATCATTGCTAATGATTCGCTAATTAATGACACAAAAATTAATTAGCGGCATGAAAACATCGTCGCTAATTAGCAACGCTCGTGCACATCCCAACGATGCGAAGTGCATCGCTAATTAGCAATGCAAGAATGGGCATTGCTAATTAACAATGCATGAACTAGCGTAGCTAATTAGTGACACCTTCTGCGATGTGAGGTGCATCGCTAATTAGCAATGCCAGCCAGGGCATCGCTAATTAGCGATGTCGTGGCTGGCGTAGCTAAAAATATAAAAAAAATTTAAAAAATTATATATTATCATATAAGCATTTTTAAGAAGATGCAAGAAAGGATGTTGCTAATTAGCAACGCCTAGACTGGCGTAGCTAATTAGCGACGCCTTCGGTAACGTGAGGTGCATCGCTAATTAGTGATGCCATTAGTGACGCCCTGACTTGCATAGCTAAAAATAAAAAAATTTAAAAATTTAAATATAATCATATAAGCATTCTTCTAGTGAAGCAAGAAAGGCCATCGCTAATTAGCGACACCCAAGCTGGCGTCGCTAATTAGTGATGCCTTCTGCGATGCGAGGTGCATCGCTAATTAGCGATTCCAACCAAGGCATCGCTAATTAGCAACGCTATTGGTGATGCCCTAGCTGGCGTAGATAAAACATAAAAAATTTAAAAAATTATATATTATTATATAAGCATTCTTATAGCAACGCAAGAAAGGACATCGCTAATTAGCGATGCCCAGGCTGGCAAAGGTGAAGATGGATCAACTAAGTCCATGATCTCTTGATCCTCCCTTGCCACTGGAAGTTCACTACCAGAAAAGGGAATGTAGATGTTGCGCACTATACTCCTGATATCAAAGTGGATAAAATCAGCTTTTGATCGTCTAGACTCCTGCAGATATACAAGGAAAAGACTTTAGTATATTCTCCTTCTCCTTCTTTTCTTTTGGAGGAACAAAAAAGTCTTTAGCATCACAAATAAGAAACTTGATCATATTAATGGGCTGCTCTAAAATTTAATAAAATTCGATATCCTCGACATCAATTTGTCATCTAGAAGAACGTTCTAAGGCTTTATGTCACAATGGATGATCGGGATGCTGCACTCTTCATATGGTACAATCCTTATTCATAAAATTAAAGTGTAAGAGACTCATTTATAAACCATTGATCCCTTTAAATAGACCAAGAATGCCATACTTTTTATTAAAAAATTTATTCACAATAACCTTAAAGACTAATGTCAGATTCAAGTGCAAATCAACAATGCATTATCCATATAAATACCTTACTTTCCACTGCTCCCACCATCGCTGCTGGGGCGGTGATTGATGATCTCATCAATTAAGCCAAACTCTTTGGCCTCCTCTGGATCAAAGAATGTTTCTCTATCAATATATTTTTTAACAAGTTTGACGGGTTGCCCTGTATGCTTTGCAAACAAAGCGTAGTAGCGCTTGTGGACCTTGAGCATCTCATTGAGATGATCGTGATGGTCGGAGACCTGGCCGAAGAATTCACTCGATGGTTGATGTATCATTATCGATGCATTTGAAAGAGCGCAGCACTCTTCGAAAGTGTCGGCAATGAGGATGAGGGAGGCCATGGAGGAGGCCTGTCCAAGGCACAGGGTGCTTATTGGGGCATGAATGTAACATTGCATCATATATCACCATCCCGATAGAGATGGAGCCACCGAGAGAATTTATGAAGAGTTGGATGGCCTTTGAGGGATTGTCGGACTCAAGGAAGAGGAGTTGTGCGATGAGGACGAAGGCAGTGGCGGTCAATATGGTATCATAGAAGAAGACATCTCGATCTTTCAATAGGCTCGAGAAGATATCACCGTCGGAGGTGGTGCGAAAAGAGCGGGAGCAGATAACGGAGGCGGAGGCAGAGGCGGAGGCGGGCGACAAAGGAACAAGCCCGGGCGAACAACCACATGCCAGCGGCAGGGATTAGGGTTAGCGTTTTGGATTTGGGGAGGGCTTTGGATTTAGGGAGAAGAGGTAGAGTAGAGGTTCGCGAGGCTTCGCTTCGGAGGTGAAACTTCGAACCTCTCGCTTATAAAACTAAGGAAGCGCAAAAATTTCTCTCGACACCCCCCAATTTTTTAAAATTATTCATCGGGCGGCACTAGATGAGGGGTGTAAATGTAATTGAGAGATTGGAATAAAAGCACCGATTCAATCTCAATCATGCTTACATTTTCACCGTGCCTGACATTATTATGTCATTCGATCGATCCTTCAGCTTTATGTACGCATCGGCATGCCTCACTCCATGCCCCCTGTTCGAAACCGCCCATCCTCCATTGCCTTCTTCGTCTCACTTAGATCCTTATAGTATCCGCACATCACCATGTTGCCTCTAAACAGAACCTTGCCATTAGCGATGCTAGCCTTGCATAGCTAATTAGTGAAGCCAACCTAGCGTAGCCAATTAGCGAAGCCAGTCTGGCGTTGCTAATGGCATAGCTAATTAGCTGCATAATTAGCTGGCATAGCTAATTAGTGATGCCATTAGCTATGCCAGGCTAGCGTCGCTAATTAGCTACGAATTTATGGCATCACAAAATTTATCGCTTATTAGCGACAAAAATTTTTGTCGTTACTAATTTTCGCTGCGACGATCATTTTAGCGATGAAATTTTTGGCGTCACTGTTGCATCACTAATTGGGATTAGCGATAAAATTTTGGGGTTTAGCGATGCCAAAATGGCGTCCCTAATTTTATAAATTCTTGTAGTGCGCCTAATATTATTTTGTCCTTCGATCGATCCTTCAGTTTTATGTACCCATCGGCATGCCTCACTCCGACGTCCCCTGATTGAAAACTACCCACCCTCCATTGCCTTCTTCATCTCACTCAGATCCTTGTAGTATCCACACATCACCGTGTTGCCTCAAAACAGAACCTCACAATTAGCAATGCCAGCCTGGCGTAGCTAATTAGTGACACTAGCTTGGCATAGCTAATTAGCAACACTAGACTGGCATAGCTAATTAGCGATGTTATCCTGGAGTAGCTAATGGCGTAGCTATTTAGCTACGCAATTAGCTAGCATAGCTAATTAGTGACGCCATTAGCTATGCTAGGCAGGTGTCGCTAATTATCTACAAATTTATGGCATCGCTAATTAGCAACAAAAATTCTCGATGTTGCTAATTTCTACTACGATGATCATTTTAGCAACAAAATTTTTGGCATCGTTGTTGCGTTTCTAATTGCGATTAACAACAAATTTTTGGGGTTTAGCGACACCAAAATGGCATCCCTAATTTTATAAATTTGTGTAGTGTCACTAATTTTATAAATTCTTATAGTTTGCCTGATATTATTGTGTCCTTTTATCGATCCTTTAGTTGTATGTACCCATCGGCATAGCTAATGGCGTAGCTAATTAGTGATGCCATTAGCTACGTCAGGTTGGCATCGCTAATGGCATCGCTAATTAGCTACAAATTTATGATGTCGCTAAATTCATCACAAATTAGCAATAAAAATTCTCGGCATTGCTAATTTTTACTGCGATGATCATTATAGCGACAAAATTTTTGGCATCGCTGTTGCATCACTAATTGGGATTAGCCACAAATTTTTAGGGTTTAGCGATGCCAAAATGGCATCGCTAATTTTATAAATTCTTGCAGTGCGCCTTATATTATTATATCCTTCGATCAATCCTTCAGTTGTATGTACCCATCAACATGCCTCACTCTGACATCCCATGATCGAAAACACCCACCCACGCTCCATTGCCTTCTTCGTCTCACTCATATCCTTGTAGTATCCGCACATCACCGTGTTGCCTCGCAATAGAACCTCGCCAACGGTTTGCCCATCAGCTGGAACACTCTGCATGGTGGTGGGATCCTTGATGTCAGCCTCCTCCAGCCTGACATGCTGAAGCCCCTAGTGGGCCTTCAATTTTGCGCATACCATGGGAGGCAAGGCATCCCACTCGGGCTTCCAGGAATAGACAGAGGTGCCGCCATAAGTCTCGGTGAGGCCGTAGGTATGCGTGATGTGGAAGCCAAGCTCTTCAATCTTGGACATAACCTAGGGCGATGGAACATGGGCACGATCCAGAGGTACACCGGCATTGTATTGATGTTGTTGAACAGGATCATCGCGATGGCGTTCAGGTAGGTGCCTCTGTGGCTGTAGACGACGCCTTTCGGTATGGATGTGGTGCCTAAAGTGTAGTTGAAAAAAAAAAGATAAAAAATTTATGCTCTACATAATTTGTAGGTATGTACTTATCATTATTTATCTTGATGGATTCATATTTATAAGACCCTTGGTTACGTTAATATATATATGGGTGTGTGTGTGTGCGCGCGCGCATGTGTGTACCATCCTAGTTTATAAATTTATAAACTATTATTTAATTAAATAAAATTAAAAAATCTTAAATAAAATATAAGTTTAGTTTTTTAAAATTTTTTATGAGCCAATGCTTAATTATTGATGATTATTTTTAATCATAAAAAGAATTGATTTGATCCAATACACCTTAAATTTGATCTTTGCTGAACTTGACTCAATCTGAGCCAATTATGTAATGGTTTAGATTGAGTCCCAAATTATGCTCACAAATTTGAGATTGGATCAAGATGAAATGTATCATGGTCAACCGAAGGCTCTGGCTCTTTTATTTGCAGGCAACGCAAGCAAGCAAAATGTCGACGCAAAAGGGCCAGGCCGGGCCGTTAAGGTAGTGTTTGAAATAGAGAATAAAAGAGGATATTCAGAGAATATTTCTTCTTATTCCCAAAGCAATAATTATAAGAGATAGCTGGAAATAAAGTTAACTTAAGGGATAATCCATCGTTAACCATGGTTAACCATGGGTTATCCTCTCAATTTATTCCCTAGAAAATACAGGAATAACTAGTTATCCCTCTAAATAAAAGTAAAACCTTATGGATTTACCTTTTCGCATTTGATATGATCAATGGGATAGCCAAGAAATATTCCTAGGGATAGCCAGGGGATAAACTCTATTCCATACACTTATCTATGGATAATATTTTTTTCTATCAAACACTACCTAAGGATAAGGAAGGCAACGTTATAGAGGGAGGTACGGCTAAAACTGGCATCTTAGAAGCATCAAAGCTGGCACGATTACCTGACCTCCTTCCACTTTGTCTCATTCTGCACCGTAGAAAGATGATAATGCTGCAATGTGGATTCTTTACATTATGATATTCATTAATTATTAATTTCATCAATAACATCACCCCTACCTATACTTTTGTTATATAACTTGTATATCTCATATTCATCAATAACAACCATTGCTATGATATAAGAATCACAAAGAGATCTGGATAATGACCTCAAATATTTTAACATATTAACAACCAACTTCGAGCAAATTTTATATGGGTATTGATGTGGTTGATCGGGCCATGTTAGGGCTAACGGGAGGGGCAACTGACGAAAACCCAGCCTTGGACTCCGAGTTCTCTTAGCCTTGAACTTCGAGGTCCCCTCGACCTCGAACTCCAGGTCCCCTTGGCCTCAGACCCCAGGTCCCCTTGGCCTCGAGCTACTTAACACCGCCACATGGCCTACTAACCACCTGCAACCACCATGTGGCCCACTAACCATCTACAACCGCTCGTGGCCACTATCCGTTGCGGTGCATGCCTGATACTACTAGGCCCACCTACCACCTATGGCACTACATCTGACAGAAGGCTGGTAGGGCGGAACACCTCTGACATGCTCATTATTTATTGTGATCTATCTTTGTCAGCCTTGCCACCTGTCCACTACCAGATAATAACGTCTCAGAATTAACCATCGTCCAAAAGTGGGTAAGAGGGACCTTCGAACAGGTATAAGAACCTTCACTCACAATGAGAGAAGGGATCTAAACTCCAAGTCCTCCAGTTAATTTTCAGTTCTTTCTTCACTGTTTTCCAAGTTGCTTACTCGAGCATCGGAGGGTCTCCACCGGTGCAACTGGTCCCTAGGGACTTTCTTGCAGGAATTTCATTGAGGAGAAGGCGTTGAAAGATTCCGCCACCATCCTTGTGGCCCTCCGAATCCTCTCTGTTAACCAATGTTCGAGGAACGTGATTTGGCAGCAACAGATTGGCACGCCAGGAAGGGAGAAGAAGAGGTAGAAACTTCAAACCAGCCAGCTACAGACCCTTTTTCCTAAGCAAGCGAGAAGATGATGGTGACATGTGCCCAAGAGATTTTCAGCAGCTGTGCTGGGGGTCATAGCCAGGGAGCTGAGCAGCCAAAGATCGGTCCCCTCGCTCCTCAGGCCGGCGTTCCTACTTAGCCACTGCCATCACCCCAAGATGATCGAATCGCTGCCCTAACTAAGCAAGTTCAATCACTTGTTGTGGCGGTTCAGGAGCTACAGCAATAGCCAATGGCCTGCGTAGCAGCACCTAAGACCACCCTTGCTGGGCCCAAAGATGGTTCAGCCCAGTCAATAGTCCACCCATGGGAGATCTCCTCTCCGGGAGACCCACCACCACCACGCCTCACCCATGCATCACTGCCGGAAGGCCTCTAAGAGATCCCGATCTTCTTCTCACCATGCCAGTACTTCTTCCAAGCGGCAGCACGGAAAGGAGACAGAGCGCGCACATCTCCATCGGCGCCACCCCTCCCCATCCTTGGGATCTTCAAGGGAGGGGTCCTTTGATGGCCGGATCACTCGCCGGGCCGAGCGATGGCTAGATGAGTACAACCAGCGATTGAAGGAGCTTAGCCACAGAATCATAAAATTGCCAAAGGTGAATTATGACAGTTGTCCTCCACTTTCCTGCTGCATCATGGAGGAACTAATCTCGGCCCGGTTCTACCTTCCTCAACTGGACCCCTACGATGGTACCATCAACCTCCTAGACCATCTGGAGAGCTACAAGGCCCTTATGCAAGTCTAGAGGGTGACCGACTCCCTCCTTTACATCACCTTCCTATCATCCTTTGAAAAGCTACCCCTGCTTGGTACTCTCGCTTGCTGCCATGCAGCATCAACTCCTTTCGGCAGCTGGAGAGGGCCTTTCTAGCACACTTCGTGTTGGATTACGGAATGGAAAATCCCAATCTAATTGTAATAAAATGGAAGCAAAAATAAAATAAATCTATTCCATAACCCGCCAAGGATCACATGTGTTTCATAAAAATGAAAGAAGGATAAACGAAAAATATTACCTTTTGTTGATCAGTATATAATTTGTCTATTCTTGTGTTAGATTTGCTCTGATCTTCAAAGGTGCTGCCTTCAGAAAGACGATCACCCTCTACAAGTATCCACACACGAACGGATACCAAAATAGTTTTTGAATGCTAGTTCAACAAGTCTATTTTTCATAAAAATGAACCAGGGTTTCCAACTCTCTGTTTATCTATTTTTAAGGCAAAAGACATGACCATTCAAATGACCCAACAGACATGACCTTTCAAATGCCCAAATGGACTTTAAAACATATATATCATATATACAAGTATACTAGGGGTTTTTGGTTAACTAGGATTTTAATTAATATTTATTTAAAACTCTTTTTAAATAATGACAATTTAAATCCTTGTCCTTACCAAATAAGGAATTTATATTTTTTTAACCAAAAACCTTTATGGATTATTTCCTTATCCAATAAGAAAATATAACAAATTAATTACTTGTCATAATTTAAATTATGAATTTATATTTTCTTAAAATTAAACTCGAATCTAAATGACAACTAATTACTTTGTAATTTAAAATAATCTCATCGTTTAAAATTACTATAGAGAGTAACAAACCGTAACCATTATTGTTCGTTCTTAGTGTGCGACCCTATAGGTTCAATTAACGTTGGCAGTAGGCCTAAATCACATTTGATCATACAAGTCATAAGCAGCCTCTAGCAAGACATTATGACTACCCAAGTTAAATGAAAAGCTCACGTTCCGAGACAACCTTAAAGTAGCTAATGACATAATCCTTTTTCCACATGATATCTTGATAGAATATAAGGCATGGAAAAAGTCAACCTTATATATCTTTAATTTCTCGAAACCCAATTAGACTAACTAAATAAATGATATTGATCTTCATCAATTCATTTGAGCACGGCCATGCATTTCTCAGTCTCAATCATCGAGGGGCCCAGAGATATCTCTCTTATAATAAGAGGGACAAATTCCATCTTAATCACTCATATCTCATTACATGATTCGTATTATGTTCAAGCATAATCTTTATAATCATCCGGTTAAAGACAACATTTGATTATGTCAAAACATATATTCCTCATATTGAGAACTATAGCAATCTCAGGTCTAAGGATTTAGTGCCACAACTACTAGAGATTAACTTATGACTTTGATCCATGTATTAATCTCAAGGTGGGTCTTGTCCAATATTTGTTCTCAATAAATACATATAATTTGATTTGTATCTCATACACATATTCATCCCATGAATATCAATCAAATTTCATACTAATCTTAATTTATTGTTATTCCCATGACAATAACTGATTAGGGACATTTAGAATAATTAATAATATTATTCAAGGATATTATTATATAATAAATATAAATTATGATAATAGTAAATGCTCATAAATATTCAAAATATCATGTCCATATAATAGGCCTAGGCACTATTACTAACAATCTCCCACTTGCACTAGGCCCACTCATCAATGTATCGCTGATGTGACCTAGGATCCTTTGCTTATGCGATAGAACCATTATTGTCACAATGAACATCAATAGGATTTATGATGCTAGGAACCACTCCAAGGTCCGTAATGAACTTCTTGATCCAAACTGCTTCATTTGCTGCATCAGATGCTGTTATGTATTCAGCTTCAGTTGTAGAATCAGCAACAGTGCTTTGCTTCGAACTTTTCCAGCTAACAGCACAACCATTTAAACAAAACACATATCTTGACTGCGATCGAAAATCATCTTTGTCAGATTGAAAGCTTGCATCAGTGTAACCACTTACAACCAGATCATCTTTTAATCTGTAATACACCAAGAACACATCTTTAGATCTTCTCAGATACTTAAGAATATTCTTGACAGCCGTCCAGTGACTCTCATCGGGATATGACTGGTATCTACTCATAATGCTTAAAGCATAAGAGACATCTGGTCTAGTGCATAACATAGCATACATGATAGATCCTATTATCGAAGCATAAGGAATCTTACTCATGTGCTCTCGCTCATCTTTTGTGTTAGGATACTGAGATTTGTTAAGTGTAATACCATGAGACATAGGCCAATATCCTCTCTTGGAATCTTGCATACTAAACCTTTTCAGTACTTTGTCTATGTAAGTACTTTGACTTAGACCAATCAGCCTCTTAGATCTATCTCTATGGATCTTATCCCTAGGATATAGGCAGCTTCACCTAAGTCTTTCATTGAGAATATTTCCCTAACCAAGACTTGACACTCTGCAAGGTAGGGATATCATTCCCAATGAGTAAAATATCATCAACATATAAGACTAGAAATACAATGGCGCTCCCACTAACTTTCTTGTAAACACAAGGTTCATCTTCATTTTTGATAAATCCAAACTCTTTGACTGATTCATCAAAACAAAGATTCCAACTTCGAGAAGCCTGCTTCAAACCATAAACGGATCTTTGAAGCTTGCATACTTTACTAGAATTCTCAGGTTGTACAAAACCCTCAGGTTGTGTCATGTACACATCCTCAAGTAAGTTTCCATTAAGAAACGCAGTTTTAACATCCATTTGCCAAATCTCATAGCCATAATATGCAGCAATGGCAATGAGAATTCTAATAGACTTAAGCATGGCTACAGGTGAAAAAGTTTCATCATAGTCTATGCCATGAGTTTGTTTGAAATGTTTTGCAACTATCCTTGCTTTGTAAGTATGCACTTTACCGTCCATGTCTATTTTCTTTTTGAAAACCCATTTGCACCCAATGGTCTTTGTACCTTTAGGTGGCTCAATCAAGGTCCATACCTGATTATCATACATGGATTAGATTTCAGACTTCATGGCCTCTAACCATTTCTCAGAGTCTGGATCTAACGTAGCCTCTTGATAGGTAGTAGGTTCATTTTGATCCACTAACAATACATCATGATTATCAGTCACAAGAAATCCATATCTCTCGAGCTCATGATGTATCCTATCAGATCTACGTAATTTTTGTGCTACAGGTGTTCTGTCAACAATGGTTTGTTGACTTTGAGCATCCATAGGCGGTTCAATGTTATCTTATGATTCTCGAATTTCTTCGAGTTGTACCTTGCTCCTGCTGGTTCCTTTAGAAATAAATTTCCTTTCTAGAAAGACACCATTCCGAGCAACAAATACTTTGTTCTCAATGGGATTATAAAAGTAGTATCCTTTAGTCTCTTTAGGATACCCCACAAAAAAATATTTATCAGACTTGGGTTCCAGCTTATTTGAAACTTGACGTTTTACATAAGCTTCACAACCCCAAATCTTAAGAAAAGACAAACTAGGCTTTTTACCAGTCCACATCTCATATGGTGTCTTTTCAACCGCTTTGGTTGGAACTCGATTTAGTGTGAACACAACTGTTTCAAGTGCATAACCCCAAAAGGTAAGTGGAAAATCTGTTAGACTCATCATAGATCGAACCATATCTAATAAAGTTCGATTCCTTCTTTTAGACACACCATTCCATTGTGGTGTTCCAGGAAGAGTTAGTTGTGGAATGATTCCACAACTTCTAAGATGGTCATAAAAATCTTAGCTTAAATATTCTTCACCTTGATCAGATCGAAGTGCCTTGATTGTCTTGCCAAGTTGGTTTTATACTTTATTTTGAAAAGATTTGAACATTTCAAATGATTCAGATTTATGTCTCATCAAGTAGACATAACCATATCTACTGAAGTCATCAGTAAATGTAATGAAGTACTTGTAACCTCCTCTAGCATCTGAACTTACTGGTCCACATACATCTGTATGTGTTGCTATCGGGATCCATCCTCCAACTCAGGTGCGGTCGATCTCCTGGGGCGGACCTGCACAGAAGTCCTCACGTGTGAGGCGTTGGGGGTGGCCCTTCGCGGAAGACCCTCCGATACTCAGTCAGTAGGGGGAAATCGGCGATCAATCAGAAAACGGGGAGGTGGATCTCTTCGGGGAGTCTCTCCAGGGGCGGCTGATCAGGAGCTCAAGAAAAAAGGGGGAGCACCGACGAGTAGCTGGGGAGAGTGGGAGAGAGAGAGTGAGCGCATACCTGAGGGAATCTAGGAGTGTCATATTTATAGGTTGTCACCTGTATCTTGAGCACCTTCTGGAAGGTTCGAGGGTTGTTAGGATATGGAGATGGATCGAATCAGACCATTGTGGGGCTGTTAGGATTCGTATCTTGTTTGTTAAGGGATCGACGGCTAGGAGAGCTCCTTGATGGCTTGAGATCTGATAGGTGCGTAGATCCTAGGTGGCTGTATTAGGTTCTAGACCACTTCTCAACATGATTCTTTGCCTGAGATGCTGTTATGATAGGCCTAGGCTCTCCTGCGCCAGGTTCTGTGGGGGTGAGTATCGGATCATGGATTGCTCGGGGAAGCCGAGCTACGGGAAGCTCGGGAGAGATGAGCTATGGGAGCTCGGGGAGCCGAGCTATGGGAAGCTCGGGAAAGACGAGCTATGGGAGCTCAGGGAGCCGAGCCATGGGAGCTCAGGGAAGATGAGCTACGGGAAGCTCGGGGGAGCCGAGTTATAGGAACTCGGGGAAGACGAGCTATGGGAGCTCAGAGAGCTGAGCCATGGGAGCTCGGGGAAGACGAGCTACGGGAAGCTCAGGGGAGCCGAGTTATAGGAACTTGGGGAAGACGAGCTATGGGAGCTCGGGGAAGCCGAGCTACGGGAAGCTCAGGAGAAATGAGCTATGGGAGCTCGGGGGAGCCAAGCTATGGGAAGCTCGGAAGAGACGAGCTATGGGAGCTCGGGGGAGCCGAGTTATAGGAACTCGGGGAAGACGAGCTATGGGAGCTCGAGGGAGCCGAGCTATGGGAAGCTCGGGAGAAATGAGCTATGGGATCTCGGGGGAGCCGAGCTATGGGAAGCTTGGAAGAGACGAGCTATAGGAGCTCGGGGGAGCCGAGCTAGGGGAAGCTCGGGAGAGACGAGCTATGGGAGCTCGGGGGAGTTGAGCTACGGGAAGCTCGGAAGAGACGAGCTATGGGAGCTCGGGGGAGCCGAGCTACGGGAAGCTCGGGAGAGACAAGCTATGGGAGCTCGGGGGAGCCGAGCTACGGGAAGCTTGGGAGAGACAAGCTATGGGAGCTCGGGGAGCCGAGCTATGGGAAGCTCGGGAGAGACGAGCTATGGGAGCTCAGGGAGCCGAGCCATGAGAGCTCGGGGAAGACGAGCTACGGGAAGCTCGGGAGCATCATGGTGGGCAGAGGGATGGGGTCGGCCTTAGCCTCTTCGCACAAATATTGATGCAATGATGATTTTACCCCCCAACACATGCCCTCCACTCCCTAGTTCGAAGCGTAGGTTCGGGCGTAGGGAGTATAGGCCTAGACGGCGTGACCTGTATTTGGGTGCACGTACCTAATTGCCTACACAATGATGCCTTAATTAATGCAGCGAGGTCATCATGCCTTCGTGGGTAAACTCCTCTAGGGGTGACGGTTGGGGAAACGCCACGTAGTAAATCCCGATAAACACGGAGTTTGTCGAGGCGGTTCTGGACGCCTCGGGCGAGGCGCCTCATCTTCTTAAGACGGCTTCCATGGGGGGGAAGCAAAGCAACAACAACGCTATATATATATTTGCAATATCCTCTCATTCTGTTTCCTGAAGAGTTCTATCCTCTGCAACATTTCCGTTTCGCCTGGTGCTTTTTTTGGCTAAGATGACAATGAGTCCCGACGACGTAGCTTCGGAGATCGTTGCCGAGGATGTGGGAAAGATTCGTCAGAGGTACGGCATACCCCCAGACGTTGTCCTGCGATTGCCGGGACCTAAGCATAGGGTCTCGCAAGATCTGGAGCATGGGGTCTTCATCTACGAAGATAGTTTGAAGGCAGGCCTCCGGCTTCCTCTTCATCCCTTGGTGAAGGAAATCATGACACACTACAACATCTGTTCGGTGATGGTGGCCCCAAACAGTTGGCAGAGTATTATCGGGTTTATCTCGATGTGCCATCAGATTCAGATCGTCGCCACTCTCCCTCTTTTCCACGCCTGTTATCATCTAATACCTGGGAGGAAATCGGAGTGGCCTTACATTGGACCTCGGAGGTCCTTCAACACGATTGTGGATAAGCCGTCCTCCATAAAGGGATGGAAGAGTCGATTTGTCATCGCCGAGGGGAACATTGGTTCCGGCTTCCCTCGGAGATGGGGAAATTTTATTCGGGATGCAGAAATGCACCAGTTTGTCCGAGCGGGAGGAGAGAGATTTGGACATCCTCCGCAACGGCCAGGTGTTCTCAACCAATGATTTGCTATCGGAGGGGGCCCTTTTTGCGGCCGAGCTTAGTCCTCTGTACCCGCAAGGTGAGCCCTTCCTTTTGTCTTCTCCGCTGTTTGTTATCCAGGCAGACGTGTTAGGGTTTAATTGCATACTTTCTGTCTTCGCAGCCAAGAGATTGGCATTGTCGAGTCTCGTCAAGAGAAAGAGGGGCAAGCGCCCAGGGGAGAGTAGCAGCGCGGAGAGAGGTAGGCCCAAGAAAAGGGCTCATACTTTCGCAAGATGCTCGCCGGACGCCGGAGTGACCACGATGGGAGCGTCGGAAGCGAGGGAGGATTTGAGGCGGGCAGCTGAGATCCCTTGTCCCCCTGTGGTGGAGCTATCGGATAGCTCGGATGAGATCCCATTGGCTCCTCCGGTCGCACCCCCTTTGAAAGATGAGCCAATGATAGATTCGGTGGAAGTCGTCATTTCTGGGGGGCCTTCCCTAACTGCGGGTTTACTCCCGGCCCCAGTGGGAGAGCGAGAGGTAGCAGCCGCCATTGATGAGGTTTGGGGGGAGGTCCCTCTTGGGCCTTCCGCAGGAGGGTCCGGGGGTAGCGACGTGGGACCGCCCGCAGCGGTTCGAGAAGCAAGCCGGATAGAGGTTCCAGCAGAGCCTGCAGAGGAGACGCAGGTGATTGTGGTCAAAGGAGATGGGTCGGGAGAGGAAGCACAGTGAGATGAGAGTCCCACAATGGAGACTCCTTCAAAAAGGGTTTTGGGGAGGCTGGCGCTTGGGTTGGCCGAATTGTCTGAGGAAGCTCAAGCCAGAGTTCTGACAGAAGAGGCTGGGAGGTTGAAGGCCTCTTAGTCGAAGGTCGCCTGAGTTGACTCCTCGGGTGGAGACGGCCAACCCAGTAGCTTGAACATGGGCATGGAGGAAGCGTTTTCTGCTTTAATGAGGTTGGCCTTGTACCCGGGTGCAGATCCCTCGGCGGACAAGTTCACAGACTTGGAGTTGATTGATGCCACGTTCGGGCAGCAGGGCGTGGCCAAAAGCATCCATCTTCTTCTTGATATTGACAATTCGACCCTCATGAAGATGACCCGGGCCTACGCCTCTCGGGTGAGTCACCATTCTTGGGTGGTGGATGCTTTCCGATTGACTCGATCGCATATTCTTACTCATTTTTTGTCCTGCAGAGTGTTTTGCTTTCTCGGGCGATGTGCTGGCGTTTGAGTTTGGTGACGAGGGTGGCGACGAGGGCTAGCATTCAGGCCAGGAGAGCCAGCACCGAACTCCGATCGCGAGTAGAGGTGTCTGAGAAGTTCGAGGAACTCCTGGCTGCTAGCAATAGGAGCTTGGCGGGGATGAAGGCATCGTATCAGGCCGCTCTAGCTGAAGCATCTAAGCAAAAGCGTAAAGTGGAGGAGTTACAGGGGCTCCTGGCGAAGAACGACGATGCGTGCTTGGAGCTGGCTCGAGTTAAGTCAAAGCATTCCGAGGAAGTGGCGGCGATACAGCGGGAACATAATGAGAGTTTGGGCCGGCTGGGGAAGGAGGCTGCCGACGAGAGAAAGTGCCTGGCCAGAATGCTCAATGAAGTAGAGGAGAAGCTGCAGCGGCGCGATGGTGAAGTCGCTGACTTGAGAGTCAGCGCTAAATGGCACGAAGGGATGATAGCCCTGCTGAGTGACGAGCTATCCCAAGCCCGGGGAGAGGTCGAAGACAAGCAGTTAAGAATTAACGCTCTCTAGGAGAGGGTCGAGTTGGTTGGAGCCGATAGAGTAAGGGCCAGGGGTGAGGCCGAGGAGTTGACCAAAAGGTTGGCCCGACAAAAGGAGGAGGTACGATCCTATTCCCCTTTCTTTGGTTTCCTTTGTTGGTTCCGCGTGGCGCCGACTAATTCTGGTTTCGCATATGGCGAAATTGGGGCTGGACAATCGGGCCTTGCAGGGTGAGCTTGCATCTAGCCGAGGTAGGAGTTCAGAACTCGAGGTGCAGGCCGGCGAGTTCGAGGAGCAAACTGTTATTCTGCGGGCTCAAGTCGCGGAAGCTGAGAGGCAAGTTGCCTTATTGCGGAGCCAAATGGCCGAGGCTGAGGTGCAACTCACCATGCTCAAGGGCGAGCAGGACGTAATTGGCACTGACACCTTCCAACTCGGAGTGGAAGAGTGCAAAGATAAGATATCCCGCGAGCATCCGGAATGGGATCTCTCTTTCCTGGATGCCGAAGCTCTTGATGTCGGTGACTCCGAGGGCAAAGAGAAGGATGAGTACATGACGCTTCGGATACCGATCTTGGTGCCGCCCCAGGTCCCAGCGAGGCCGTAGCTTCTGGGGGACATTTGCAGACTGTCGCCAAGGAGGCGAAGACACTCGAGAAGGGCAAATCAAGTCATGCCTCTGCAGATGTAACTGGGGGTTCCCTGGAACTGGCGCGGTTCCCGATCTTTAAAAGTTACTTCTAAGTTTTGCTTTCCGAGCTGTAGCTCTACCTGACGTTTTTTAATGAATGAACTTTCTGCTTCCATTTGAGTGTTTTTCTTGGACGGTCCTTCGCTCCAAATTTCACCCCAATCGCAAGCGACTTATGGCTTGTTGGCGCTATTTGGTCATTTTTATATCGGGATCGAGGGAATGCATTGGCTGGGTCCAAGGTGGGGTGACAGCCTTGACTGGTGAACCGAGAGACGATATGGTTCGGTTGATGTTTGAGCAATGCAATAGATTAATTAAAACTTGAGGAACGAAGCTGGTCAGTTAAGGCCGACGGATAGGGTAGGTTGGCTAGGGCCGATAGGCAAAGTAGGTTGGCTAGGGCCGACGGGCGAGGCAGGTCGGCTAGGGCCGGTAGACGAAGTAGGTCGGCTAGAGCCGATAGGCAAAGTAGGTCGGCTAGGGTCGACAGCAAAGCAGGTCGGCTAGGGCCGACAGGCAAAGTAGGTCGGCTAGGGCCGACGGCAAAGCAGATCGGCTAGGGCCGACAGGCAAAGTAGGTCGGCTAGGGCCGATAGCAAAGCAGGTCGGCTAGGGCCAACAGACAAAGTAGATCGGCTAGGGCCGACATATGAGAGTGGTTATCGAAGCAGCGACATGTGGCGGTACTTTGTACCGGTGGCTCGAGGGCCGATGGCTGGAGCAAGTGGATTTCCTGCTTGGATCGGTTTGAATACCGATGGGGGGTCCGGTTATTGTTTGTCCATTTCATTCGGCATCCTTTGCTAGCTTGATACGAGCTTGCACCAACAGAATGGCTTCCAAGAATGGCGGAAGGTCAACCGGAGCACCAGCCGACGATGCCAACATTCGCTGGGGGGCTCATAGGAGCCGTACTCAGACCGTCGTCGATGGGGAGGTCCTGGCGTCGACCCTTGCGAGCCACCAGCGGCTCGAGAGGGTCGTGGAAGAATATGTTGATGTTACTACGAGGGAGGTGGAGGCCCTACGCCGGGTGGCGGATCGGCAGAAGGAGGAAATAACGTCACTCCGCCAGCAAGTCATCGATCTCACCGAACGCCTGGAGGACTTGCTGGCTTATGGGAGTGATAGTGAGCCCTAGTGAGGGCTTCTTCTCCTCTTTTCTTTTCTTTTCTTTTTGTTTCTTCTGCTTCTCTTTTTGTATTTCCTTTTACAATCAATGAAAAAGGCCTTTTTTTGACAACCTCTTATTTTCTGAGATTTTTAGTTCAAAGAAGAACCATTCGTATCTGATTGAATAGTTGGGGAGCCTGGGTGGCTCCATTGGTTCATGCACTGAGTCATGGCTTCGTTTGAGATAGGCATTTTGTTCGGCAGGTTATAGGGGCATTTGCCCAGAGATTTTAGTAGCAAAAAAGGGGGGATTTCCCGGCTTTGCCTGGGGTTCGTGGCCGGTCATGTAGGGCTTGTCGAACCCTTTAGGGGTTTGCCAGAGGTGCATTCTTTGTATCCATTAACGATTTTTGCACAGTGTGCTTTTTTCAAATTGGCCGATGTTCTGGGGACTATTCGGAAGTCCTTCGGCTTTAGTCGGGGCTCGCGTACTTTGGTTTTTTTCCAGGACTTTAGTTCGAAGAATTATAGCTTGGCCCAGCCGAGGTTCGGAGATTGGTTGCTCGGCCCAGCCAAGGTTCAGAGATTAGTTGCTCAGCCCTGCCGAGGTTTGGAGATGTGTTGCTCAGCCCTGCCGAGGTTCGAAGATTAGTTGCTCGGCCTAGCCGAGGTTCAGAGATTCGTTGCCCGGCCCTGCCGAGGTTTGGAGATTAGTTGCTCAGCCCAGCCGAGGTTTGGAGATTAGTTGCTCAGCTCAGCTGAGGTTCGGAGATTTGTTGCTCGGCCCTGCCGAGGTTCAGAGATTAGTTGCTCGGCCCAGCTGAGGTTCGAAGATTAGTTGCTCGGCCTAGCCGAGGTTCGGAGATTTGTTGCTCGGCCCTGCCAAGGTTCGGAGATTTGTTGCTCGGCCCTGTCGAGGTTCGGAGATTTGTTGCTCGGTCCAGCCGAGGTTCGGAGATTTGTTGCTCGGCCCTGCCGAGGTTTGGAGATGTGTTGCTCGGCCCTGCCGAGGTTTGGAGATGTGTTGCTTGGCCCAGCCGAGGTTCGGAGATTTGTTGCTCGGCCCTGCCGAGGTTCGGAGATTTTGTTGCTCGGCCCTGCCGAGGTTCGGAGAATTCCTGTTCAAATAGGTAACTCGGTTGAGCCGAGGATTGGTGAGCAGCACCTATTTCTTTCCGTAAATTTTTGGTAATATAAAGTGTGACGAATCATGTTGCGAATTATGAAAACATGTGCTGACAGGAAGGTATAGTGAAGTATATCGAAATGGGCTTATAAAGGACATACCCTATTGATAATACTTACGGAGATTGTCCAAGTTCTATGTCCGAGGGATGGACTTCCTGTTCAAATCTTGCAGCTTGTAGGTTCCCTGTCCAACAATCTCCATCACTTGATAGGGGCCTTCCCAGTTTGGTGCCAGTTTTCCTTGTTCCAGCGGTTTTGAGACAGAGGCTTTCCGGAGAACAAGATCGCCGAGTAGGAAGGCTTTCCCTTTGACTCTGGAGGCATGGTAGCGGGCCACCTTTGTTGATACGCAGCCACCCTGATCCGGGCCTTCTCTCTGACCTCCTCTATCAGGTCGAGGTTGGTGCGGAGCTGTTCGTCGCTAGCTTCCTCTGAGTAGCTCTCCACCAGCAGCGAAGGGAGGCCTATCTCTACAGGGATAATGGCCTCCGTGCCAAAGGCCATCTGGAATGGGGTTTCGCCTGTCGGGACTCTTGGGGTGGTGGTAGGCCCACAGAACATGGTACAGCTCATCCGCCCACCTGCCTTGGGCTCTGGAAAGGCGAGCTTTGATCCCCTGAAGGAGGGTCCTGTTGGTCACTTCCGCTGCTCCGTTGGCTTGTGGATGCCCGACTGAGGTAAGGTGGTGACGGATTCCGTGCTCCTCACAGAACTGGCGGAACATAGAGTTGTCGAATTGCTTGCCATTATCAGTGATTATGATATGCGGGAGGCCGAATCGGCAGATGATGGACCTCCATACAAAATCTCTGGCCCGTGCCTCGGTTATTTGTGCAACCGCCTCCGCCTCGACCCATTTAGTGAAGTAGTCAATGGCGACGAATAGAAATTTCCGCTGCCCCGTGGCAAGCGGGAATGGGCCGAGGATGTCCATCCCCCATTTGGCAAAGGGCCAAGCGGAGGATATAGGAACCAGGCTGGCGAGGGAGTCTTTGAATGCTTAAGTGCCTCTGGCATGGGTTGCAAGGCTCGGACAAGATCGTCTGCATCCTTCTGCATGTCGGCCAGTAGTAGCCTTGTCGTAGCACCTTGTGGCATAGGGATCGGCTTCCCAGATGGTTGCCGCAAATCCCTTCATGCACTTCACGGAGAGCATAATCTGCTTCGGACGGGCGAGGCATCTGAGCAGTGGCATGGAGAAGGACCGTTTGTAAAGCTGGTCGTCAATCAGCACGTAGTGGGTGGCCTGCAGCTTCAGCTTTCTAGCCTCTCTCCGGTCGGGTGGAAGCGACCCTTCTTTGAGGTACTTCAGGATGGGATCGAACCATGATGGTTCGGCTTCGACTTGCATTATTCGGTCGGCTTCCGCGATGCTGGTTTCTCCAGGGTCTCCAGGTGGAACTTTTGTTCGGCATCCATTGACTCCGTGGTCGCCAATCGGGACAGTAGGTCGGCACGGGCATTCTCGGATCTGGGAATCTGAATGATTCAAACTCAGAAAAATGGGGAAGCAGGCTCCGCACCTCTTGAAGATATCGAACCATGTTCGGCTCCCGAGCTTCAAATTCTCCTCGTACATGGCCGCCACCAGCTGAGAGTCGGTGAAGGCATTAAGCTTCTCCACCTTCAGGTTGCGGCGATTCGGAGACCGGCCAGCAGGGCTTCGTACTCGGCTTCGTTGTTGGAAGCCGGGAAAGAGAACCGGACGCCATACTCAAAGGTTGCCCCCTCCGGACTGGTGAGAACCAGGCCCGCACCGGAGTGATGAGCGTTGGATGACCCTCGACATGGAGGAGCCACCGGGCTCCAGATTTTGGTTCTCTTGGGAGTCTGGGGTGGAACCGTCCTCCGGGATGGTACACTCGAGGAGGAAGTCGGCTAGCACCTGAGCTTTGATGGCTGGCGAGGCTGAAAATGGATGTCATGCTCGCTCAACTCGACGGCCCACTTGGTCATTCTTCCTGATCTCGGGTGGTGACCACCGCCTTGATGGGTTGGTCAGTCAGGACTGTCACAGAATGTGCTTGGAAGTATGGCTGCAGCTTCCGACTGAGGTGATCAAGGCCAACACCATTTTTTCAATCTTGCTATATCTTGTCTCCGCATCGCGGAGCAGCCTGCTGACATAGTAAATCGGCTTTTGGACCTTGCTTTCTTCTCTGACTAGCACCGAACAGATGGCACCTTCTGAAACAGCCAGGTACAAGAATAGGGTCTCGCCTGGGCTTGGACTGCTGAGGAGTGGGGGCGAGCCGAGGTATTTCTTGAGATCTTGAAATGATTTTGGCATTCAGGGGTCCACAAAAGTTCTTTGCCGACCGGAGGGTTTTGAAGAAGGGGAGGCATCTCTCGGCCGACGCGCCACGAAGCGGTTAGGGCCGCTATCCTCCCAGTTAGGCGCTGGACCTCTTTAATAGATGCCGGGGGCGCCATTTGTTGGAGAGCTTGAATCTTCTGGGGGTTGGCTTCGATACCTCGCTGGGAGACCATGAAGCCGAGAAACTTCCCGAGTTAACGCCGAAGGCGCATTTGGTCGGATTGAGCCTCATCCCATACTTGCGCAGTGTTGCGAAGCTCTCTGAGAGGTCCTCGACATGCCGTGATGCTTCTTTGCTCTTGACCAGCATGTCGTCCACGTACACCTCCATATTCCGGCCGATTTGCTCCTTGAATACTTTGTTAACCAGCCTTTGGTAGGTGGCACCTGCATTTTTAAGACCAAAGGGCATGACGCGGTAACAGTAAGTACCTCGGTCGGTTATGAAGGCGGTCTTTTCTTCATCCTCAGGGGCCATCCGGATCTGATTGTAGCCTGAATAAGCATCCATGAATGACAGCATTTGGTGACCTGAGGTGGCATCCACAAGCTGGTCGATCCGGGGGAGAGGGAAGCTATCCTTCGGGCAGGCTTTGTTGAGGTCGGTGAAGTCGATGCAAATCCTCCACTTGCCGTTCGACTTCTTCACCATGACGACGTTTGATAGCCAGCTTGGATAATTTACCTCCCGGACGAAGTTTGCCTTGATGAGTTTATCTACTTCTTCTTCAACGGCTTTTTGTCGTTCCGGGGCAAAGCTCCTCTTCTTCTGCTTGACGGGCCTATGCATCTCGTCCACGTTGAGACGATGGACGAGAACCTCAGGGTTGATCCCTAGCATGTCAGAGGCGGACCAGGCGAAGATGTCAGCGTTGCTTCGGAGAAACCTGATCAATCTGTGCCGAGGTTCGCCCTTGAGCAGCAACCCAATTTTTGTAGTTCGGTCGGGCGAGCCTCATCCAACGGCACCTCCTCCAGCTCCTCTGCTGGTTCTCCTCGCTGTTCGGCGAAGTCCTCGCGAGCGCCTAGCCCGTCAACCTTTGACACTTTGGACTGAAGGCTGTAACGAAGCATTGCCGAGCCATGGCTTGATTTCCTCGAATAACTCCAACTCCCTGTTCGGTGGGGAATTTCATGGACAAGTGTGGGATGGAGACAACTGCCTTGAGGGACATTAGGTCGGGCCTACCGAATATTGTGTTGTATGGGATCTGAGTTTGGTCACTAGGAAGTCCGTGTGGACGGTGGCCACAAGGGGCCAGCTCCTGCGTGGACCGTCAGGGTGACGACCCCTTCCGGGATGACGACGTCACCTGTGAATCCCATTAGGGTGGAATCCACAGCTCGAAGGTTTCCATGAGTAGTTTCATCTTGGCAAACACATCGAGGTACAGAACATTCACCGAACTTCCACTATCAATAAGGATTCAGCTTACATCATAGTTATTTAAATTGAGGGATACAACTAATGCGTCATCATGGGGGAACTGTATCCCTTGGAGATCATCGTCGGAGAAAGAGAGCTCGCCCGTCCGTGCTTTCTTTGGCGCTGATCCCTCGCCATCGTTCCTGGGGCTCGACCCGCCAGCCTCTTCGATCATGTTGATGCGGCCGATCACGGGCGGATTTGGTGGAGGAGGAGGTTGTTGAGGTTCAGGTTGGCGGTCACCTCCTTGTCTGGCTTGGGCGCCCTCCTGAACTGATTTGTCGGGCGGGACGGTGCCTATCGGGGCCTTTGGGCTCCTTCTTCTTTGTCAGATCGGCGCGGGCAACTCTCCGTGATTCTTCGACCCTAGCATATTTGTCCGCCAGGGCCATCATATTAGAGAGGCTAGGGGGGTAGCTGACTTCCATCGCCAGGTAGAAGTCGCTTTCCTTTGAGACTCCCCCCGCCAAGGCGGACATAGCCACCTCATGATTAAGGTGGTCCACCTCCAGCATGGCCTTATTAAAATGGCCGAGATAATTTCTCAAGGACTCCCCCTCTCTCTGCTTGACTTCGGAGAGGGAGTCAGATCTTCATCGATGGCGGCGGCTGCTGACGAACTGGCCAATAAAAAGATGGCTCAGCTCATCAAATGAATCAATGGAACCTGGCTTCAAGGCGTTGAACCAGGTTCGGGCAGATCCTCTGAGGGTGGAGGGGAAAGCGCGGCAGAGGATCGCGTCGGATGCTCCGTGGAACATCATTATTGACCAAAAGCTGCTGAGATGGTTGTCCGGGTCAGAAGAGCCGTGGTAGGATTCGACGGCTGGTAGCTTAACATGGGAGGGAATCACTTCCTCCATAATCCCTTTGGAGAAAGGGATGCCCTGCTCCGCCTTGGGCTGAGGCGGATGGGCCTGCTTGGCAGCGTCCAGCTCCTGACGCATCTCCTGGATCTGCCGACGGATCTCCTCTTCGGTAGTCATAGGAGGAGCTGGGCGAGGGAATGCAGGGATGGCATCGAATCATGGTGAGAGGATACTGGGGAGGGGTTCAGGCCCGTTGAGATCTGGGAGGATCACTGTCGTAACCGCCTTGCAGGACTAGTTTGTCCCCTCTAGGTTGATGTGGGGGGTCTGCGGCTTCATGCGGATCGGAGGAGGAAGTCGCCGGCGAAGAGGGAACCACGGCCTCCTTATGAAGGTGAGGAGCGGGAGGAGCTGCGAAACGCTCCTGAACCAGGTGGGTCAGGGCCTGGACTTGTTGGACCAGCGAGGCAAACTGGTCCTGGGTCACCGGGATGGCTGGCGGCGACGGGGTTTCAATTGGTGGAGGCTATGGCGCTACATTGCTCACTAGATCAGGTCTCTGGGAAGCAACCTGGTCTTGGGCTTCAGAGGTTGCTCTTCTTCGATTGGCCATTAGAGAGGTTCTACTCAAGATCGAGATCCTTATCTCCTTTCTTCAAGTTTTAATGGGACTTGATTGCCGCCGGGATCCGTCCTCCAACTCGGGCGTAGTCGATCTCCTGGGGAGGACCTGCACAGAAGTCCTCACGCGTGAGGCGTTGAGGGTGGCCCTCCGCGAAAGACCCTCCGACGCTCAAGTCAGTAGGGGGAAATCGGCGATCAATCAGAAAACGGGGAGGTGGATCTCTCCGGGGAGTCTCTCCAGGGGCGGCTGATCGGGAGCTCAAGGAAAAGGGGGAGCACCAACGAGCAGCTGGGGAGAGTGGGAGAGAGAGAGTGAGCGCATACCTGAGGGAATCTGGGAGTGTCATATTTATAGGTTGTCACCTGTATCTTGAGCACCTTCTGAAAGGTTCGAGGGTTGTTAGGATACGGAGACGGATCGAATCAGGCCGTTGTGGGGCCGTTGGGATTCGTATCTTGTTTGTTAAGGGATCAATGGCTAGGAGAGCTCCTTGATGGCTTGAGATCTGGTAGGTGCGTAGATCCTAGGTGGCCGTATTAGGTTCTAGACCACTTCTCAACATGATTCTTTGCCTGAGATGCTGTTATGATAGGCCTAGGCTCTCCTGCGCCAGGTTCCGCGGGGGTGAGTATCGGATCATGGATTGCTCGGGGAAGCCAAGCTACGGGAAGCTCGGGAGAGACGAGCTATGGGAGCTCGAGGGAGCCGAGCTACGGGAAGCTCGGGAAAGACGAGCTACGGGAAGCTCGGGAAAGACGAGCTATGGGAGCTTAGGGAGCCGAGCCATGGGAGCTCGGGGAAGACGAGCTACGGGAAGCTCGGGGGAGCCGAGTTATAGGAACTCGGGGAAGATGAGCTATGGGAGCTCAGGGAGTCGAGCCATGAGAGCTCGGGGAAGATGAGCTACGGGAAGCTCGGGGGAGCTGAGTTATAGGAACTCGGGAAGACGAGCTATGGGAGCTCGGGGTAGCCGAGCTATGGGAAGCTCGGGAGAAACGAGCTATGGGAGCTCGTGGGAGCCAAGCTACGGAAGCTCGGGAGAGACGAGCTATGGGAGCTCGGGGGAGCCAAGTTATAAGAACTCGGGGAAGACGAGCTATGGGAGCTCGGGGGAGCCGAGCTATGGGAAGCTCAGGAGAAACCAGCTATGGGAGCTCGGGGGAGCCGAGCTACAGGAAGCTCAGGAGAGACGAGCTATGGGAGCTTGGGGAGCCGAGCTACGGAAAGCTTGGGGGAGCCGAGCTACTGGAAGCTCGGAAGAAACGAGCTATGGGAGCTCGGGGGAGCCGAGCTATGGGAAGCTCGGGAGAGACGAGCTATGGGAGCTCGGGGAGTCGAGCTACGGGATGCTCGGGAGAGATGAGCTATGGGAGCTCAGGGAGCCGAGCCATGGGAGCTCGGGGAAGACGAGCTATGGGAAGCTCGGGAGCATCATGGCGGGCGGAGGGACAGGGTCGGCCTTAGCCTCCTCGCACGAATATTGATGCAATGATGATTTTACCCCCCAACAGTATGTATTAGGCCCAATAATTCATTGGCCCTTTCACTATGTCCAGTAAAGGGATCCTTTGTCATCTTACCAAATAGACAAGATTCACATGTATTATATGATTCAAAATCAAATGAGTTCAAAAGTCCATCTTGATGGAGTTTTGATATGCGTTTCTCATTTATATGGCCAAGTCGATAATGCCAAAGATAGGTTGAATTTAAGTCATTGGACTTAAATTTCTTGGTAGTTATGTTATAGATAGAAGAATTGTTGAAGATTCAAAACATAAAGACCATCTAGTAATTCGGCATTTGCATAGAACATGTCTTTATGATAAATAGAGCAATTATTATTCATAATAATAAAAGAAAAAACATCATTATCCAAACAAGAAACTGAAATAATATTCCTACACATTGTAGGAACATAAAAGCAATTGTTCAAAACTAACAAAAGCCCACTGGGCAAAGAAAGTTCGTAACTTCCTACAGCTAAAGCAGCAACTTTTGCGCCATTGCCTACTCGAAGATCAACTTCGCCCTTCTTCAGTTGTCTACTCCTTTTAAGCCCCTGCACATTTGTGCAAATGTGAGATCCACATCCAGTATCTAATACCCAGGAACTTGAAGGAGAAAAATTAATCTCTATATAAATACCTGAAGAACCGGTCTCACCAGTCTTCTTCTTCTTCTTTAGATCCTCCAAATACAGCTTGCAGTTTCTCTTCCAATGACCAGGTTCATTGCAAAAGAAACAGACACCCTCCTTTGGGGCTTTAGCCTTGGGTTTAGTATTGGGCTTGGGTTGAGCATTGGACTTTCCAGCCCTTCCCTTACCCTTTCCTTTTCCTTTCTTCATAAAGCCCTTTCCCTTTTGAACCATCAGAACATGGCCAGGCTTGGACTTAATATTCTGTTCAGCAGTTTTAAGCATCGTATGCAGCTCAGAAATTGATTTGTCCATTTCATTCATGTTATAGTTCATGATAAACTGGTCATAACTATCAGGAAGTGAATTTAGGATCAAATCTGTTGCCAACTCTTGGCTCAATGGAAATCCAAGCCTATCAAGGTGCTCAATATAGCCTTTCATTTCAACACATGAGCGCTAACTGAAGCACCCTCAGCCATTTTGCAAGAGTGCAATGCCTTGGTAGTATCATACCTTTCTTGCCTTGCTTGTTGCTGGAACATTTCCTTTAGATTGACAATCATATCATAAGTTTCCATGTTTTCCAAATCTTTCTGAAGTTCAGAACTCATGGTAGCTAGCATCAAGCATGCAACATCAATAGAGTCATTATGATGCTTCTCATAAGCATTCTTTTCATCTCTAGAAGCATTATCGGCTGGTTCTTCAGGGTGAGGTTGATCCAGGACATAAAGCTTCCTTTCTTGTTTGAGAACAATTCTCAAATTTCGAAACCAGTCAAGGAAGTTAGTCCCAGTAAGTTTGTCCTTCGCAAGGATTGATCGCAGTGACATAGTAGAATTGTTATCATGGTTGGCCATCTACAATAAATGCAAAGTTCGTTAAGTATTTTGATTATGAAAAACTCCCACTAAATTAACAACCCTCAATAATAAAATCATATTAATTAAGTGAGCTAAGATCCATATTCATACTCAACTTTAAGTCAGCTTTGGCATGACACTTAAAATTAAGTTTTTTAGGTAGGTAACTCTTACCAACTGCAACTCATGCAACTCTTAGAAATTTATGGGATTTTGACATCATGTCCCGGCATGTTTAAATCCCATCTCATGCCATTAGGCCCAAAACCGTTTTGATAACCTAATTAAGTTAAACCATTTTTTAAACATATGGGTAGCACCATTACCCATCTTGTCTCACTAATGTAACCTAATGTACTTCTACTTTGGTAGAACCCACATTAAGGTGATAAAAGCCTTGACAAGTGTTTAAATATGGATGGCATGTCAACTTAAAATTTTATGTGAGGGATCTAGATAGATTTCATCATGCATTTAGTATCACATACTCATTGATATCATCATACATAGCATCTCATACATGTATATAATAAACGTGTCATAGTATGGCCTTATCTAGATTGATCTTCATAAGCCAATATGAAGATCAATGGTCAATCCTAGGTAATAATGAGCAACACCATAATGTCTACTTGACCATCATCTTGTGCATAGACACCTAGCTCCTCCATCACCATGGTTGGATTGCATGACTTCAAATGGCTTGCTTTGTGTTCTTGTTTTATTACAATTAATAAACAAATACTACTAAAAGTAAAAGAAAAATTACAATGAAACAAAATGGCACACAGGCCATATTTAATAATTACAACCCTTGTAAAAGAATAATAAAAACTGCCAATCATATTGGTCACAAGGCCATACCATGCACCATACAAAGCAACACACCATGCAAAACATATCATGTTATCATATAGCATATACATATTGCATTAAAGAAAATATGTAATAATAGGCATGTTGTTTAAAACCAATTAAATTTATAGGGCGCTCTGATTAGGTAGTACTATGGTTCCTAAAATTTGAGATATAAAGTTTCATCCTAAAATTTGATTTTATTGATCTCATCAATAAATTTAAGGCTTACATCCGCACCACCATAAACAGCAATTGATAAATCCTTATTGATATGTGAATTCAGTTCATGTATTAATCTAATTAAGACAACACCGAAATCATATATCATGTTATTAAATACTTTAATTGCAATATCCCATTCGGATTCTTAATCATATTAATAAATCCTTACAGGAAACAGATTCATCAATTAACACCTTAGAAAACCTATTATCTATGTCGTTCGCACAAACACTAATATCATATATATATATATATACAAGAATGCAAACCATGCCAAGATCATATACATCTCATACATACAATCAAACATGACAGTTTTGATTCTAATGAAAACACAAGTGGCTCTGATACAACTGTTGGATTACGGAATGGAAAATCCCAATCTAATTGAAATAAAATGGCAGCAGAAACAAAATAAATCTATTCCATAACCCACCAAGGATCACATGTGTTTCATAAAAATGAAAGAAGGATAAACGAAAAACATTACCTTTTGTTGATCAGTGTATAATCCGTCTATTCTTATGTTAGATTTGCTCAGATCTTCAAAGGTGCTGCCTTCAGAAAGACGACCACCCTCTATAAGTATCCATACACGAACGGACACCAAAATAGTTTTTGAATGCTAGTTCAACAAGTCTATTTTTCACAAAAATGAATCAGGGTTTCCAACTCTATGTTTATCTATTTTTAAGGCAAAAGACATGACCTTTCAAATGCCCCAATAGACATGACCTTTCAAATGCCCAAAATGGACTTTAAAACGTATATATCATATATATACAAGTCTGCTAGGGGTTTTTGTTAACTAGGATTTTAATTAATATTTATTTAAAACTCCTTTTAAATAATAACAATTTAAATCCTTGTCCTTACCAAATAAGGAATTTATATATTTTTTTAACCAAAAACCTTTATGGATTATTTCCTTATCCAATAAGAAAATATAACAAATTAATTACTTGTCATAATTTAAATTACAAATTTGTTTTTCAAAATTAAACTCAAATCTAAATGACAACTAATTATTATTTAAAATTTAAAATAATCTCATTATTTTAAATTACTATAGAGAGTAACAAACCGTAACCATTATTGTCCATTCTTAGTGTGCGACCCTATAGGTTCAATTAACGTTGGCAGTAGGCCTAAATCACATTTTGATCCTACAAGTCATAAGCGGCCACTAGCAAGACATTATGACTACTCAATTTAAATGAAAAGCTCACGTTCTGAGATAACCTTAAAGTAGCTAATGACATAATCCTTTGCACATGATATCTTGATAGAATATAAGGCATGGAAAAAGTCAACCTTATATATCTTTAATTTCTCGAAACCCAATTAGACTGACTAAACAAATGATATTGATCTCCATCAATTCATTTGAGCACGGCCATGCATTTCTCAGTCTCAATCATCGAGGGGCCTAGAGATATCTCTCTTATAATAAGAGGGATAAATTCCTTCTTAATCACTCATATCTCACTACATGATTCGTATTATGTTCAAGCATAATCTTTATAATCATCCGGTTAAAGACAATATTTGATTATATCAAAACATAATATTCCTCATGTTGAGAACTATAGCAATCTCAGGTCTACGGATTTAATGACACAACTACTAGAGATTAACTTATGACTTTGATCCATGTATTAATCTCAAGGTGGGACTTGTCCAATATTTGTTCTCAACAAATACATATAAATTTGATTTGTATCTCATACACATATTCATCCCATGAATATCAATCAAATTTCATACTAATCTTAATTTATTATTATTCCCACAATAATAACCGATTAGGGATATTTAGAATAATTAATAATATTATTCAAGGACATTATTATATAATAAACATGCAAATTATGATAATAGTAAATGCTTATAAATATTTAAAATACCATGTCCATACAATAGGCCTAGGGCACTATTACTAACACTTCGATGCATGCCAAAAGATCCCACGGGCGGTCGACAGCTTGTTTGTTGTTCAGCAGAGGAGCGACGAGTCGTTAAGGACTTCGTGGCCCGGTTCAAGGAGGCCGTGCTTGAAGCCTACAATCTCAAAGACTTGGTGGCTACTCTGGCCTTGAAGCGAGGGCTCCTCCCATCCCGCTTTGCCTACTCCCTCGATAAGAAGTTCCCTGGTTCCTACATCGAGCTGCTGAGCCAAGCACAGAAGTATATCCACGCTGATGAGGCTAACTCTTCTTCGCGCAAGGTAGATGGGGGTTTCGGCAAGAAGTAGGCCATCTTGAGCCTGTTGAGGCTCAATCCAGGAGGCCTAAGCCTCCTCGCCGATCGGATAACCGACCATGAGCACTCGCCTCCAGGGAGGGCCCCTTTATCCCCCTGCTCGCCCTAATATCCCAAATTTTGATAAAAATTAAGGGCAAGTCATATCTTTAGTGCCCTCCTCCCATGAAGCCAAGGGCCCCCCACAACAAAAATTTTTACTATCGTTTCCATCGGAACCATGGCCACGATATGAAGGATTGTCGCCAACTGAAGAAGGTGATTGAGGACCTCATCCAACATGGTAACCTAGGAAAATTCATTCAGAGGGGGAATCTGACCGCGCTAGGCCTGTCGGCACCCCCACCTCCCCAAGTCTGCATCAATAATGCCCCGACTAAGAAGACTTTGGCTATGATTTCTTGAGGAGTATGCGGTACTTCCAAGAGGACACGGGAGGATGAGGGGATAGACTCTGTAATTCTCTTTTCTAAAAGGGATCTAGAGAGGGTAGTTAATAATAATGATGATAGCGTCATCGTGTCTATGATGATCACAAAACATCCTGTAAAGAGAATTTTGGTTGACAGTGGAAGTTTGATCGATGTTCTCAGTTACGATGCCTTTATTCAGATGAACTTGTCCTTAGGCTCCCTTCGGCCTATGACCATACCCCTAATAGGCTTCATTGGAGACTCTATGAGGGTTGAGGAAGAAATCACTCTTCCAGTCATAGCCGGGATGCCACCATGTTAGAGCACAGTCTTCATGAATTTTTGGTCGTCCGAGTTCCTTTGGCCTACAACAACATCCTTGGGAGACCCGGTCTAAATCTCCTAGATGCCATCATCTCTACCAAGAGACTACTTGTGAGATTTTTCACTAGTGGGAGGGTCAGAGAGATGCACAGAAAGCAAAACCCAATACCGCTCTGCTATCATACAACCCCTAGCCCTCAGAGGGTAATGGCTGCACCGGTGCCTAAATCGCATGATCCCCAAGATTCGGAGAAGAGGGGGGAGCCGGTCGAGCATTTGTTGACCTTTTTGCTGGGGGAGGACCCGATGGAAACATTCCAAGTTGGGGCCATTCTCCCTGAGGAGGCATGAGATCAACTTCTCGCTTTCCTGCGGACCAATTCGGATATCTTTGCTTGGTCGGCATCCAATATATCGGGCATACCTGAAGAGGTAATCACCCACCAGCTCAACATCAACCTAGGATGCTAGCCTATCCGGTAGAAGAAGAGGAGCTTTGCCTTCGATTGGCAGAAGGCCATTGATGCGGATGTCCACAAGCTAGTTGTCGCCAACCACATCCGGGAGGTGCACAATCCGAACTGCCTGGCCAATGTGGTGATGGTTCGTAAGGCCAGTAGGAACTAGAGGATGTGTGTCGACTTCACCGACCTTAACAAGGCATGCCTCAAGGACAACTTCTTGCTACCTCAAATCGACCAGTTGGTGGACACTACATCTGGCCATGAGACCCTCAGCTTCATGGATGCCTTCTCAGGATATAACCAAATCAAGATGGATCTGGCAGATGAGGAAGCTACTTTATTTGTGAGCAAGAGGTCTTTGAGGACTAGATCGGGCGTAACATGGAGGTGCACGTGGACGACATGCTGACCAAAAGTATCTACACCGATGACCATGTTACTAACCTAGTGAAGATCTTTAGCAATCTTCGTCGGTTCTAGATGAGGCTGAATCCCCGCAAGTATGCCTTCGAGGTTACAGCGAGTAAGATCTTGGGCTTCATGGTGATATAGCTAGGAATTAAGGCAAACCCTGACAAGATCCGAGCCATCCTTGACATGAGGCCCCCAGTTAACAAGAAGGAGGTACAGCGTTTGACCAGGAGAGTGGCATCTCTGAGCCGTTTCCTATCCAAGTCAGTGGAGAGATGCCTGCCCTTCTTCAAAGCCCTGCACAAGGTCAATGGTTTTGAGTGGACAAAGAAGTATCAGAAAGCCTTCAAATAGCTGAAGGAGTTCCTATCCACTCCATCGTTGCTGTCCAAGCTACGCGGCAGGGAGGAGCTCTTCCTCTACCTCGTGGCTTTCCCTGAGGTGGTCAGCTCCATGCTCATTCACATGGATGTCGACGGGATGCCGAGGCTGGTTTATTACACCAGCAAGGTGCTTCATGATGCAGAGACCATGTATACCAAAACTGAAAAGATCATTTTTTCCTTGATTGTCTTTGCTCAGCGTTTTAGGCCTTACTTCAAAGCCCACCCTATTGTGGTGCTTACGTACTAGCTACTCAAAGCAATCTTGTCTCATCCTGACACCTCCGGCCAGCAAGCGAAGTGGACCATCAAGTTGGGGGAATTCGACTTGTCATTTTGGCCAAGGTCGGCAATGAAGTCCCAGGTATTAGCTGACTTCTTGTTCGAGTGAACTTGGGCCAAGGAGAAATCAGAGGAACCCCACTTGATGTCCTCAGATATAATGGCCAAGGCAGGAAGAGAGGACTGGATTCTCCATATGGACAGCACATCGAATGCCCGGAGAGTGGAGCCGGACTCATCCTAGCGAGCCCAGAGGGCGAGGGGGTGGAATATGCCCTCTGTTTCCTTTTCCCCACCACCAACAATTAGGCAGAATATGAGGCCTTGCTAGTGGGGATGAAGCTAGCCAAGGAGCTCAGAGCAAAGCATCTTAGAGCCTTCACTGACTCCCAACTTGTCTCCGGATAGGTCATAGGAGAGTACGAGGCTCGAGATCCCATTTTGTCCCATTATCTAAGTAAGGTTCAATCATAGGCCTTCCTTTTTGCTCATTTTAGTATCAGTTATATTCCTAGGGTTGAGAATGCCAGAGCTGACGCATTGTCCTATTTGGCCACCTTGATCGATGGGGCCCTAGGGAGGACATACATAGAGCATCTGGAGGTCTCGAGCATTGAGGCTGCCAAGGAGGCCCTACCGATCACCCAGGAGTCTGCATGGATGGATGCTTACGTCTAGTACCTTACCAATGGCACCCTTCCCAAGGACCCAGCGGAGGCTAAGCTACTCAAATGATCAGGTCCCAAATTCTTGATGCTGGATGGGCAGCTATACCGAAGGTCCTTCTCATACCCAATCCTCAAGTGCGTTGGCCTTACAAACGCCGATTATATCCTCCGTAAGATCCACAAAGGCATATGTGGGAGCCACCTGGAGGGCAGAGCATTGGCATACAAGGCTTTGCACTATAGGGGTATTACTAGCTCACAATGAAGGAAGATGCCTCCGAGCTAGTTCGAAGATGCAATAGTTGTCAGCGACATGCCAACATCCAGCGGCAGCCAACCTCTCAATTGAGCCCCCTGGCAGCCCCGTTTCCCTTTGCTCAATGGGAGATGGACATCCTAGGACCATGTCCCCTGGCCTTTGTTCAGCATAGGTTCCTGCTAGTCACCATCAACCACTTCACCAAATGGGTTGAAGCCGAGGCACTAGCGAAGATCACCGAGAGCAAGATAAGATCCTTCTTCTAGAAGTTCATAATCTACCGATTCTGGTTGCCCCATACCTTCATCATCGACAATGGCCGGCAATTCGATAATGCCCCCTTCAGAGGATTTTGCACTGAGCTGGGCATTCATCAGCGGTTTACCTCCGTTAGTCATCCTCAAACCAACGGGGCAGCCGAGGTGACAAATCACACCATCCTCCAAGAGATCAAAGCGCGGCTAGATGACTTCAAAGGAAGATGGGTGGAGGAACTCCCCAATGTACTATGGGCCTATCACACGATGCCACGGGATCCCATCGGGAAGACCTCCTTTAGCCTTGTGTTCAGATCTAAGGCTATCATCCCCATGTAGATTAGTATCCTGAGTCCTCGGGTGGAGTCATATGATGAGGAGGGTAACTCGAGCCGGCTACGAGCCAACCTTGACCTCATAGAGGAGGTGCGCGATCGGGTGCGGCTCAGGATGGTTGCTTATTGTTAGTGAGCCGCTAGGTACTACTGTTGGGAATTGTGTCCTAAAGCCAATCAACTAACATGCAGATGATTTTGCAAGTTATAAATGTATATAAATTATTAATTAATAAAATATTTATTTGGTAGTTCATCACATCGCATCTTCCTGAAATAAATTCTTTTGTGATAGAGTCCTTAGAACCATAATCTATTCAATAAAGAGAGGGTTTATTGAGTGGTTCTTAAAATAGTCGCGGCCAAATGATATATAGTTATAGGACAATTATGTATCAAGTAAAGGTCGTTGTATGTCATATGGGCTGGTTGTCCTCTTTACCAAGGAGTGTGGTGACACTGGTATGACATGCAGGTGAGGTGTATGATATTTCACTGAACGTGACCAATCTGCGGAACACTCTTCTGCCAAGAAGTGTTTGCGAAGGGATATGTATATAAGTATCCCTCTTACCTGAGATCACCATGGTAGCTTGCAAGCAACCTACTATACTTTGGTGCCGGATTACCTGAATTTTTAATCTAGTGACAGAAGGTTTCTAGGTGCAGTAAAGTACTTGTGAAATAGTGAGTGGATCAAGATGGAATTGATCTCACCAAATAGTTTGGAGTAATTGTCTCACTATATTTCAATTTAGCAAAACCTTGGCTAGGGTAATCCCTATGGGGAGTCGCAAGACTTGTGAAGATTGAGACACTTTATGGATGAGCTGATTAAGGGTTGGCAGTTAAAACCTAAGTCATCTTGAGCATGAGGGTCAAAGGGATGAATTATATAGTAACCATATGCCAGAGGTTCTTGATTGTTGCTCTGCAACCTTCGGCCATCCGGACGTTGGGTGTCATTGCTAGATGGCGACTTCGATTAGTATTGAAAATGTTTCAGTGCTATCGGCTTAGTGTTTGAACCTATGGGGTCACACACCATAGAAGATTCTACCTGACTGGATGATAGAGAAACTTAGTGTTAGTAAATTAATTGAAGGATTAAATTGGCAATATGATTGTTGGCTAGCTCAATTTGATTGAGCTATGAACATCTTGGTCAAATCAAATAGGATTTGGTTTGGACTCAATTTTAAGTAAGCCTAATGTTAACATCTTTACTGTTTAAATTCGAATTATGAATTTAAATTTTAAATTAATTTTAATTTCAAGTCTAAAGATTGAATTTTGAATTCAAAATTTTAAGTATGAATTTAAAATGGATGTTAATGACCGACCCTAATTACCCCTCATTCCTTAACTTCTAACATTTTTGGTTTTTGACTAAAAAAGGAGATGAAGAGCTTCTTCCTTAACTCCTTTTTGGTTTCTAACTAAAAATGAAGATGAAGGGTTCCTCCTTATTTTTCAAAAAATGTTGGAAAAAGAAACGAAAGGGAGATGAGAACTTTTTAGGATGAAAGGGATTCTAGCTATAAAACCTGAGGGTAAAATGTTTTCTCAAAAAAATATACATCCTTTTGATAATTCCAAGAGCACCTTGGTGTTAAAGAGAAGAAATCTCATCATCGAAGCCTAGGAGAGGAGCTAGCACTCTGAAGAGGCTGGTCAGGACCAGAGCCCCAGTATGGATCACCTGTAGAGACCATACACCTTTGTGTGGCTAGCATAAGTACTACCTACCATTGCCTTCTACTGCTGCATGAGTGATTAAGCATCAAAAGGTAAAGATTCATTTGTTACTGGTGACTTAGATATGATCTAAGACACTAGGCCATAAACATAGATATGATTTATGTTATTTATGTAAACATAGATTTGATCTATGTCCTTTTATTTTATACTTTTATATAATGATCCTGTTGTAGGCTAATATTGGATTAGATCCAATATCTTATTGCTTCCGTTGCATATTTATTTTACAAAATGTTAAAATGCATTTCTGTTTTTTTTTTGTTGCTTACAAAAGCTTTTCTAACAATGGTTTCAGAGCCTGATTTTGATCTTTAGTTTCTATCATGCTCTACTCTAGGATGGTCCAATAGGGGAGGCTATTGGTAGTACCACGGATCATTGTGCCTAACGAGCGTTTGGTAGGGATATCAGGGATGCACCAATGAGGAAGGCTACTGGTAGTACCTCGGTGTGTGGTGCCAAACTATCCATGACTCGGAGAGTGCAATAGGCTGCTGAGAGCACTTGAAGGCTATTTTGGTAGGAAGCCAAGTACTTGGATTGGGTAAATTCACAAGGCCATCTAGTCATAGGAGAGAAGCGGGATTTAAAGACCTTCTCTTTTCCATTCAATGGGGTCTCCTATGGCGTGTAGGGATGCCACTTGTATCATGACTCATGAAGAAGAAAAGTGATGAGAATATAGATTAAAACTATTTTAATCTCTTTTTTGATTTGATCATAAATTATTTTAATTTTTGTAAAATTTGTTTTACATGTTAAATTAAAATTTTTCAATTTAAGAGTTTGTTGACTTAATTGAGAAATTAAATTATCTTAAATGACAAAGATATCTAGAAATATGATTTGAAGATCTTAAGTCATTTGTATAAGTTTTAAGGGTCATGGGTTGCTTGAGTTGGATCCTTAATTGGGTTAGACCTAAGTTTAGATTAATTGGACTAAAAAGAGAACTTAAATCTTTGCTGCTGAAATATGTCCTCCGACTCGGGCGCGATCGGGCTTCAGGGCGGGCTTCCTCCTGGGCGGACCTGCAAAACAGTCCTCACGAGAGAGGCACTGAGGGTGGCCCTCCGCGGAAGACCCTTCGATGCTCAAGTCAGCGGGGATCGGCAAACAACAAATGTGAGGAGAAGGCTC
Organism: Calamus simplicifolius; assembly: GCA_900491605.1. Taxonomy (NCBI): domain Eukaryota; kingdom Viridiplantae; phylum Streptophyta; class Magnoliopsida; order Arecales; family Arecaceae; genus Calamus; species Calamus simplicifolius. The sequence goes on along the minus strand of UESW01003987.1, from coordinate 1,267,752 downwards.
TCGCTGAAGAGTCTCTCCAGGGTGGCCTTTCGAGAGCTCTGAGCAGAGCGTTAATGGCGGAAAGGGATGAGCAAGGGTAGAAGGAGAGTGGGCCAGTATGCAAGTGCGCATACCTGAGAAGCCGGGAGACAGTTCTATTTATAGAGGATCACATGATTCCTTGGGGGCATCGTGGGTTCGAAAGCCGTTAGGATTCGAATCCAGTTTGTTATGAGGTCAGTAAGATTTGTATCTTGTTAGTTAGAGGATCGACGGTTGGGAGAGCTGGTCATTGTCTTGGGATTCGGAGACGGTGTAGGCTCCAGGGCTCTAGGCCATTCTCGGGTATGATTTTTGTTTGAACTCTATCGCGTTGGATTTCGCATAGGTGCTTGAGTGCTCGAGTCTGGTCGGAGCATAAGGATAGCTCGACTTGTGAGACACAATGGATTGGAATGGCTCGGCTGAAGCCAAGAGATAGGAACAGCTCGACTGAGGCCGAGAGTTGGGGATAGCTCGGCTGAGGCCGAGAGATCGGGATAGCTCGGCCTCATAGCTCGGCTGAGGCCGAGAGATAGGGATAGCTCGGCTAATGTCGAGAGACAGGGATAGTTCGGCTGAGGCCAAGAGACAGGGATAGCTCGGCGGAGGCCGAGAGATAGGGATAGCTTTGCTGAGGCTGAGAGAAAGGGATAGCTCGGTAGAGGCCAAGAGAGATGTTATAGCTCGGTTGAGGCCGAGAGATGTGATCCGTGCCTTGGGAATCCTTGGCTCGCTGAGAGACTAAGGCACCCCAATCCGCTGAGGCTGATTCATCTCTAGCGGGTTTTGCACAGCAAGTGGGAGTCAGGGTTGATCCTACCCCTTGCACGATTATTAATGCAATGGCGATTTACCCCTCAACACATGCCCCCACTCCCTAGTTCGAAGCGTAGGTTTGGGCGTAGGAGTATAACTCCAGGTGGCACAATCTGAATGGGTTTGGATTTGACAGCCTGCATAATAATGCCCTAATTAATGTTGTACGGCCGCCTTGCCTTTACGGGATGGATCTATCGCTTCCTAGGGGCAACGGTTGGGGAAGAGCCATGTAGCAAATCCCGATTTTCACGGTGCCTGCAATAGTTGGGGAGAGCCACGTAGCTATCCCTATCTCTCGGCCTCCGTCGAGCTATCCCTATCTCTCGGCCTCCACCAAGCTATCCCCGTCTCTCAGCATCAGCTGAGCTATCCCCATCTCTCGGCCTCAGCCGAGCTGTCCCTATCTCTCGATCTCAGCCGAGCTATCCTAGTCTCTCGGCCTCAACCGAGCTATCCCAACTCTCGGCCTCAGCCGAGCTGTTCCTATCTTTCGGCTTCAGCCGAGCCATTCCTATCCATTGTGTCTTGTCAGCCGAGCTATCCTTATGCCCCGGCCAGACTCGGGCACTCAAGCACCTCTGCGGAATCCGACGCGGGAGAGTTCAAACAAAAATCATACCCAAGAGTGGCCTAGAGCCCTAGAGCCTACACCGTCTCCGAATCCCAAGACATCATCGACCAGCTCTCCTAGCCATCGATCCTCTAACTAACAAGATATGAATCTTACTGACCTCATAACAAATTGGATTCAAATCCTAACATCTTTTGGACCCACAATGCCCCCAAGGAATCAGGTGATCCTTTATAAATATAACTATTTCCTGGCTTCTCAGGTATGCGCACTTGCCTACTGGCCCACTCTCCTTCTACCCTTGCTCACCCCTTTCCGTCATTAACGCTCTGCTCAGAGCTCTCGAAAGGCCACCCCTGGAGAGACTCTTCAGCGAGAGCCTTCTCCTCACATTGTTGTTTGCCGATCCCCGCTGACTTGAGCATCGGAGGGTCTTCCACGGAGGGCCATCCCCAGCGCCTCTCGCGTGAGGACTGTTTTGCAGGTCCGCCAGAGGGAGCCCGCACTGAAGCCCGATCGCGCCCGAGTCAGAGGACAGATTTCAGTAGCAACAAATCTAATCAACAGTTGAGTTAGGTTACATTCTTTTTAGATCTCTCTAATTAGTTAGATTGATTAGTTCATAAATTTATGAACTTGTTTTGTTGCTTAGTGGTGAGCCCAAGTCTTTAAACTAATCTAATCAAATCTAATGAACCCATCCTATGATCTCACTTGCCTATAAGATGTGGTCGATCAGAATTGATTGGGTAACTCCATGATTCAAGATAGCTCATGTCACTTATGTTGAATCAGTATGACTGATTTAGGTACCCATGGACTGATTATTCATGAACCATTTTACAAGTTAGTGGGAGTATTCTTGATTATAGTCCATGTGTTCTCTTTCATATGTCACACATTAAAAAGAAATCTTCTAAATTATTAGGTCCTTAAAAAGATGAAGTTATGGAGATAACTAAGTCTTAGCCTCCCATTAAGTGGATGGTAATGGGTCCAATAGTTGGGTGATCATTGGCAGACCCAAAGTCGAATGTTCATCAGGCTATTGGAATTGCCAATCCTAATATGATGGCTCAATGTGACTCTTTTAATGGCAGTCAGATGGGCTAGCCAAAGTTGAGCTTGACTATTCGTTGGTTAGAAGCATTGAATTTTGTCATATTAATGGTTGGACTTAACTAGGACCTTCAATAGGAGGCCCAAAGGCTGATTGAAGAGCACCCTAGAGTAAAATTAATTACTAGAAGTTACTTGGAGAAGTAATCGGTTAAAGAACCTACCTTTAGATGTGCATGGGTGAGCCGGCCAAAGTCAGACTCATGTATTATCTATTGGATTCTAGTACCCACTAAGGGATTAAAAGTAATTCCTCGGATTAGAGGTAGAGGCTACCAGTCTGAATAAAATATTGGGAGGGCCTTTAGACTAAAGTCCATGTCTTTAGGATAATAATTCATATATAATATTAGGTTTTTGGTTTTTCTTTTAGATAATGTCTACCAACTTGTCACTCCGCTCATTGCTTGATAATGAAAAACTTAATGGTCCCAACTTTGATAGCTGGTATCGAAGGCTTAGGATTGTCCTAGAGCATGAACGAATCCTTTATGTGATAACGAATCCAGCACCTGAAGTCCCTGCTCCTAATGCTCGAGGTTCGGTTAGGGACACTTATCAGAAGTGGCTCTCTGATCAAACCATTGTCCGATGCATAATGCTAGCAACGATGAATGATGAGTTCAGTCACAAATTTGAGGAAGCCAGCCAGAGAAATTCTTCAAAAGTTGAAGGAATCCACTGGAACTCCAGACGATGTTGAGAGGTATAAGGTCTCTTGTGCCATCTACAATGCACGGATGCATGATGGAACCTCATTAACTGATCATGCATTGTACATGATCGAGATGATTGAACGCTTGGGCAAACTCGATTGTCCCTTGCATGAACAACTTTGGAAAGATGCGATACTAAACTCCCTGCCTCCTTCCTATCTTGACTTTCTTAATCATTATAGAATGAATAAACCTGCTGTAAACTACCATGGTTTACTTGGTTTACTGTAAACTTATGAGAAATATCACCAGCTCGATAAAGGGGTGGTGAATTTAGTGGGAGGTTCTTTGTGAGGTCATCATCCTTTTAAGAAAGAAAAAAGAAAAACAAAAGGAAGAAGGTGCTAAATGCTGGAACCAATCAGGCTAAAAAGGTTAAAGTTGATTAGAGTAAGGCAGAATGCTTCTTTTGCAAGAAGCAGGGACATTGGAAGAGGAACTGTCCCCTTTATATTGCATCTCTTGACCTGAACAGGTTCAAGAAGAGGAAGTGGCAAGGAAATGCTGAACAAGGTATATATATATGATAATGCCTTGTAATTTCTCTATCTATATACTACTAATTGGGTATTGGATACCGAAAGTCCACTTCACAGATGCAATTCTTTGCAGGGACTTCAAGTTAGTAGAAGATTCGAGGATGGTGAGAGATTCTTAAACGTGGGGAATGGAAGCCAAGTTCCAGCCTGGCATTGGGAGTCGTCAAACTTGTTTTTGAGTCTTGTACAATCATTTTAAATGAAAGTCATTATTGTCCATCTTTCATTTTAAATGTCATTTCTGTAGGCCAATTGGCCATGTCTGGTTATAAACTATCAATAAAGAATGACATTTGCAAAATCATTATGAATGGTTCCATTGTGATGAATGGATATATGAATAATGGCATATATGTACTATCACGATCTATTATTGAATGTATACATCTAGCAAATGCCCTAGAATAAACGATATCAGTAATGCTTACATTGGCACTGCCGGCTAGGTCATATTAACAAGAACATGATAAACAGGTTGAGACAAGAAGGTCTACTTGAGATTAATGATTTTGAATTATTACCAACCTGTGAATCTTGTCTTATGGGTAAAATGACCAAATCATCTTTTAGTGGAAAAGGTGAATGAGCCAATGAAATTCTAAGTCTGGTACATACCGATATATGCGGACCTATGAATGTTAGTGCCAAGGGTGGGTATAATTATTTCATTATGTTTACAGACAATCTTTCAGGTATGGTTATATATTCTTGATGAGACATAAGTCTGAATCGTTTGAAATATTCAAACGATATCATAATGAAGTAGAAAAACAAACTAAAAAGTTTATCAAAACCTTTCGATCAGATCGAGATGGTGAATGTCTTTCCAGTGAGTTTCTAACATATCTTGAGGAGAATGGGATTCTTTCTCAATGGATACCTCCAGGGACACCTCAGTTAAATGGATTGTCTAAAAGGAGAATCGAACCCTGTTAAAGAAGGTTCGGTCCATAATGGGCTTTGCTTCTCTGCCAATCTCCTTTTGGGGTTATGCTTTAGAATCAACTTGTTATCTTTTAAATAGGATCCCAAGTACGTCTGTTAACAAAGCACCATATGAGATATGGACTGGGCATAAGCCAATACTCTCACACCTTCAGGTCTGGGGCTGCTCGGCTTATGTTAAACGTTTGGAAATAGATAAGCTTGGACCTAGGTCTGATCGATGCCTATTTGTAGGATATCCAAAAGAGACTAAGAGGTATTACTTTTACTTGCCTGAAGAACAAAAGTTGTTCGTTAGTCTTAGGGCTATCTTTTTAGAAAAGAAGTTTCTTGGTGATGGAACTGAAGCTACTAAGATTGAACTTAGTGAAGTTCAACATGGAGAAAAACCAATACACTTAAGAGACAATACAGAAGCAGATTTGATTAGAACAAACCCAGAGCCTATACAAGAACCATTAAGGAGATCTAGTAGGGTACTCCATCAACCGGACAGATACTATGGTTTCATGGTCTGGGATGATGATCCTATTGAACTCAATGAAAACAATGAGGATCCGATCACCTATATGGATGCAATGCAGAGGTTTGACTCTGAGAAATGGATAGAAGCCATGAAATCTAAATGAAGTCTATGAAAATCAACAATGTATGGACATTGGTTGATCCACCTGAGGGGATAAAATCCGTTGGGTGCAAATGGATTTTCAAAAGGAAAGGAGGCGCAGATGGGTAGGTAGAGACCTATAAAGCCCATTTGGTTGCCAAGGGATATTGTTAACGTTATGGTATAGACTATGATGAGACATTTTCTTCTGTAGCAATGCTCAAATCCATTGGATTATGATTCCTTTGCAGCACACTTTGATTATGAAATCTGGCAATGGATGTCTAAACAACTTTCCTGAATAGTGAGCTGGACGAGGAGGTGTATATAAACAACCTAAAGGGTTCACATCCATAGATGAGTCAAAAGTATGCAAGCTACAAAGATCCATTTATGGATTGAAGCAGGTATCTCAGAGTTGAAACATGTGGTTTGATAAATGTATCAAGACGTATGGTTTCGTTAGAAACAGAGAAGAACCTTGCATTTACAAATGGGCAAATAGTTCTATGGTTGTATTCCTTGTGTTGTATGTGGATGACATTCTCTTAATCGGGAATGACATCTCAGCACTACAGGGAATAAAGGTCTAGTTGTCATCTCAGTTTTCTATGAAGGACTTGGGTGAAGCCTCTTATATACTTGGTATGAAAATCTATAGAGATAGACCTAAGAGGCTTCTGGGATTATCCCAATCCATGTACATAGATACTGTGCTGAAATAGTTCAGCATGGAGAATTCCAAGAAAGGCTATCTTCCAATAGGCCATTAAATTTCTCTCTCCAAAAAGGATTGTGCAACAACTCCAGAGGAAAGAGAGCGTATGAGTAGGATTCCATATGCTTCTGCAGTGGGTTCTATCATGTATGATATGACATGTACTAGACCAGACGTAGCATATTCACTAGAAATAGTGAGCAGATACTAGTTTGACCCAGGTGACGCTCATTGGAAAGTAGTGAAGACTATTCTTAAGTATTTATGAAATACTAAGGACCAATGGTTAATTATGAAGAACCTGACTTAAAACTTGTGGGGGTATACTGACTCCAGTTTTCAGTCAGATAGAGATGACATCAGAGTGTATCAGGATTTGTTTTTACGCTAAATGGAGGAGCGATTTGCTACAAAAGTTTCAAGCAGCACATAGTGGCGGACTCAATATGTGAGGCGGAATATATTGCATCATCAGATGCAGCAAAGGAAGCTGTATGGTTGCAAAGTTTTTAGGAGAACTAGGAGTAACACCTTTTCTAGATAGTCCTATTTCGGTGTACTGTGACAACAGCGATGCCATTGCTAAAGCCAAAGAGCCAAAGTCCCATCAACGCACTAAACATATTCTGCGCCGTTATCATCTTGTGCAAGAAATCGTGGAACGAGTGACATCGACCTTCAGAAGATTGATGGAAAGGAGAACCTAGCCGACCCATTCACTAAAGCTCATGGAATCAAAGAATTTGATGACCATAAATGGAAGAAGGGTATTAGATACTATGTGTCCTAAAGCCAATCAACTAACATGTAGATAATTATCAAGTTGTAAATGTATATAATTATTAATTAATAAATATTTATTTGGTAGTTCATCACATCGCATCTTCCTAAATAAATTCTTTTGTGATGGAGTCCTTAGAACCATAATCTATTCAATAAAGAGAGGGTTTATTGAGTGGTTCTTAAAATAGTCGCGACCAAATGATATATAGTTATAGGACAATTATGTATCAAGTAAAGGTCATTGTATATCATATGGGTTGGTTGTCTTCTTTACCAAGGAGTGTGGTGACACTGGTATAACATGCAGGTGAGGTGTATGACATTTCACTGAACATGACCAATCTGCGGAATGCTCTTCTACCAAGAAGTGTTCGTGAAGGGATATGGATATAAGTGTTCCTCTGACCTGAGATCACCATAGTAGCTTGCAAGCAACCTACTGTACTTTGGTGCTGATTACTTGGATTTTTAATCCA
>UESW01003987.1:1117558-1258313 GCA_900491605.1 Calamus simplicifolius | reverse complement strand
CGGTACGGCCGAGCACCCTCAATATGGCTGAGGGCCGAGCTAAAAATCAACAAAGACTCGGTATGGCCGAGCATCCTCAGTATGGCTGAGGGCTGTGCTCCTCCTCCTCGAGCCTCCTGCTCCAATTATTCTTCTCCTCGGCATGACTATTCTTCAGCTGGTCCCACCTTTTGTCAAAATACAGCTGCATGGCTTTAACTTCATCAGCATGCTTAGACTTGATTTGCGCTAACTCCAGACAAGCCTTATCCGACTGTTCATGAAAACCCTGAAGCTCTTTGACTTGAGACTCGAACCAAGAGGCCCTCTCAGCGATGGCTCGGTAGGACTCAGTCATCTTCTTGAGGTCCACCTGAACGGACGCTAGGGCCCTAGAGAGCTGACTGGTCGAGTCCACCCTTATTCGAAGGTCGGCCACCTCCCTCCTGGCCTGAGCACAAGCCCCCGTGGCCAAATTTAAGTGCCAATTCAGTGCCCTCATAATCAAGGCATTCTGCAGAAAAAGCACAAGTAAGAAACTACAGCCAAACCGACCAACTAAGAATTACAACCTCGGTACAATGACTTACTCGAAAGGCGTAGTTTGTAGCGATCTTCATAAGAATGGAGTTATTAATTTTGAGGAGAAGGTAAACATCCTTCGATGCCCCGAGCCAACCAAAAGCTGCATCAATGATATCCTCGACTGCAGGCTCGTTCGTCGAGGAACTCCCTCCCGTACACGTACAGACACATCAAGGCAGTGAGCATGTCATCCACCTCTGGGTTGTGGACAAGAGAACTCATAGCCGAAGAGCCAGCCTGAGGAACTTCGGCCTAAGGAACCGCCATCCGCTCGGCTTCCTCCATCAGAACTTTAGCCTGCAGGGCCTCGGATGCTTCGGCCCCAGTTGAAGGAACCTCTGTCGAGCGTCTCTTCATTCAGTGATTCTTCTTTTTCTTCCTCCCGCTCTACAATGTTGCTTCATCTCCTGCAGACTCCACCCGTACTTCGGTCTCTCTTGCGGCATCCCCTGGTACCATAAGAGAGAGACCCTCGGTGAGAGGTACCTCAGCCTCCGCCGACTCTCTAACAGGCGTCTCCACTTGGGTTTCGGCAGCCACGACTGCCTCTCCTGACCCCTCCACCGGAGGAGGGCCTCTTCCACGTGCACTGTTAGAGGGCTCTCCACCACTGATAACTGAGGCTGATTAGTCTCTGACAGGAGGACTGCCGGATGGACCGGCGACATCTCCTCGGCATCATCTGACACGACCACTACTTGAGGGGAAAAACTTCTATGGCTCTCTCCAAGTTTTTTCCAACGGCACTCTCCATCCCCACTACGTGTCCCCCTCCAGTAGGGGGCTCACCAACCGCGACCGACGCTCCCGCTTCTCCCCTCTTAGGGGTAGAAGAGTGGGCCGATGCTGTCTTTCCTTGGCTCCCTTGAGCGAGACCCGGAAGGACGGATCCTCTTCTCGGACCTATGCTTGTCCCCAGAGCTGGAACCCTGTGGCGCTTGCCTAACTCCTTCCTTATTTGGCCCACAAATGCAGACCTCTCGGCTGAAAACACAGCAGATGTTCAGTTAAATAGTAATGGAATTACATAAACACACTGACCATCAGAGCAAAGACTCACCTTGAGGGTCAATAGAGCTAAGCTCGGCAGTAAAAAGGGCATCCTCTGATAACAGAGTGCTGACCGATACCTCCTGACCACTGCAAAGGGTTACCAGATCTCTCTTCTCCTTCTCGCTCAACTTCAGGCATGCCTTCGGATCCTTCACATAACTTGCCCATCCCCTTGGAAAATCTGACCTGATGTTTCTTTCAGCAATAAAAAATCGGGACTTCCACTCCTTTATCGAAGACGGTTATCAGAAATCATCTTGAACGACTTCTGAGGACCAATGTAGGGTCATTCAGAGCTCCTCCCGGAAACCAGGTTGTAGCAGACTCGGAATATAGGAAGGGTCGCAGTCACCCCAACATGACTGCACATCGAGATAAACCCGATAAGATTGTGCCAGCTATTTGGGGTTACCATGTTGGATATATATTATAGAACCTCATCACCTCCTATACCAATGGGTGAAGAGGGAATCAGAGACCTGCCCTCAAGCTCTCCTCATAGAAGAAGACTCCACGGTTTAACTTGGTCGAAACCCTGTGCTCAACCCTCGGCACCCATAAGGCTACATCCCGAGGAACCCTGTAATGGCGATGGATCCTATTGGTTGTCAAGGGTTACCTCAGAGGCAACATCGTCTGGACCCTTCATATTGGCTGAATAAGGGATAGGATACGAACAAGCAAGCAAGGGCTCAAAGAAAGAATGAAAAATCTCTATGACAGGAACGAAGAGGCGTTGCAGAAGGAGCGCCGCCCTAGCCCCCTTTAAATAAATGCTTCAAAAGGAAAGCCTGAGATGCCAAAACTTCCGATATGGGCACCAGAAATAAAGGAGTCCCGCCACGTGGAACTTCCGCTATCACGGTCTGCTGGAATGAGGCGTTTCCTCCTTGAGCTATGGCAAAAAATGATGACGAAACAGCGGCCCATCATTTACGAGATTATTATTGCTCGCCTTTTTGAATCCCCAAATAAGATTATTCTGGAACTCTACTCCCTATATCCGAATTTACACTTCGGACTAGGAGTGGGGGGCATGTGATGAGGGGTAAAATTATCATTGCATTGATGACCGCATACATCGACAATTGGGTCAAGTCCAATCTCAATGTCCCGCCGGCCAGCTATCACAACCGCCAAGCGACGAAGCCGAATCATCTTTAACAAAGATGGGTTACCTCGGTGACCCGAGCTATCGACATACCTCGTGACCCGAGCTATCCTCATACCTCAGTAACCTTGAACCAACCACACCTCGGCGACCTGAGCTATCCACATACCTTGGTGACCCGAGCTATCATATACCTCGGCAACCTAAGCTGCCTATACCTCGGTAACCCGAGCCGTCCCGAACTTCTACAGACCGAGCCACTTTGTACCTCGGGGAATCGAGTTGCCCCTTTGCCTGGCCAGACCAAGGCACTCAAATACCTCTGCGGAATCTGACGTGGAAGAATTTGAATCCATTATAACTGAATGAGGTTCCAAACGAGGAATCATATCCAGGAGTGGCCTAGGACCCACAGGGATGACCTAGAACCTATGTAATCGCTGAATCTTGAGGTGTCAACCAGCTCTTCCAGCCGTCGATCCTCTAACCGACAAGATACAATCCTACTAACCTCATAACAAACTTGATTTGAATCCGCTTCGAATCATAACGAATTTCGACCTCCCTCATGACACGCCCAAGGAATCAGTGATCCCCTATAAATGCTGCTGCCCTCCAACCTCTCAGTATGCACGCTAGAATACTCACTCATTTTCACTCATCATCACACTGAGAATAGCTCCATCTAAGCTCAGAGCTCTCGAGAAAGAACACCATCTAGGGGAGCTCTTCTTTGAGAGTCTTCTCCCCATATTTGCTTGCTGTGAATCTTCACTGACTTAGGCGTCGGAGGGTCCTCCGCAGAGGGCAGCACCCTCTGCGCGCGAACTGTCTTGCAAGTTTCACCCCGAGGCGATGAGATCGGCGTCCGGATCAGGAGCCAGAGGCACATCCGAGTCGGAGAACGGATTTCCGTGGCAACAAGTATTATTAAGACTAGCATGATTAATGTTAGGCATTAATCTTGACTAAATAAATAAATATAATAAATAATTTCAATGTTTTCATAAATAGATCTTATTATTAAACTAAATTAAAGATGTTTCAAAAATTAGTTGTAGTCTCCATCTTCGATCCTTCTGAAGAATTTACAGCAGCAATATTAATATTAAAAATATACTATGCCTATTCTAAGTGGTGGGAGAGAGATGCCAACCGGCTAATCTAATGCTGGTTAGTTAGCCCCCACTTCAAAATAATTTTTAGTTTATATTATAAAAAAATAAAGATAGATGGTCATGCATGCCACCAAGCACACATATTAAAGCAGTTCGATCCTTATTTTTTTTCAAACAAAATAAGAAAAAAATTATTTGATCGAATCCTATTAACGTAGAATCTATTTGGATTGGCTATTGATCTTAGCTATTTGCCAATCATTATATATATTTGATAGCTATTGTCCAACATCTATCTCAATGATCAATCCAAATAGAATCTCAGATTTTTGCATCAGCTACTTAAATTTTTTTTTTTTCGAACAATTGACGCATAATTATATCTCAAGCAGGACCTCATCCTGACTCGATAGAGCAGTTAGCATGCTTTGAATAAAAAAAATCACATACAACCAGAGAGGGATTAAAGGAAGGAAAAAAAAAAAAAAGGCATTACACAATGCGGATGTACTAGAGAACAAAGCAGCATTAATTAACTCAAGTTTTTCTTGTAAATTAAGAAAATTTACCGATTAGGCTTAACAGATGACAACAGCTGTTCTGATGTTGCAAGAACGTAACTTCAACGTTACAGTTGGCTGGGCCAACTGGGAGGCAAATTATTTACTAGTAATGTCATGAGATCTCCCCGTAAAAAAGAATAACATGCATGTTAGACTTGCAGTTGGTTCACTTTATCACGTTCATGGAAAATTAAATCTACGTGGGTGGAAGTTTACGTGCTCTTGGCCCTTGACTAGCTCCGTTGATGATGGGATCTTTTGAAATGCTAGTGGGTCATATGAGCCAACCAATTAAGTGGACCTCGATCGATCAGAGGACTACTCCAAATGCCATGCATGATCAAAGAACTGCACACGTTTGTGCATGTGATCGCCCCAAGTTAAGCTCACAAAATCCAAAAAGGTTCGATTATTTCCTTGCAAAGTCAAGATCCGAATGATCTGTCACTCTCTCTAGAAGAATGCAAATATTGACCTCATTCAGCAGCTTAAGCTCGATCAACTTGGTAGCAGCAAGCTAATTAACTTCCTTCTTCATCACTACTTGCATGATGTTCTTGTGTTTTTTCCCTTTTTTTTTTTTCCTGGTAGCAAAATGTAAGTCAAGTGAACCAATTCGAGTATAATAATTATGATACCACAACTGTTGTTGGTTGATGAAATTGATGAGATTGATAAAATGTGGCACCATGCAGCTCCCAGTTTCGGACTCAATCTCTGCTAAAGTTAAACAGGTTTAAGTAGCTTCTATGGGGTTTGATCAAATAATATTAACCCTCAACTTAGCTTAGCTGGTTAATCTGATAACCTACATACTTAACCAGTAGATAACCTGCAACTTAATACCATATAGACTATATTTAGATGCCGAACAGGTTTAAGTTCTCTCTCTCTCTCTCTCTCTCTCTCTCGCAAATATATGAAGAATGGAGGAGGAATGAGTCATAAAAGGATAAAAACTCCTCTACGTACGTGATGTTTGGTGCTCTCTAGTGCATGATTTGACTACGCCAACCGGCCCCAGTTGGAGAAGTCATCGAACCTTAGAGCACCTATCACGGGCCAGGGCTGCTCCCCTACGCTATAAATATGTGCGCTTGGAAGCCGCTTTAGACCGCACAAAATCTACATACAACGGGAAGAAAGAGGGACGTAAACGTTATACTCTCATCCATCCAATCCATCGGAGAGAAAAGATGTCTTCTTCTTCTTCTTCTTCTCTTCTAGTTGCTTCAGCCATCTGCTTGGCTTTGTTATTCCAGGGATCCCAGCTGATCAACTGAGCTCTTCCTTCTACAACACCACATGCCCCAATGTGTCAGACATCGTGCTTAACGTGGTTCAGCAAGCCCAAAGCTCTGATGTTCGGATCACTGCAAGCCTGACTCGACTCTTCTTCCATGATTGTTTTGTTCAAGTAATCTTCAACTCTTTTCATTTTTTACACATCACTGTTGGCTATACATATATATATACGGTGGCCACAATATATTATGCAGGCAACTTGCTCTTTGTTAATTTACAATGTATATACTAGCTAGAGTTCTTTAAAGATAATTAAGATGCTATATATATATATATATATATAATTGGAAAACTATATATATGTGTTATATGTTCTAGTTAACAATAAAACGAAAGGCTACCTGTACTGGCTTACTTCTATTAATTTAAGCTAAATTAATGAGCTCGATCTGTTTGCCCCAGGGCTGCGATGGGTCTATTTTGTTGGACACCACCTCTACGATAGTGAGTGAGAAGGGAGCAGGTCCGAACAACAACTCCGTTCGGGGTTATGATGTGGTTGACAACATCAAGACTGCTGTAGAGAATGCTTGCCCAGGAGTAGTCTCGTGCGCTGATATCCTTGCCCTTGCCGCCGAAGTTTCAGTTAACTTGGTAAACCCTTAATTTTTACTAATTTTCTTTTCCATTTGAATATTAATTCAGTTGCTTTGAAGCCAATTCAAATCACCTTAATTATGAAATAGGAAAACTACTTAAGAATTTTACAGTCGTCGACCAGTACTTATAACTACACTGACCATTGCAATTAATTAATTAATTATATATAGTCAGGAGGTCCCACTTGGTCTGTGTTGCTTGGACGAAGGGACGGCACCACCGCCAACGCAACCGCCGCCACCAGCAACCTCCCCAGCCCCTCCGATAACTTAACCATCCTTCAGTCCAAATTCTCTGCTGTCGGCCTCGACGACACCGATCTCGTCGCCTTATCAGGTAAAAAACAACCAACCAACCAACCATACATTATTATTGTGAAAAAAAGAGCTACATGCAAGATCCTAACTGGAAGTAGTTCCTGTGAATGTTAAATATATTATTGATCGATCGCAGGAGCCCACACCTTTGGTCGAGCACAATGCAGAGTCTTCAGCAACCGCCTCTATAACTTCAGCGGCACAGGCAATCCAGACCCAAGCTTGAATACCACTTACCTGGCCACACTGCAACAGAACTGCCCTCAGAGTGGGGATGGGACTACTCTCAATAATCTCGACCTGACCACCCCCAACACCTTCGACAACAACTACTTCACCAACCTTCAGAGCAAAACGGGCTTCTGCAGTCAGACCAAGAGCTCCTCTCAACAAGTGGAGCTTCCACCGCCTCCATTGTCAACAGCTTTGCAAGCAGCCAGAGCACCTTCTTCCAGAACTTCGTTCAGTCGATGATAAATATGGGAACATTAGTCCACTAACTGGGAGCAGCGGGGAGATAAGGAGCACCTGCAGCAAGGTTAATGGGAGTTGATCAGATGTGATCAGGAGAGCTACGTAGTATATATATTAATAAAAGTCCACATTAACAAGTTGTGTGGCAAGCAGTGATTCTGCTAGCTAGCTAGCTAGGCTTTGGCTATATATATCTGTGAGCTAATTAGTGCTCGCTCGAGTTGTATCAGCTTGAGTAAAACAACAAAATTAAAATTCTTCTTTGCTCATCCTTTATGAAATATACTGTGAAAATTATATAAATCTCTCTCCATATCTGTGTTGGGATGGGATTGAAGATATTTAGCCAGTAGTAATTCAGGACTTCTTTTTTATTAAAATATCACTTTTCTACACTAAGATCTTATAGAGACGAGTCTTGCATGCATGTGGTTCTCCAATACCCTAGCTAGGTTGTGGCTGATATCAGTACATCTAGAAGGTCTCCTTATCTATCTATTACCTAGCTAGGTACTCCAAAGTCGATCGACGCTCGAGCCATGCTACGTCAACACGTCTTAACTCGATCGGAGAAAATTTGGCCGAGCACTCAATCCTACGAATTTTCTTGGTTCCATGTTAATTAGCATGGTGTGGTACATCTCAGCATGGATATATAGTTGAAGGCAACTCAACAGACCTTGGGAAAAAATTAAAGTAACTTTCATGAAATTAAATTTTTTTTAAAGCAATGATAAACTTAAATATTTAACTTTTCTCCCTTTTTTAAGCATTAGGGTTCTTTCCTTCTATCAAGAGCAATAGAAATTCAAGAGAAATCAAGTATTCCATACTGCCAAGCTCTAAAAATCCCAGGGCAGAAATAATTTATAGAGGTGAAATTATTGCGCATCCTCGTAGCCTTGAAGGGCCAATTCATAAAATACCACAAAAAAAATGATGTACTTTTAGCACAGTATAAATCTGACATCACACTCTTGTGCAAATATGAGAAGTCCGTCTGCGATGGAACTTAATAGGTTGATAAGATTTTTGAGGTGAAAACTGCTCCATCATCTTAAGTAAACTTAGTTTATTATGTTTTTCAATAGACATATTTGAATGTGACATGTTAGCCAGCACTATTCCTTATCAAAGTTTTCACTAAAAAATTATTTTTGTTAACTTAAACCATTTTATCCAAAATTGTAGATATTACTATAATGCCACCGGCCCACTTGTTAGCTCAATTAATCAGTTCGTAGACCAAATTCATATGATATTAAAACTCAAATGTTAGTTACACTACAAGAAAATAGTATAATAGTGATAAAAATTTTTATCACTATTTCATCACAAACTGGGTTTAGTGATGGATTAGTGATGAAAATCTTACTGTCACCATTTTTGCCGTCACTAAATTTAGTAACGGAAAGAAGTCCGTCACAAAATAATAGTGACGGATTTGTGATGGAATATTCCATGAAAAATTTGTGACGAAACATTTTCCGTCACTAAATTGTGATGGATTATGACGAAATATTCGTTAAAAATTTATGGCGGAACATATTTTCCCTCACTAAATTATGATAGATTAATGATTGACTATCCATCACGCATTATTCCATCACTATTTCATCACAAATATTTCATTTCCATCATAATTTAGTGACAGATTATTGACGAAAATTTAGTCACTAAAACTTTCGTCACTAGTCCGTCACTAATAGTGACGAATTAGTGACGAAAGAATCCATCAGTCATTCGTTATTGTTCCATCACTAATCAATCACTAATATTTTCGTCACTAATCCATCACTATTATTTCTATCAGAAATCCATCACTAATCCATTATTAACCTAATAAAATCTCATCAAATTTTTATTCTTATACATTTAAAATTATTTTTAAATTATAATATATTTAATGCATTCTAATGAAATTTATAGATGAAAATTCAAATTTAAGAATAAAAAATATTTCATAAAATAAGATAAATATATATGTATACATCAACAATACTAATGTTTTGTACATTAGACATCAAATTATTAAGATGTCTTCGACTGCCTTGGGGACTCTACACTTGAGAAATGTACATCTGAAACAGTCCTTTGAACACCATTTACTGGCTCCCCCTCTGATGTAGCCTGAAGTGAACAATGCTAGTGTGTAACGTCCACCTGCAACTACTGAAGCAACCTCACTTCCGTGTTAAGTATCACTAGACATGTAGTAGCTGAAAGAGTATCATCACTAGATGTTGGGCTATCATGTTCAAGCTTAGATGAAGACAATCTTCTGCGCTTTATGCTTTCCTCCCTACCTCTACTCTTAGGACCAGATGCATCATTTGAATAGAACATCAATAAACTTCCAGTGCCCCATCAATCGGTTATTGCGCATCAAGTTCTTCTTTTTCTTCTTGTAATAATATGATCACAGAAGGTTCATTTATCTTCCCTGCCAATCATAAGAGCCAGATATCAAGAACTAGGATGAAAGCTTGGCAATATACATAAAATAAAATGAAATAGAGAAATTCTTTACTTATTATCTTCAACTCTAATCAATATTCTGCTACTAAGATTTGTGGATGATGTTGCAGAAGAATCCTAAAGGAGTTAAATGATGAGATAGTACAGTTAGTTATCAAGAGGATGCTATCTAACTACACAAGATGTATATGTACTTTCCAGATTCAGGCAGGACATACATACATGTTTCATATTTCCTATCCAATAGAAGTCTATACGCAGTCATAAAAAAGACCATATGAGAAAAATTGGTTATGTATGCAGGTCTGAGACCAACTCGATTACAAAAATAAGGCAGATGCCAGCATATTAAGATATCAGGATTAGGCCTTCAAGGGACACACCTGGAAAATGGATGGTAAGCGTTGTTTCATCACTTGGGCTCTTTTCAGTGACAATCCCTTCTCGCGAACTGAGAATAAAAGCAACCACAAAAATTAGGTGAGGATAATTATGATCTGATAATAAAACAAAATGTTGAAACAGATAAATGCCGTGTAAATATGCACAGATAAACACAGCGGCATATAAATACTGCATTCAAACATAATTATCTCATATTTGTTTTAAGTCATGAAACTGAAAGTAAGATTTAAGAAAATATATATTAAAATAAGGAGAAATAAGTGGTAAGTCTTGACTTACCAGAGAAATGACCATTAAAGAAGAACAATGGCTAAAAATTCTTAAATGCTATCCTAAAACATGTAGCAATTGATTTGTCATTAAATAAAAATTAGGAATCAGAAAATAGAATAGTGGTTTGTATCTGATTAAGAAGGGAGAAGAAAACAACAGGAAGAGTGCACACCCAAAATATGCACCACAAAAGAAATAAAAATTTGGGTAATTATAGGAGAAAAACAGAACTCTCTGCTTACCTGATTATTTTTGTAAAACAATGAAGAGTGCATGCTGAATTTGGAAAGGTCAAAAAATAATTTAAATGACAGGACTTCTCCATGACAGGACTTCTCCATCTAGATGCATTGCCTTTATGGATAAATATATAGCCCACTAAAGTTTGAGGACACTTTACAACCAGCATTCATGCATGAGATGGGAAGCAAGCACAGTACCCATAAATCATATTGGCAGATAATAATAATTAAGCTATTAGTTGCTAGGTTTAAGTCCATTCAACCATGGGAACTCTCCAAGATGTCTCCGGACAAGGGCAAAGCCTAAATGAAGAGAATATGACAGTGGCAGCAGGTCCATGTCAAGTGCACAAAATATATACTAAAGAGGAAAACCTAACTACCTCTGAACAAAAAATATTTAAAAATTGAAAGATGAGGAGACTGCAATTTAGAATTACAAGATGAATATCATGAAAGTTGAGATGTGATTACCAACTTCCAACAATCTCACAGTGAGCTTTTCTAACCTAGGGTCTAAGGTAACCAATAAAGCAAAATAAAGAAATAAAAAACTATGCTTACCCATCCCTAATCCATGCATCCACCCTATCTCCAACTGCCCAAGCATAATTCCCTACAGCCTCTCTGCGTCTCTTTCTTGTGCCTTCAGGTTTCACCGCAGTTATAGGATGAGCAACACATATTCTAGGACCTTTATCAATTTCACTCTCAAGTGGTATCCACTCTGTCAGCCGACCAGAGCCTGCATACAAGGAAAAGTGAATTGGTCATAACAACGAACCAATTAGAAATGGTCCATTTATACAATCAAAATAAAGAATGGAATAGCTCGAATTGACTTAAGAAACAAAGACTACATTCGTAGAAGATTAGAGCATTCTGATAGCCAAAAGTTTTCTCCTCTAAGGAGATGTAACTAATCCCTCACTAATCCATTTTTTATCAAAATTTTTTATCTTTCGTCACAATTTATCTTCCGTCACTAATCCATCACAAATTAGTGATGAATGGGAAATCCATCACTAAATTAGTGATGGATTGCCTTCCATTACTAATCCGTCACAAATTAATGACGGATGTGATAATCCATCACTAAATTAGTGACGGATTATCCTATCCATCACTAATCACAAATTAGTGACGGAAGATTAATCCGTCACTAAATTAGTGACGAATTAGTGACGGATTATCTATCTAAATTTATACTCATAATTTTTTTATAAAAAAATTGTGACAAAAAAAGCCGCATTCGCATGTGCCAATTACTTGCGCTGCCTTCCATGCGCGTCCTAGCCATGTGTCTGCCTCCGGCGTATGCATGCACATCTGCTTCTCGACCTGCGTGTGCGCTTGCCATGGCTCGCGTGCGCTTGCCATGGCTCATGTGCATTTGCACCAATCGGCCTGTCTCTTCAGTGGCACAACCTTGCCTGTGTCCGATGCCCCTTGCGCCGTGTCTGTGCCTGCCCAATGCCGTATCTGCGCATGCACGCGCCTGTGTGTGATTGCACTTGGCTGCACGTGCATCCCTAATTTAGTGATGGATTTGCTTCCATCACTAATCCGTCACAAAATTAGTGATGGCTTGCTCTTCTATCACTAATTTACTGATTAATGATGGAAGAGCAATCCATCAATAATTTAGTGACGGATTGTCCTTCCATCACTAATCTATCACAAAATTAGTGATGTAAGAGCATTTCGTCACTAATTTAGTGATGAATTAGTGATAATTTTTTCATCCGTCACTAAATTTATACTTTAAATTTTTTTTAAAAAAATATGATGAAATTATTATTTCGATCTGCCTGATTCAGTGATAAAATTATAATTGAGATTCGAGTCGTCGGGATTAGAGTTGGACCGGACCGGTTTAAGTTTTTTATCCCACCCCATAAAGCGGTCCGTTTACGGGAACGCTAACGGAGACAGACGTCCCCGTTAGTATTTAATGGGATGGGGTCCATCGGTCGCTCGGTGGCGATCCAGGAGTGGGTGCGCTAAGTGTTGCGTGTAATCTCCCACACACCTCAACATCGGCCAAAACGAGCGACGAACCAAGGCCACCCAGCCACGTCAGCGTAGGCAGTTTATCTTTTCTGGTTGCTCTCCACTGCTCCAGTCCTCAACCTCTCCTCGTCCCTCCCCCTTCTTCCCTTCTCTCCTCCATGGATGTCAGCTTCTCCTCCAGATCTCAAACCCTAATCTCATGCCTCTCCCTTCTCTCCTCCGCCTCCTCCTCTTCTTCCTTTCCTCTCCAGAGCTCCGTCATCCGAAAGGAATTTACCGGGTGCGGGAGCCAGCTGAGAACTCCTGCTCTCCGATCTCGAAGGAGATGCAGAAAATCAGGGTTCCAATTTCAGACTCCGCGGTGCCTCTTCCAGGACTCCCTGTGCGAGAATTCCGTTCTTGCGGCCGCCGCTGCAGTTGCTACCTTTGCCGCGGCCCTCCAAGCGATGTATCTCAATTATAGCAGATGGAGGCGCAAGTCTCTCCAGGTGATGAAATTTTTTTATAAATTTGGCCTAGTTCCAGAAATCGAAGAGAAACTTGCCTCTACAGCTGTTGCAGCTGCAGCAGCTGCTTCTGTTGCAAAAGTGGCAGCAGAAGCTGCTAAGGTTGCATCAGAGGCTGCTTTGCAGGCTAAGATGATGGCAGATGAAGCTCTGAGTTCTGCTAAAACTGGACATTCTGGACAAAATTCTGAAACTGGTCTTGATGTAGGAAAGGATTTGGCAAGGTTTACTCCTTTTTCAATCTTGAAGAGCAAGGAAAAGGTCAATGTATCTAGTTCAACCATTTCTGCTGCACGAGAGGCAGCCAGAAGAAGGGTGGAAGTCGCATCTGCTGCCTCCAAGCGGGTAGAGAACTTAGATGCCATATTTAAAGTTGCAGAACTGGCTGCAGAAGCTGTTTCACAGGCTGGAAGAGTCATTGCAATGGGGGATCCCTTACCATTTACTATCAGTGAATTGGTGGAAGCTGGTCCTGAAGGTTATTGGAAATTCAGAACACAACCATCGAGAAACGTATGAAAACAAATGGCTTGCATCAAGAGGAGAATTTGGGTGTAGAGGTGTCTGATAATCATGTAATATCTGTTAAACAATCTAAGGAGCGGCCATCAGGCCATAGAGATATACAGAAAATTACCAATAAAGAGGGCATAACTTCCCATAGCGAACAGGCCACACAGTCAGAGGAAAATAACCAAGGTATTCTAAACTTGTAATTCTTCAAAAAATTATGATTATTGCAGATGGTATATCTGAGGATTCAATTTGGTTGATATTTGGGTTTTCTCTACCAGAATTAGGAGTCACATCAGTAACTGTTCCAACTGATAGACATAAAGGAGATCCTGTGGCAAGCAATCTTAAAGGAAATAGCATCCAGAAGGGATCTCTTGTTGAGGTATATGCATATTCTTGTTTTAGTTCGATCTTTCAAGAGGCATCATTTTAGAAATTATAATGTCTACATGTGTGATGTGTAGTAGAAACTTCTAGATCTTTTTAGTTTTCCTGTTGATGGTTCTTTCTTTAATTTATAGGTGATGTTCTAAAAGTTGCTTTCTGTTAGTGGGTGGTCAAGGGGCTGCATAGCTGGTTGGTGAATAGCTGGGTGGATTGCATTGAAAGGAATATCAATATCATATTTATACATGACAAGTAAATGAAAGTTTTGAATTTATTGGAAAAAAGAAACATAATTAGTTGGAAGTGCATATACATGTCTGTTAGGGGCCTATTTTAGTGTAGCTAGACATGGTATTTGCAGATGTGTGCATAGAATATAGCAGTATATTTGAGATTTGTCGACATTTGTTTGAGCACTGATTTTGTAGTGTTTGGAAGAGATAAGGTAATTGAGCAATTTTGTTATGATTGTTTTAATGTCTACATTTAATGTGCCATTATATACTATTCTCTAAATAAGGTTTTACTTGATGAAGACAATGACAATCCTGAGAAAACATTCATTTTATATAATATGGATAAATTATTCACCTATTGTAGTGATCTGTCCAAAAACATGCTCAATAGTTCAAGTAGTTCAATCAGCAACTCTATGAAACAATGGCATGAATTTTAATTTTCTAGTCATTAAGTTTATGTTTTAAGACATTAGTGGAAGAGGCAAGGGCATGTATCCAGCACTAGTTGACTAGACCAGGCGTACATGCTAAGAAGAAAGGCTGCCAGGTGTGGACACCTAGGTGGTTGGACCCTATGTAACAAGGGACCCACCTAACCATGGACTGTCTCTGAGGTTGCTTTGCTTCAGCCTCTATTTGTTCTTTCTCGTTTATCTCTTGACTTTTTGAAATCTGGTTTTAAATTTTGCAACCATCAGGAAGAAATTTTTTCTTTGTTACTCTTGATTCTTGTACTGCCCTTGTAATTTGAATGAGGATTACCTAAAACTTCTATTTTAAATGTTTCAGGTTGTGGCTGATGAGGATGGTCTCAGAAGGGTTTTATTTTCTGCACAGGTTCTTGATGTTAAAGAGGGTACACTACTAGAAAAGTGTGATTTACCGAGGGATTTTTCCGAGGGAATAAATCCCTCGCAATTCCGAGGGATTTTCCGATAAAAAAAACATAAACTATAAAATATTCCGATAAAAAATATTTTCTTGCCAAATCCGTCGCAAATAAATTTTGGAGGGATTTTTCGATGGATATTTCTAACAAAAATGGGTTCTTTGTAAAAAAAAATTGATAAAAAAATACCCTCGGAAAATCCCTCGGAAAATTAATTTTGCGAGGGATTTTCCGAGGGATTTTCTTTTATTAATGAGTTATTAATAAAATTTTTGATGAAAAAAATCCCTCGGAAAATCCCTCGCAAAATTAATTTTCGATGGAGTTTCCGAGGGATCTTTTTGATTATTTTGCGACGGATTTCCGATGGATATTTCTAACAAAAATGGGTTCTTTGTAAAAAAAATTTTGATAAAAAAATCCCTCGGAAAATCCCTTGGAAATTAAGTTTGCGAGGGATTTTTCCGAGGGATTTTTTTCATTAATGAGTTATTAATAAAATTTTTGATGAAAAAAATTCCCTCGGCAAATCCCTCGCAAATTAATTTCCGATGGAGTTTCCGAGGGATTTTTTGATTATTTTGTGAGGGATTTTCCGATGGATATTTCTAACAAAAATGGGTTCTTTGTAAAAAAAATTTGATAAAAAAATCCCTCGGAAAATCCCTCGGAAATTAAGTTTGCGAGGGATTTTCCGAGGGATTTTTTTTCAATAATGAGTTATTAATAAAATTTTGATGAAAAAAATCCCTCGGAAAATCCTCGCAAATTAATTTCCGATGGAGTTTCTGAGGGATTTTTTGATTATTTTGCGAGGGATTTTCTGATGGATATTTCTAACAAAAATGGGTTCTTTGTAAAAAAAATTTTGATAAAAAAATCTCTCGGAAAATCCCTCAGAAATTAATTATGCAAGGGATTTTCCGAGGGATTGTTTTTCATTAATGAGTTATTAATAAAATTTTTGATGAAAAAAATCCCTCGGAAAATCCCTCGGAAATTAAGTTGCGAGGGATTTTCCGAGGGATTTTTTTCATTAATGAGTTATTAATAAAATTTTTGATGAAAAAAATCCCTCGGAAAATCCCTCGCAAACTTAATTTCTGAGGAATTTTTTGAGGGATTTATTTGATTTTTGCGAGGGATTTTTTGAGGGATTTTTTTCATTAATGAGTTATTAATAAAATTTTTGATGAAAAAAATTTCCTCAGCAAATCCCTCGCAAAATTAATTTCCGATGGAGTTTCCGAGGGATTTTTTTGATTATTTTGCGAGAGATTTTCCGATGGATATTTCTAACAAAAATGGGTTCTTTGTAAAAAAAAATTTGATAAAAAAATCCCTCGGAAAATCCCTCGGAAAATTAATTTTGCGAGGGATTTTGGAGATTTTTGATGGAAAATTTTGAGGGATTTTTTTTCAATAATGAGTTATAATAAAATTTTTGATGAAAAAAATCCCTCAAAAAATTCCTCGCAAAATTAATTTCCGATGGAGTTTCCGAGGGAGTTTTTTGATAATTTTGCGAGGGATTTTCCGATGGATATTTCTAACAAAAATGGGTTCTTTGTAAAAAAATTTTGATAAAAAATACCCTCGGAAAATCCCTCGGAAATTAATTTTGCAAGGGATTTTCTGAGGGATTGTTTTCATTAATGAGTTATTAATAAAATTTTGATGAAAAAAATCCCTCAAAAATCCCTCAGAAATTAATTTTGCGAGGGATTTTCCGAGGGATTTTTTTTCATTAATGAGTTATTAATAAAATTTTTGATGAAAAAAATTCCCTCGGCAAATCCCTCGCAAAATTAATTTCTGATGGATTTTCTGAGGGATATTTTTGATTATTTTGCGAGGAATTTTCCGATGGATATTTCTAACAAAAATGGGTTCTTTGTAAAAAAATTTGATAAAAAAATACCCTCGGAAAATCCCTCGGAAAATTAATTTTGCGAGGGATTTTCCGAGGGATTTTCTTTCATTAATGAGTTATTAATAAAATTTTTGATGAAAAAAATCCCTCGCAAAATTAATTTCCGAGGGAGTTTTTTGATAATTTTGCGACGGATTTTCCGATGGATATTTCTAACAAAAATGGGTTCTTTGTAAAAAAATTTTGATAAAAAATACCCTCGAAAAATCCCTCGGAAATTAATTTTGCAAGGGATTTTCCGAGGGATTGTTTTTCATTAATGAGTTATTAATAAAATTTTTGATGAAAAAAATTCCCTCGGCAAATCCCTCGCAAATTAATTTCCTGAGGGATATTTTTGATTATTTTGCGAGGGATTTTCCGATGGATTTTTAACAAAAATGGGTTCTTTGTAAAAAAATTTGATAAAAATCCCTCGGAAAATCCTCGGAAATTAATTTTGCGAGGGATTTTGCGAGGGATTTTCTTTCATTAATGAGTTATTAATAAAATTTTTGATGAAAAAAATCCCTCGGAAATCCCTCGCAAAATTAATTGCCGAGGGATTTTCCGAGGGATTGTTTGATTATTTTGCGAGGGATTTTCCGATGGATATTTCTAACAAAAATGGGTTCTTTGTAAAAAAAATTTGATAAAAAAATACCCTCGAAAATCCCTCGGAAAATTAATTTTGCGAGGGATTTCCGAGGGATTTTCTTTCATTAATGAGTTATTAATAAAATTTTTGATGAAAAAAATCCCTCGGAAAATCCCTCGCAAAATTAATTTCCGAGGGATTTTCGAGGGATTGTTTGATTATTTTGCGAGAGATTTTCCGATGGATATTTCTAATAAAAATGGGTTCTTGAGGTGTCGTGTTCTGTTATTCTTGAGGATGTTGCCGGTGAGGGTTCCGGCATGTAGGAGTGGCAATCGTGTCGTGTTGTGTCGTGTCCGGGTCGTGTCATGTTTTGGTCGGGTTGAAAACACATCAACCCAAATACGACCTGTGAGTTAAACCGGTTAGGTAATTTGGATATGAACACGACCTGACTCAAAACACGATTAACTTGAATTTGGACACGAACATGACGTGACTCAAAACACGATTAACCTGACACGACTTGTGACCCGAGACGATGGAAGAAATAAAACCCACATGAGATTTTATAATGGAAAATGAGCCAGCGAAAGGAGGGTAGAGTCAAAGAGAGCAGTAATGCGAGTAAAAAATTATCGTCATTTAAACTCTCTAAAATATCATTAAATGGTCATTATTAGTATTTTATCATTTATAACGTAATTGCTTAAAAGTGAAAGAAGTTTCTTGGGAAAAAAGAGTAACGACAGTTGCTTTTATTTTTCACTTTCTTTTCGTTAGAGGGGATTGTGATATTTATACTCAACCGTCACAAAAGTTGCTCCTAAGAAGTAGATTAAGTCAAATTGGTTGCATTGCTTGTTTGATCAATCTAATCAGATTAAAATATATAATTCATATAATCTAAATTTTGACTATTTAACCAGCTTCGTTTGGTGGAACAGTCAGCTTTGTTTGTTTGATCTAGAGGCCTCGGGTAGCGGTGACGGACGGATCATGGCAGCGTACATGCGGGCGAAGTGGGTGATGTGTTCGGGTCAAAATAGGTCAGACAGGTTCGTGTCAACCCGATTAAATACACTGGTCAATTTGGGTTAATTCGGGTTAAGCGGTTGAACCCAAACACGACCCATTTAAATTTCGTGTTGGCGGGTCGTGTCATATACGGTTTTGTACCAAAAAATAGTCAACCCAAACCTATTTAATTCGTGTCATGTTCGTATCGAGTTATCATGTCGTGTCAAAAATTGCCACCCCTACCGGCATGGGCCATGGGGAGGAGGGGGGGATTTACATTTTTGATAAAGAAAGGGTTTTACATTCTTTCCTTGACCATGATCTGTATAGCATAAGTATAACGATGAGATTCAAGGGATTTTAGAGCCTTGTATTTATTGCAGAACCACTCTGCTCCAAAGAGGAATAGAGCCAACTTGGTTTTTGTCATTTATTGCGGAACCACTCTGCTCCATATTCTTATTTCAATTTCATTTTTCCCCCTTGCAGTCATTCATCTTCGTTCTTTTGTTATTATAAATCAAATCTAAATTGATGCAGATATGATTACTTTTGTTGATGATCACGTTAGTTAATCAGTTCTTTATGGTACACACATGTAAATAATTGTAATAGATGAAATATTTGTGGTTATAAGCTTATAATATTTAAAAAAATTCTTAACGTGTCGATTCATCGTTCAAGTGGAGAACTGAAGTTCTTGCCATTATATCTCAGAGTCTTAGAATCAATTTATCTTATCTAATGCAACATGCAATCACAAACGACCGTGATAATGAGAAAATTCAGACGCAAGTGGTGGTGCTTGTAAAAATATCTCTCAATTAGTTGATGCTTATTAAGTGATGTTATTAGCATTTAATTAGGAATTCCAAAACAGAACAACAGCTCCATAATCGGTCCGGGTTCGGGGATAACCCGAACCCGTTATAACTTAGCCAAAACCCACGAGGCCCATGAATACTCCGCTCGACCGCTTGGCGCTTGCCCTCCCCTCTTTCTGGTTTCTTAACCCTAGATCCTGAGTCCCGCCTCCCATTCGTTGCCGTCACTCCCATTCGTTGCCGTCGCTCGCCGTGGTGACTTCGTCGGACCTAGGAGCTACCGAACTTTTGATCGTCGCCGCCGCTCGCCTTGGTGACTTCGTCGGACCGGCGAGCAACGAAATCCCAGGTATGTTTTTTTTTTATTTATATGCTTTTTATTATTTCATCATGAATCCATGAGACCGTGATGCTCTTCTCATGAGCGCAGTGCCACTGTCCTTCTAATTGAGTTCATGCTCTAGGTCGAGGAAAGGAAAAGAGGTTGCAGAGGACGGCAAGGAAAAGAGGTTGCAGACTCTACGCTCCAAGCTGCAGTGCCGGAAAGGAAAAGAGGTTGCAGAGGACGGCAAAGGGTAAGAGAGTTTTTGTTTTATGTTTTTCGCTCTGGGCTTGTTCATAAAAGGGACTCTTCTTTGTCCCAACCATCTACGTTTCAGGCCTTTTTTTACCTTTAAAGAAATTAATCAGTTGCATCATTACTGAAACCCCCTAGTTAATGATGGAAGGACCACTTAGGGATGGCCTATAATAGCATGAGAGGTCCTAAAGGATAACGCAGATTAGGGAATGAATCAACCTGTTACTTTGCTATTGGGTCAGAAAATAGGGCACCGTCATTTATCAAACTTAGCCTGAGCATGCACTTGTTTAGCTTTCTTGTTTGTATGGTGAGCAATCATTTATCAAACTTTTGACAACGACTAAGCATATAATTTGCTGGCTGATTATATAATTAATTGATTAGGAGATCAATTGTTCGACTTTGGTCCTGATCCAACCTCCATGCAAATGCCTTTTGGCTAGGTAGTCCAATGATAAGGACACCACCCTCCCATGCCCTACATGTTTGAGGCCAAAAAGGGGGACAATCATGGAGGCGAGCCACATGAATGGAAGGGACATCATGCGCTCGTGCTAGTACGGGCAGGGGGTCCATTTCTAATAATAATAGCTGGTGGCCCCTAGGTAGTATCGGGCACCAATATATTATTAATGTTGATTTAGAATCTCAATTTTTATCTCATTGTATTGGTTTTAGTTTGAGGTTATGCTAACAGAGACCCAACACATAACAAGAATCGATGAAAGTATACCAATCGCTATGTAACAGTTTCTGTGACCGAAATTTTGGATCCTGATCCAATCTATGGATTGAACTTTCAGAATGGACTGACCCTACCCACCTGCACCACTACTTGGTCACAACACATGGGTCCGGACTCAGGACTGGATCAGGTGGTGTCTAGGTCCACCCTCACCAACTTTCAGCCCTGTTCTGGGTCAAAAGCCAGTGAGTGACACAGATTCCATAGTGGGAGACCAGACCAAAATCCCTGAGCTATACCTCCCAACTGCCTGGCCGAGACCATCCTGAAAATAAGAATAAAAATTAATGGATCACTGCATCTTAGAATAAGAATAGTAAAACTATAACAAATCAATAAGGTACATATATTCTGATAATGAGTTTAAACAAGATACTATAATTTCAGAATAAAATGATTTATTGAGACATGGAAACAAGATAGACACCCTCAATCATTGTCTAAAGCACAATACAAGTAACACTTTTGATTAGTTGAAAGCAAAATATAAGTAATAGAGCTCGTATATCCTCATTAGTTAAGAAGCAAGAACTCAGTAATCAGATTGTGATTCTAAATCCTTGTCAATCTTGGCAATTTAAATAGTAAAGTGATATCAACAATCAAGACTCCACTGATTAATATAAATTGATTCTATCTACTACAATGGATGGAAGAATTTTAAAATTAAGAAAGCATTCCAACTTTAACAGTTGCATCCAATCAAAGATATGACAAAACATTGCAATATTTTATATTGATCATTAAAAATCACTCTGTTTCTTCTTTGTTGCCAGTAAAGTGATCAGTGTCTCATTTACTATACATCAATCCACTAGATACAACTATTAATATGCCCCTTATGTATTAAATCCAAGGTTCTCCATACCAAACTAGTATGGGTCGATATGTGACATACCGAACCATATCGGTGACATCAGTTAGGTGGAACAGAGGGTTCAAGCCATGAACTATACCAAATCAAGCCAAACCCAACAAATTGGTTTGGTTCAGGGCGACTTGGTTCGGTTCTCCACTTATACCAAACTGACATGCCAAACCATCCTGATTACAGACTGGTTTGCCCCAAACTGCCTTGTTCGAAATAGTTTGGTGTACCATTGTTAAATCTATGAATTTTAGCAATCTAATTGCTTTTCAAATGTAGATCTTAATAGTATATGTTTTTGAAGCAGTTTAGAACACTACGTATGCTGATCGCCTAGATCACTCAATGCTATCATAATTTGACATGCATCCCCTATTCTCAAATGGAGAAAAAATACTAATAGATTCATCCCAACCAAGAAGTTCAGTCCAACGGGCTCAATCTCAAGGAGTTCTTGACCTAGGGGCAACCTGTGGAATTTGGTGATAGATTTAAAAACAGATAGTTTAAGGTTGGTAAAGTCCCCTTCATTGGTCTTATCTCTCCATCTCTATTATTTCTTCCTTGTTATCCCCTCCTTATGGGTGGGCATAGGCTGACCTGAGAGCTGCCAGAAAATTACAGGGCTCGAGCCAAATATTTTAGCACATGGGGCAAGCTGGGCTCGATTTTTTAAGACCATTCATATTTCAAGCTAGGCTTAGGCTTAAGAAAAACAGGCTTGACCCAGCCCGACCCAAAAATTTATACTTTATATATTATATATTATATTTCAATATTTATATATTTATTTATATATCAACATAAATGGTTTTCTGTTAAAAAACATTGAAGGTGGGATTCAAAGTCGGATCCTCAAGATTAAAAGTGCACAGTGAAACCACCACAACAACAATTATATCTTTCTACTAGACCAGTCCCGGGTTGGACCCAGACTTTGAAACTGATGAGAATGTATTAAAGAAAAAGAAAAGAAGTTAAAATATGTAATTGAAATTACTAATTCTATGATGCATGCCTTGAGCACAGCCTAACAATTGCTTCCATCTCAGGTCTCGAGTGAAAAGAAGAAAAATAGGCATTGAAATATTATGGCAACAGAAACCAATGCCACCTACTTATCAAGAAGCTAATCTAAGGCTCCAAACTCTTTCGTCCACTGGGAAATTTGGAGGCCGCATTAATTTTGGCTTGGTCCGGGAGAGGATGCCATGGACTGAGTCAAGGCACCCATGACCATGATGCGGCGAAGAAAAGAATAAGAATAAAAATTAATGGATCACTGCATCTTAGCATACTAATTCTGTATTTTTTGATAAACTTGTGATTCCTCAGATGGTGTCAGGTGTCAACAAGGTATACATGCATGATATGTGACACTTCCATTCTTGACGCCACTGTGGTGAGGTCTACAGGCATTTGGAGTGTAGTCAATCATTAAGGTACATAAAGCTTAAGCTTAAGGAAGAAGTGTGCAAACACACCAAGCATATTCACAACCTTTGTTTACACTCTCACGTCTTAAAGACAAACCAGATCACTACCCAAGTTCTCTCTCTCACACACATTTTTAAAGAATTTTCTCCATTATTTTTCCTTATGCACTCATACAAACTCAAAATTAACATGCATCAATTGTTTATGGTTTTAGGCTGGTTATCAAGAAAATACTTTAAAGCTTCGTTATTATGGACATTCGTCATTATCGTAGTTGGATGTATAATAGACTTTTACCAAACCGAAAGGGTTACACAGATGAGTTTCTAATAGGGTTGGAATGGTTTATTCACTTTGCATGCCAACAACCAATATTTTTGAGTGAGAAGAAAATTAGGTGTCCTTGTTTCAAGTGCAAAAATACAAAGTACTTGACCATAGAGGAAGTAAAGGTACATCTTTACAAAAATGTTTCAAACCTGACTACTGGTATTGGACAGAACATGGAGAAATTGAACCAATTGTGAATTGTGGTGTTGATCAAATGCAATTTGCTGGTTCAAGTACTGCTCATTTTAGTGCTTTTAGTTGTGGTCAATTGAATAATAATGAGCCTACCGATAGATACGAAGCCATGATTTTTGATGCTGCTGGTCCAAATTTTGGATATGTTTATAATAGCAATGTGGATGCTTATCAGAATAGGGATGCTCCAAATTATGTGGAGGAGCCTCCAAATAGAGAGGCTGAAAAGTTTTACGAGATGTTGCATGCAGCACAGCGGCCGCTCTGGTCAGGTTGTACTAATCACTCAGAGTTGTCAGTTGCAGTTAGAATGATGAGTATCAAGTCTGATAACAATATATCTCAACATTGTTTTAATCAATTTGTGGGACTTATGAAAGAAATATGTCCTCCCGGCAACTTAATACCTCCTAACTTCTACAAGACAAAGAGTTTAGTTTCGAAGCTTGGCCTATCTGCTAAAAAAATAGACTGTTGCTTCAATGGATGTATGTTGTATTACAAGGATGATGAGTCTTTAACTGATTGCAAGTTCTGTGGTCATCCTCGATACAAACCAGGTAGGATGGGAAGTGGGAATCACAATCAAGTATCTTATAAGAGGATGCATTATTTGCCACTTATCCCTAGACTTAAGAGGCTTTATGCCTCGAACAGGTCGGCTGGGCACATGAGATGGCATTATGAGAATAGACGAGAACAGGATGTTTTGTGCCATCCATCAGATGGAGAAGCATGGAAACATTTTGATCGTACATATCCTGAGTTTGCATTAGAGCCAAGAAATGTTAGACTTGGGTTATGTGCTGATGGCTTTACTCCATACAGTCTCTCTGCTACACCATACTCCTGTTGGCCAGTAATTGTTACGCCATACAATCTGCCTCCTGATATGTGTATGACCGCTCCATATATGTTTTTAACCTTGCTCATTCCTGGACCGCATAATCCAAAGATCATGATAGATGTATATTTGCAACCATTGATAGATGAATTAAAAGTTATGTGGAATGAGGGTGTAGTTACTTATGACATTTCAAGAAAGCAAAATTTTCTATTAAGGGCTGCTTTAATGTGGACAATCAATGATTTTCCAGCATATGGCATGCTATCAGGGTGGAGTACAGCTGGAAAATTAGCATGTCCGTATTGTATGGAGAGAACAAAGGCTTTTCGCTTGGAGCATGGGGGTAAAAATACATGGTTTGATTGTCATCGTCAGTTCTTGCCTTTTGATCATGTGTTTAGAAGAAATAAGAATGCCTTCCGAAAAAATAAAATTGATAGATTGGAGCCTCCTCTCAGATTAACAGGTGACCAAGTATGGGAAAAAGTTTGTGGATATCCCAAAATAACTGAAACAGGTCCTTGTAAATTTAGTGGATATGGAGAAAGTCATAATTGGACAAAACATAGCTTATTTTGGGAATTACCATATTGGAAGACGAATTTAATCTGACACAATTTAGATGTCATGCATATAGAAAAAAATGTGTTTGATAATATTTTCAACACTATAATGGATGTAAAAAGAAAACAAAGGATAATGTTAAAGCAAGAATGGATTTGAAAGAGTATTGTAGTCGGCGAGATTTGAAAGAGTATTGCAGACATTTTTAACGAAGCTCGTGAAAATCGTGACCACAAGCCGGATTGGATTGGAGAGGGTGTATGGCACGAGCTATGGAAATATTGGGATAGTGATGAGTTCAAAGCCAGAAGTCAGAAGAACAAGAAGAATCGTGCATCCGATTGCGGTGGATTGGGCTTCCCACTTCACACTGGTGGTTCTATTAGCATTAATGACCATGCGACAAGATTGGTATGCATAATAATTTATTTTTCCTTCATTTTTTCAACTTATGAATAAATAATATAAGTTGGAATAGGTTTTCGAAGTAGAGAAATCTCCATTGTATTTGTAATGAGCTATATGGATCTTTTCATCCCCAGATATATATCTTCTATAGATCTTAATGTTGCATTTGGTTCAGGGTTAATGGAGGGCTTAATAGAGTAAAGACCCCTTCTAACCCATTTATTCCAATTTAACGTACATGATAGTAAAATAACTAATTATTTTGAGGGCCAAGTGGATGGTACTGCTTCCATTGAATCCAATGTAAACTTTTCCATTCTGTAAGATGGATTAGTTTATTCCAGTCTAAGTGTGTTAGGAGTAAATTAACCCATTTACTTTGGCATAGCAAGGAAATTTTTTATTTTGACAATATTAGATCATATTGGAGTATAAGAACCTGGAATACTTTGTCATGGGCTAATGTGCAATGCATTTGATGAGTATAAGTCCCTCTACTTATTGAAACCTCATGAAATGTTTTCTAATGTAACTCCTGCACGTCGCAAGATATACTTATTCTGCTTATTTACCAGGCATTCATCTGAACATTATTTTCTGTTGTCTTTGTTGGATGCTGTCATATGTGACATTGATGTACATATATATTTTCATATCTAGCAAATTTCAAAAATGAAAATAGATAGGTTTGGATCACTTCCTGTTTGTTTTCAGCCCTTGAATAGATATCCTGTCATCCAGTTTTTCATGCCCATATGTATGTGTATCGAGATTCTTGACATGTTATCGATCATTCAAAAGAAAGAAAAAGGCACTTAAAATTTTTTTATTTCATAATTCAGATGTTCATAAGTCAAGCCATATATATTTGTATTTATCCTTATTTTTTATACATATATCATTTTCTTTACATATATGATGTTCTTATTTCATATATTTTTTTTAAAAAAAATTGATAATGCTATTTATATTATGAAATTCAGACACAGAAAATGAATCGAGCACACCTACATTAGATGAGCTCTTCAGATATACCCATCAAAAGAAAAAGGATGGCAATCAGTGGGTAAATAAAAAGGCAGAGACATCACATGTAAGTATTTAAAAAACTCTACTTTAATTCATATATTTCTACTATTTGTATGTTTAACTAATTGCATCTAATATCTTTTACAGACTAATTTTATACAGAAGTGGCAAGAGGTGGAATCAAGTCAAAGCTCAACTGGAGAGGATGGTGCGGAATCATCACAGCAGCAGCCTCAGCCCTCTATGATGCATGTATGGAAAGAGATAGTTGGAGTAAATAAGGGACGGATTTATGGACTTGGATCCCAGGCTAGTTTGCTGACAGGCTCCTCATCTTCTAGCTGCACATCCTCACGAGTTTCTGAGTGGATTCAGGAGCGAGAGAGGATTTATAATATGTTTGAGACTGTATCAGCCAGAAATGAGGAGTTAGCTGCCCAAAATGAGGAGTTAGCTGCCCAAAACAATGAGCTATCTGCCCGGATTTCTCGTACCGAGAAGTTTATGCATCTTATGATGGAAAAGATGCAAGTTAGTCCATCTACAGTTTCAGCACCATCTCCAGCTGCTACCTCTGCAAATGATGGTGATTGTGATAATGCCGATGATGATGATGATGATCATGAGGAGGATTTATAATTTTTTTTTCTATAATTGGAATGATACTTGTTTATGATACTTTTTGTTTGTTATAAAACTTTGGATATGATACACTTGTACAACTTTGTTGAACTGTTTGTTATGAACTTGGATATGATGATGAACTTGCTATAAACTTTTTTGAGCTTGTTATGAGTTTGTTATGAACCCTTGGATATGATGAAACTTATAGATAATTTGTATATATATAATCAGGTGTATTTAAAAAAAGCCCATTTTGCGAGGAATTTTTCTTTCGAATATTTATTTAGCAAGGGATAATTTTTTTGAAAATAAAGAAAAGCTATTTAAAAATTTTAAAATATCCCTCGCAAAATCCCTCGCAAAATCCCTCAAAAATGTTCCTTCGGAAAATCCCTCGGAAATGGTCCCTCGGAAAATCCCTCGGAAATGTTCCCTCGAAAAATCCCTCGGTAAATAACCCTCGGAAAATCCCTCGGTAAATTTGCCTTGAAAATTATCCCTCGGAAAATCACTCGGAATTTTTTCCTCGGTAAATCCCTCAAAAAAGTTCCCTCGGTAAATCCCTCAAAAAATTTCCCTCGGAAAAAATGATCCCTCGGAAAATCCCTCAGAATTTTCCCTCAGAAAATCTCAAAAAATCCCTCAGAAAATCCCTCGAAAATATTTTCTTTGGAAAATCCCTCGAAAAATCCCTCGGAAAATTTTTGTCGAAAAATCCATCGGAAATTTTCAAGGGATAAATTCCGTCGAAAAATCTCTCGGAAATAAATTCCCTCGGAAAAATTCCTTGGAAAATTTTTCCGAGGAGGGTTTTTCCGACGACCATTTATTCGTCGGAAATATAAATTTCCGACGGATTTTTCCTTTTTCCCTCGCAAAATCCCTCGCAAATGACCCTTTTTCTTGTAGTGGTAAAGCTTTGGTCTGCTGCAATAATCTTCTTCCTGATGAAGGTAAACAGCTGTTTTTAAATAACACCAGTTACATATCCTTAGAGGAGAAAACTTTTGGCTATCAGAATGCTCTAATCTTCTACGAATGTAGTCTTTGTTTCTTAAGTCAATTCGAGCTATTCCATTCTTTATTTTGATTGTATACATGGACCATTTCTAATTGGTTCGTTGTTATGACCAATTCACTTTTCCTTGTATGCAGGCTCTGGTCGGCTGACAGAGTGGATACCACTTGAGAGTGAAATTGATAAAGGTCCTAGAATATGTGTTGCTCATCCTATAACTGCGGTGAAACCTGAAGGCACAAGAAAGAGATGCAGAGAGGCTATAGGGAATTATGCTTGGGCAGTTGGAGATAGGGTGGATGCATGGATTAGGGATGGGTAAGCATAGTTTTTTATTTCTTTATTTTGCTTTATTGGTTACTGATGACGCTCAATCACCTCTCCTGGACGTCGGGAACGGAGGCGCTTCTCGAATCCTCGCTTCACCGGGTTGCCTGCAAAGAAGTCCCAGGACCGGAGGGGGTCTCCGGCGGGACCCTCTGATGGTCAAGTTAGTGACTGAGGTCACAGCTCAAGAAGGGCTCAAGTGAGCCCTGTTTTGTGTGAAAAAAAGGGATCTCAGGAAGGAGGAATTCCTTTGAGAGTTGAGATGGCGATTTTGGGGGTTATTGCGCATACCTGTTTACTGGGTGGATTCACCTTTTTATAGGGGTTAATTCTGGCATGATCACGTGGGATTGCATGGAGTCAGAATATCTGCTGAGCCCTTGCATGAATCTAGGCTGGTTAGTGGGCTAGCCCCATCAGCCGGCGGGGCTGTCGGGCGGCGTGCGTCGGTACTATCGGGCGGCGCGTGTCTGGCGCTGTTGGGCGGTGCGCGTCAGGGAGGCAGTTTCTTGAACCGCTGGGGAAGATCTGGCAGGAACTGGGAAATCCCGTCTTATCAGGGCCGAGCCGGGTCGACCTGAGATGGCTGGGGCCCATCCCGCTGGTGAGGCAGTACCGGGGCAGGGCCGAATCGACGGACTTGGAGACGCCGGGGCCGAGTCGAGCCGGCCTGGGATGGCCTTGGCTGACTCGGCGGGACTAAAGATGCCAGGGCTGAGTCGGGCCAGCCTGGGTTGGCCTTGGCCGACTCGGCGGGATTGGAGACGCCAGGGCCGAGTCGGGCCGACCGGGGATGGCCTTGGCTGACTCGGCGGGACTGGAGATGCCGGGCCCGAGTCAGGCCGGCCTGGGATGACCTAGGCCGACTCGGTGGGACTGGAGACGCCGGAGCCGAGTCGGGCCGGCCTGGGACAGCCTAGGCTGACTCGGCGTGACTGGAGATGCTGGGGCCGAGTCGGGCCGGCCGGGGATGGCTTTGGCCGACTCGGCGGGACTGGAGACGCCGGGGCTGAGTCGGGCCGGTCGGGGATGGCCATGGCCGACTCGATGGGACTGGAGATGCCGAGGCCGAGTCGGGCCGGCCTGGGATGGCCTTGGCCGATTCGGCGGGATTGAAGACGTGGAGAAGGCATTGGGGCCGACTTGCTTGGAGAAGTAGGGGCCGGCTAGGAAGATGCCGGGGCCGCCTGGGAGGTGCCGGGCCGCCTAGCTTGGACACACCGGGGCCGGCTGGGAAGTGCCGGGGGCCGACTCGCTTGGAGACATAGAGGGCCGGCTAGGAAGATGCCGGGGCTGCCTGGGAGGTGCCGGGCCGCCTAGCTTGGACACGCCGGGGCCGGCTAGGAAGTGCTGGGGCCGCCGAGCTTGGAGACGTAGGGGGCCGGCTAGGAAGATGCCGGGGCCGCCTGGGAGGTGCCGGGCCGCCTAGCTTGGACACGTCGGGGCCGGCTGGGAAGTGCTGGGGCCGCCGAGCTTGGAGACGCAGGGGGCCGGCTAGGAAGATGCCGGGGCCGCCTGGGAGGTGCCGAGACTCCTAGCTTGGACATGCCGGGGCTGGCTGGGAAGTGTCGGGGCCGCCTAGCTTGGAGACGTAGAGGGCCGGCTAGGAAGATGCCGGGGCACCTGGGAAGTGCCAGGGCCGGCTGGGAGGTGCCGGGGCCGCCTAGCTTGGAGACGTAGAAGGTCGGCTAGGAAGATGTCGGGGCGCCTAGGAAGTGCCGGGGCCGCCTAGCTTGGAGACGTAGAGGGCCGGCTAGGAAGATGCCGGGGCACCTGGGAAGTGCCGGGGCCGGCTGGGAGGTGCCGAGGCCACCTAGCTTGGAGACGTAGGGGGCCGCCTAGCTTGGACACGCCGGGGCCAGCTGGGAAGATGCCGGGCGCCTGGCTTGGATATGCCGGGCCGGCTAGGAAGATGTCGGGGCCGCCTGGGAAGTGCCGGGCCGCCTAGCTTGGAGGTGCCGGCCTTGGAGGTGCCAGCCTTGGAGGTGTCGGCCTTTGGGGCCATCGATCTTGGAGCCGTCGGCCTTTGGGGCCGACGGTCTTGGAGGTGTCGGCCTTTGAGGCCGTCGGTCTTTGGAGCCATCGGCCTTTGAGGCCGTCGGTCTTTGGAGCCGTCAGCCTTTGGGGGCCGACGGTCTTAGAGCCATCGGCCTTTGGAGGTGCCGGTCTTGGAGGTGCCGGCCTTTGAGGTGCCAGTCTTGGAGGTGTCGGCCTTGGGGCCATCGGTCGTTGGGTGTTGGCCTTTGGGGCCATCGGTCATGGAGCCGTCGGCCTTTGGGGCCGTCGGTCTTGGAGGTGTTGGCCTTGGGGCCGTCGGTTGTCGGGTGTCGGCCTTTGGGGCCGTCGGTCTTTGGAGCCGTCGGCCTTTGGGGCCGTGGGTCTTGGAGGTATTGGCTTTGGGTTGTCGGTCGTCGGGTGTCGGCCTTTGGGGCCGTCGGTCTTTGGAGCCGTCGGCCTTTGGGGCCATCGGTCTTGGAGCCGTCGGCCTTTGGGACCGTCGGTCTTTGGGGTGCTGGTCTTGGAGCTGCCGGTCTTGGGGCCATCGGTCTTGGAGCCGTCGGTCTTGGAGGTGCCGGCCTTAGAGGTGCCGGTCTTGGAGGTGCCGGCCTTTGAGGTGCCGGTCTTGGAGGTGCCGGCCTTGGGGCCGTCGGTCTTGGAGCCGTCGGCCTTGGGGCCGTCGGTCTTGGAGGTGCCGGCCTTGAAGGTGCCGGTCTTGGAGGTGCCGGCCTTTGAGGTGCCGGTCTTGGGGGTGCCGGCCTTTAGGGCCGTCGGTCTTCGGGTGTCGGCCTTTGGGGCCGTCGGTCTTTGGGTGTCGGCCTTTGGGGCCGCCGGTCTTGGGGCCGTCAGTCTTGGAGCCGTCAGCCTTTGGGGCCGTCGGTCTTTGGGTGTCGGCCTTTGGGGCCGCCGGTCTTGGGGCCGTCGGTCTTAGAGCCGTCGGCCTTTGGGGCCATCGGTCTTAGAGGTGCCGGCCTTGGAGGTGCCGGTCTTGGAGGTGTTGGCCTTTGAGGTGCCGGTCTTGGAGGTGCCGGCCTTTGGGGCCATCGGTCTTTGGGTGTCGGCCTTTGGGGCCGTCGGTCTTTGGAACTGTTGGCCTTTGGAGGTGTCGGCCTTTAGGGCCGTCGATCTTTGGAGCCATCGGCCTTTGGGGCCGTCGGTCTTGGAGCCGTCGGCCTTTGGAGGTGTCGGCCTTTGAGGTCGTCCAAAAAAAAAAAAATTTATTCTCCATGGGGTCAACTGGCTCCATCAAATGCCCCCCACACTCCTTGAGCTTGCGTGCTCTGCATCAGCTAAGCGAAAGGAGTGTAGAGCTTTTACCTTGGTATCTGTTCTTTCATGTTAACTCCAAACATGATTCCCTCTGGGTGGGGAAACCTCTTTCCTCTTGCGCTGCCTTGGATGGACGTCTACGTGCCTTCTTTGGCTAGCTGAGGGCGGCTAGTAATCTTCTCCCGACATAAAGTCTGGAAGCACCTTGAACCCCGGAGGGTGACTTGAGAGCTGAGAGTCGTCAGGTTCCTTTTGAACCGCCTCGGGGGTATGGGAACCGCTGCGAGGGGCGACTCAGCTGGGTACGGAGCCTTTAGGGTCTTAACCTACTCATGGGCACCGCCGTGCCGGGGCCGAGTGGTGTCCCGTGGGCCGTGATGCTAGTGAGCTCCTTTTAAACCATCTTGGGGGTTTGTGTTCCGCCCAAGTGGCGACTTAGTCGGGTACGGAGCCTTTAGAGTCTTAACCTACTCGGAGGCACCGCCGTGCCGAGGCCGAGTGGTGTTCCGTAGGCCGTGATGCTAGTGAGCTCCTTTTAAACCATCTTGGGGGTTTGTGTTCCGCCCAAGTGGCGACTCAGCCGGGTACGGAGCCTTTAGGGTCTTAACCTACTCAGGGGCACCACCGTGCCGGGGCCGAGTGGTGTCCCATGGGCCGCGATGCTAGTGAGCTCCTTTTAACCATCTTGGGGGTTTGTGTTTCGCCCAAGTGGTGACTCAGCCGGGTACAGAGCCTTTAGGGTCTTAACTTACTCGGGGGCACCGCCGTGCCGGGGCCGAGTGGTGTCCCGTGGGCCGCGATGCCAGTGAGCTCCTTTTAAACTATCTTGGGGGTTTGTGTTCCGCCCAAGTGGCAACTCAGCCGGGTATGGAGACTTTAGGGTCTTAACCTACTCGGGGGCACCGCCGTGCCGGAGCCGAGTGGTGTCCCATGGGCCACAATGCCAGTGAGCTCCTTTTAAACCATCTTGGGGGTTTGTGTTCCGTCCAAGTGGTGACTCAGCCGGGTACAGAGCCTTTAGGGTCTTAACCTACTCGGGGGCACCGCCGTGCCGAGGCCGAGTGGT
Organism: Calamus simplicifolius; assembly: GCA_900491605.1. Taxonomy (NCBI): domain Eukaryota; kingdom Viridiplantae; phylum Streptophyta; class Magnoliopsida; order Arecales; family Arecaceae; genus Calamus; species Calamus simplicifolius. The sequence goes on along the minus strand of UESW01003987.1, from coordinate 1,225,598 downwards.
GTCCCGTGGGCCACAATGCCAGTGAGCTCCTTCTAAACCATCTTGGGGGTTTGTGTTCCGCCCAAGTGGCGATTCAGCCGGGTACAGAGCCTTTAGGGTCTTAACCTACTCCGGGGCACCGCCGTGCCGGGGCCGAGTGGTGTCCCATAGGCCGCGATGCCGGTGAGCTCCTTTTGAGAGACTTGGCGCAAGGGAGGACAAGCTGTGTCATCAAAAAAAAAAAGGGGCCTTTTTTATTACTTATGCTTCTAGGAGTACATCATTGGTAATACTGGCGGAGGTTGTCCGCATTCCAGGTACGTGGAATGGGCTTCCCATCAAGCTCTTCTAGTTTGTATGCCCCTCGGTGGAACGCCTCGGTGACGCGGTAGGGACCTTCTCAGTTGGGGGATAGCTTGCCCCCCTCGGTAGGCTTGGATACCTCGGCCTTTCATAGCACCAAGTCTCCGCGGCGAAAAACCTTGGGACAAACTCGGGTGTTGTAGTACTTGGCCGCTCGCTGGCGAAAGGTCGCCATACGCAGTCTCGCTCTGTCATGCACCTCGTCGATGAAGTCTAGGTTGGCCCGAATCAGCGCAGAGTTGCCTTCCTCACTGAAGGACTCCACATGTGGACTGGGCAATCCAATCTCGATGGGGATGACGGCCTCGGATCCGAAGGAGAGGCTGAAAGGAGTTTCACCCGTCGGGGCTCTGGGCGTTGTGTGGTAAGCCCATATCACACTGGGGAGCTCTTCTACCCAGCGTCCCTTGGAACCATCTAGGCGAGTCCTGAGCCCTCTGAGGATGGTGTGGTTCATGACCTCAGCCTCCCTATTGGTCTGGGGGTGGCCGACATAGGTGAATCGATGGTGAATGCCTAGCTCTTCACAGAAGGCTTTGAATGCCTCGTTGTTGAATTGGCGGCTGTTGTCTGTGACGAGGGTGTGCGGCAAGCCAAAACGGCATTTGATCGACTTCCAGAAGAAAGCCTTAACTTTGCTCTCAGTGATTTTGGCCAATGCCTCGACCTTGACCCACTTGGTGAAATAGTCGATGGCGACTAACAAGAATCTCCGCTGCCCTGAAGCTGGAGGGAATGGTCCAAGGATGTCCATCCCCCATTGGGCAAAAGGCCACGGAGCCGAGAGTGGGCTCAGCGGGGCAGGTGGCTGATGCTGGATGTGCGCGTGGCGCTGGCAGCTGTCACACCTTTGAACTAGCTTGGCCGCGTCCTCCTTCATAGTGAGCCAGAAGTACCCCTGACGGAGAGCCTTCTGGGCTAAGGATCTGCCCCCCAGATGGTTCCCACAAATGCCTTCGTGGATTTCTCTGAGGATGTAGTCGGCATTGGTGGGGCCTACGCACTTAAGCAACGGATAGGAGAATGACCTTCTGTATAGGCACCCGTCGAGAAGGATGAACTTGGAGGCCCTCCACTTGAGCAATCTAGCTTCATTGCGGTCATCAGGGAGGGTGCCATCGGTGAGGTAACGGACATAGGCGTCCATCCACGTAGGTTCCGAGGTGAGCGGGAGGACTTCCTCCCCGTCCTCTATGCTGGGCCTTTCTAGATATTCAATGTAGGCGTCCCTTGCCAAGCCGTCGGCGGAAGTAGCCAGTCGAGAGAGGACGTCAGCCTTGGCATTTTCGCTTCGGGGGATGTAACTGATACTGAAGTAGGGCAGTGAGAAGGTCAAGAGTTGAACCTTTTTCAGATATTGCGCCATAACGGGGTCGCACGCCTCGTACTCTCCGTTGATTTGCCCGGAGACGAGTTTCGAGTCCATGTAAGCTCTGAGGTGTTTTGCTCCAATCTTCTGGGCTAGCCTTAATCTGGCCAGCAGGGCTTCGTACTCCGCTTGGTTGTTGGTGGCTTCAAAAAGAAACCTCAGGGCGCACTCGGTTCTTTCTCCTCCTGGCCCGGCAAGAATGAGGCCGGCACCACTCCCTTGAGAATTCGATGCACCGTCCACATGGAGGATCCAGGTCTCTCCATCACCACTCGGCTCAGGCCTAGGCTGCTCCCCAGGAACCTCTTTGAGATCTTCTTCCGCCCAAGTGCACTCGACCAAGAAGTCGGCCAGGACTTGGGACTTCAAGGCCGGTCGTGCTTGGAAAGAGATGTCAAATTCTCCTAGCTTGATGGCCCATTTGGCGAGTCGACCCGAAGTATCCGGACGGGCCAGGATGGCTCGGAGAGGTTGGTCCGTGAGCACCACGATAGGATGGGCTTGGAAATACGGGCGAAGACGCCGGGCAGAGACTATCAAGGCGAAGATGACTTTCTCTATTTTAGAGTACCTGACCTCGGCGTCGTGTAGGACCTTGCTCATGTAGTAGATAGGCCTTTGGGTTCCGTCAGCGTCAAGGTGCAACAGGACTGAGCTGACGGCTTCTGAGGAGGTGGCTAAGTAAAGGAAAAGACTTTCCCCGTCTCTCAGCTTGGAGACGAGTGGTGGGGAGGACAAGAACGCCTTTAAGCCATCGAAAGCTTCCTGGCAGTCGTTCGTCCATGCAAAACCATTCACCTTCCACAGGGCTTGAAGAAAGGCAAGCACCTCTTCGCCGATCTAGAGAGGAAACGACTCAAAGCCGCTATCCTTCCCGTTAGCCGTTGCACTTCCTTCTTGTTGGACGGTAGCCTCATGTCGAGGATGGCACTAATCTTCTCTGGGTTCGCCTTGATTCCGTGCTGGGTCACTATAAAGCCCAGAAATTTATCTGCCGTGACCCTAAAAGCACACTCCTTAGGGTTCAGCTTGACTTGGAAGCGACGGAGGTTGTTAAAAGTTTCTTCCAGGTCGGAGACATGGTCGGTGGCACGGGTGCTCTTTGTCAGCATGTCGTCCACATAGACTTCCATGTTCCGGCCAAGCTGGTCCTGGAACACCTTGTTCATCAGCCTTTGATAGGTCGCTCCTGCATTCTTGAGGCTGAAAGGCATCACCTTGTAACAGTAAATGCCCTTCTCTGTCACGAAGGAGGTGTGCTCCTTATCGCCGGGGTCTATCCTTATCTGATTATATCCGGAAAAGGCGTCCATGAAGCTGAGAAGCTCATGACCAGAGGTGGAATCGACCAGCTGATCAATTCTTGGCAAGAGAAAGCTATCATTTGGGCACGCCTTATTGAGGTCGGTGAAGTCTATACAGATCCTCCAGCTCCCGTTTGCCTTGCGCACCATGACTACGTTGGCCAGCCAACTTGGGTAGTGCGCCTCCCGGATGTGGATGGTGCTGATCAGCTTGTTGACTTCTTCATCAATTGCTCTTTGTTGGTCGGGGACAAAGCTTCTCTTCTTTTGACGGATTGGACGGTGGCACGGGTCGATGTTGAGCTTGTGGGTGATGACCTCCGGAGGGATGCCGGGCATGTCAGACGCTGACCAGGCGAAGACGTTCGAGTTAGCCCGCAGGAAAGCTAAGAGGCACTCCCGGTCTTCCAGGGGAAGGAGTCCGCCCACACTGACGGTCCTTGTTGGGTCATCTTTGAGAGGGAAAGTCAGGAGGTGCTCGGCGGGCTCCCCTCCTTTGGTGGAATCTCTAGGATCGGATGCCTTCAGGGCCGGGTCGGCCTCCAAAGGGCTTGACGCCGTATGATAGCAAGGTAAGACCGGGCTTATCTCCCCGTGCATCTCTCCAACTCCCGCGCCAGTGGGGAACTGCACCAGTAGACGTCGGGTGGATATAACTGCGTCCAAAAGATTCAGGCCGGGACGCCCGAGAATGGCGTTGTATGCCAAAGGGACCCTTACGACTAGGAATTTCATGATCACGATGCTTTGGCATGGTGGGGTTTCGGCCGTCACAGGCAAGGATATTTCGCCCTCAACCCTCACGGAATCTCCAGTGAATCCGACCAGTGGGGTTGCCACGGGCTGAAGGGAGTCAAAAGATAATCCCATCCGAATAAAGGCATCGTAAGTAAGGATATCAGCTGAGCTGCCACTATCAACTAATATCCTTTTTATAGGGTGTTTGGTGATCATCATAGCGACGACTACGCCTTCATTGTTTACATTTTCCATTACAGTAGTCTTCCCCTGGGGCATTACATTATTTGGAGCCTCCTCCCCCCTTGGCCGCTTGGATGCAGAGGCTGATCCCCAGGACACCATCCCGACAGTTCGCTCTGTGGGAGTATTGTCGATGGTGGCTTGGGCTGGTGGAGGCCCCATGATGGCCGGCAGCGGCTGTGGCATCTTCTGGATGTACTTGCCGAGGTAGCCCTGTTGGATGAGCTCCTAGATGGCCCGCTTCAAGCTGTAGCAGCTATCGGTGTCGTGGTCGTAGTCCCGGTGGAATCGACAATAGCGGCTTCTGTCGCGGGGTGCACCTTTCTTCATGGGGGGAGGACATTGAAGGTAGGGCTCACCCTCGATCTCCATCAGGATGTGGGATCGAGGGGCAAGGAGAGGAGTGAGCTTACTCTCATCGGGGACAGGGCTTCGGCGCCTGTTGTCGGATCGGCGAGGCGGGTCGGATCGGCAATATCGGGGAGGTTCGCTCGGCTCAGGGCGAGCGGATTTGTGGCTGGAGCTCTTCGAAGACTCCCGGCGGGTGAGGTCGGCTTCATCTGCCCAGATGTACTTCTGGGCCCGGAGGAGGAGGTCGGAGTAAGAGCTCGGGGGCTTCTTATCCAGGGAGAAGGTGAAGCGGGACAGAAGGAGTCCCCGCTTCAGCGCCAGGATGGCCACCGCATCATCGAGATGGTAGACCTCGAGGGCGGCGGTTTTGAATCGGGACACGAAGTCCCGCAGTGACTCTCCTTCCTTCTGAAGGACAGAGAAGAGGCTGTCTGCCACCCTTGGGATCCGGCGGCAAGCATCAAAGTGGGCCAAAAATGCCCTCTCCAGCTCTCGGAAGGAGTCTATGCTGTGGGGGAACAGGCGCGAATGCCATGCACAGGCAGCCTTCCGCAGAGTTGCAGGGAAGGCCTTGTAGAGAAGGGAGTCTGAGGCGCCCTGGACTTGCATCATGGCCTTGTAGCTCTCGAGGTGATCGAGAGGGTCGGTCGTACCATCGTACGGGTCCACCTGGGGGAAGCAGAACCTGGAGGGAACCAGTTCCTCCAGTATGCGGCGAGTGTAAGGAGGACGAGTGTCGAACTCTTCCTCCAGCTGATGGTTGATCTTCTTGGCGAGCTCGTCGAGGCGCCGGTTGTACTCCTCCAGGCGTTCCTCTGCCTGGCGGTTGATCGTCAGGGCCCTCCAAGATGGCTCGGAGGAAGAAGAAGAAGAGGAGGCAGAAGGAGATGGAGACAGAAGTCGGGACCTCCGCCTGGGTTCCTCATGATGATGTGACTTGGAAGGAAAGTTGCTGGGGCCGTGGTCAGGGGACCGTGGCCGCTTGGAGGACTCACGTCGAGGCTTCCTAGGGGAACCTGACATCGGCCGGTCTCTTGCCGACCGGCCTCCCACCGAGGAGAACCTCCCCTCGCCGACTGCTGACTGGCGGGGGGAGCGGTCTGGTGCTGGGTGGCCACGGACTGCTGCTGCTGGAGCCCATGGACCATGGCAGTGAGATTCTGGACTTGCTGCGAGAGGGTCGCCAGCTGCTCTGCTGTTTGGACAGCGGCGTCCGGCGGTGGGCCGGTAACCGGAGGGTTGGTAGCAGGGGGATCGGCCTCCTGCTTCCTAGTTGGCGAGAGGAGCCCCGTCGGGCAGCTGACGGAGGCGTCCTGGGCTCGAGTCACCACCATGGCTTCTTGAAGAAGAGAGGGGATGAAAGATGTAGCTCAGGGAGAACGATCGCTACTTTTTCTTATCCCCCCTTCCTAGTGCGCCAATCTGATGACGCTCAATCACCTCTCCTGGACGTCGGGAACGGAGGCGCTTTTCGAATCCTCGCTTCGCCGGGTTGCCTGCAAAGAAGTCCCTGGACCGGAGGGGGTCTCCGGCGGGACCCTCCGACGGTCAAGTTAGTGACTGAGGTCACAGCTCAAGAAGGGCTCGAGTGAGCCCTGTTTTGTGTGAAAAAGGGATCTCAGGGAGGAGGAATTCCTTTGAGAGTTGAAATGGCGATTTTGGGGGTTATCGCGCATACCTGTTTACTGGGTGGATTCACCTTTTTATAGGGGTTAATTCTGGCATGATCACGTGGGATTACGTAGAGTCAGAATATCTGCTAAGCCCTTACGTGAATCTGGGCTGGTTAGTGGGCTAGCCCCGTCAACCGGCGGGGCTGTCGGGTGGCGCGCATCAGCGCTGTCGGTTGGTGCGTTTCTGGCGCTATCGGGCGGCGCACGTCAGAGAGGCGGTTTCTTGAACCACTGGGGCTGATCTGGTGGGAACTGAGAAATCCCGTTTTATCAGGGCCGAGCCAGGTCGACCTGAGATGGCTGGGGCCCATCCCGCTGGCGAGGCAGTGCCGGGGCAGGGCCGAATCGATGGACTTGGAGATGCCAGGGCCGAGTCGGGCCGGCCTAGGATGGCCTTGGCCGACTCGGCGGGACTGGAGATGCCGGGGCCGTCGGGCCGGCCTGGGATGGCCTTGGCCGACTCGATGGGACTGGAGATGCCGGGGCCGAGTTGGGCCGGCCGAGGATGGCCTTGGCCGACTCGACGGGACTGGAGACGCCGGGGCCGAGTCGGGCCGGCCTGGGATGGCCTAGACCGACTCGGCAGGACTGGAGATGCCGGGGCCGAGTCGGGCCGGCCTGGGACGGCCTTGGCCGACTCGGCGGGACTGGAGACGCCGGGGCCAAGTTGGGCCGGCCGGGGATGGCCTTGGCCGACTCGGCGGGACTGGAGATGCCGGGGCCGAGTCGGGCCGGCCTGGGATGGCCTTGGCCGACTCGGCGGGACTGGAGACGTGGAGAAGGCGTCGGGGCCGACTTGCTTAGAGAAGTAGGGGCTGGCTAGGAAGATGTCGGGGCCGCCTGGGAGGTGTCGGGCCGCCTAGCTTGGACACGCCAGGGCCGGCTGGGAAGTGCTGGGGCCGCCGAGCTTGGAGACGCAGGGGGCCGGCTAGGAAGATGCCTGGGCCACCTGGGAGGTGCTGGGACGCCTAGCTTGGACATGCCGGGTCCGGCTGGGAAGTGCCGGGGCCGCCTAGCTTGGAGACGTAGAGGGCCGGCTAGGAAGATGCCGGGGCGCCTGGGAAGTGCCGGGGCCGGCTAGGAGGTGCCGAGGCCACCTAGCTTGGAGACGTAGAGGGCCGGCTAGGAAGATGCTGGAACGCCTGGGAAGTGCCGGGGCTGCCTAGCTTGGAGACGTAGAGGGCCGGCTAGGAAGATGCTGGGGCGCCTGGGAGGTGCCGGGGCCGGCTGGGAGGTGCCGGGGCCATCTAGCTTGGAGACGTAGGGGGCCGTCTAGCTTGGACACATCAGGGCCGGCTGGGAAGATGCCGGGGGCGCCTGGCTTGGATACGCCGGGGCCGGCTAGGAAGATGCCGGGCCGCCTGGGAAGTGTCGGGCCGCCTAGCTTGGAGGTGCCGGTCATGAAGGTGCCAGCCTTGGAGGTGTCGGCCTTTGGGGTCGTCGGTCTTGGAGCCGTCGGCCTTTGGGGCCGACGGTCTTGGAGGTGTCGGCCTTTGAGGCCGTTGGTCTTTGGAGCCGTCGGCCTTTGAGGCCATCGGTCTTTGGAGCCGTCGGCCTTTGGGGGCCGATGGTCTTGGAGCCGTTGGCCTTTGGAGGTGCTGGTCTTGGAGGTGCCGGCCTTTGAGGTGCCAGTCTTGGAGGTGTCGGCCTTGGGGCCATCGGTCGTCGGGTGTCGGCCTTTGGGGCCATCGGTCTTTGAAGCCGTCGGCCTTTGGGGCCGTCAGTCTTGGAGCCGTCGGTCTTGGAGGTGTCGTCCTTGGGGCCGTCGGTCGTCGGGTGTCAGCCTTTGGGGCCATCGGTCTTTGGAGCCGTCGGCCTTTGGGGCCATCGGTCTTTGGGGTGCCGGTCTTGGAGCTGCCGGTCTTGGGCCGTCGGTCTTGGAGCCGTCGGCCTTTGGAGCCGTTGGTCTTGGAGGTGCCGGCCTTGGAGGTGCCGGTCTTGGAGGTGCCGGCCTTTGAGGTGCCGGTCTTGGAGGTGCCGGCCTTTGGGGCCGTCGGTCTTGGAGCCATCGGCCTTTGGGGCTGTCGGTCTTGGAGGTGCCGGCCTTGGAGGTGCCGGTCTTGGAGGTGCTGGCCTTTGAGGTGCCGGTCTTGGAGGTGCCGGCCTTTGGGGCCGTCGATCTTCGGGTGTCGGCCTTTGGGGCCGTCGGTCTTTGGGTGTCGGCCTTTGGGGCTGCCGGTCTTGGGGCCGTTGGTCTTGGAGCCGTCGGCCTTTGGGGCCGTCGGTCTTGGAGGTGCCAGCCTTGGAGGTGCCGGTCTTGGAGGTGCCGGCCTTTGAGATGCCGGTCTTGGAGGTGCCGGCCTTTGGGGCCGTCGGTCTTCGGGTGTCGGCCTTTGGGGCCGTCGGTCTTCGGGTGTCGGCCTTTGGAGCCGTCGGTCTTTGGAACCGTCGGCCTTTGGAGGTGTCAGCCTTTGGGGCCGTCGGTCTTTGGAGCCATCGGCCTTTGGAGCCGTCGGTCGTGGAGCCGTCGGCCTTTGGAGGTGTCGGCCTTTGAGGTCGTCCAAAATTTTTTTTTTATTATCCATGGGGTCAACTGGCTCCATCAGTTACCTTAGACCCTAGGTTAGAAAAGCTCACTGTGAGATTGTTGGAAGCTGGTAATCACATCTCAACTTTCATGATATTCATCTTGTAATTCTAAATTGCAGTCTCCTCATCTTTTAATTTTTAAATATTTTTTTGTTCAGAGGTAGTTAGGTTTTCCTCTTTAGTATATATTTTGTGCACTTGACATGGATCTGCTGCCACTGTCATATTTCTCTTCATTTAGGCTTTGCCCTTGTCCGGAGACATCTTGGAGAGTTCCCATAGTTGAATGGACTTAAACCTAGCAACTAATAGCTTAATTATTATTACCTGCCAATATGATTTATGGGTACTGTGCTTGCTTCCCATCTCATGCATGAATGCTGGTTGTAAAGTGTCCTCAAACTTTAGTGGGCTATATATTGATCCATAAAGGCAATGCATCTAGATGGAGAAGTTCTGTCATGGAGAAGTCCCGTCATTTAAATTATTTTTTTACCTTTCCAAATTAAGCATGCACTCTTCATTGTTTTACAAAAATAATCAGGTAAGCAAGAGTTTTATTTTTCTCCTATAATTACCCAAATTTTTATTTCTTTTGTGGTGCATATTTTGGGTGTGCACTCTTCCTGTTGTTTTCTTCTCCCTTCTTAATCAGATACAAACCACTATTCTATTTTCTGATTCCTAATTTTTATTTAATGACAAATCAATTGCTACATGTTTTAGGATAGCATTTAAGAATTTTTAGCCATTGTTCTTCTTTAATGGTCATTTCTCTGGTAAGTCAAGACTTACCACTTATTTCTCATTATTTTAATATATATTTTCTTAAATCTTACTTTCAGTTTCATGACTTAAAACAAATATGAGATAATTATATTTGAATGCAGTATTTATGTGCCGCTGTGTTTATCTGTGCATATTTACACGGTATTTATCTGTTTCAACATTTTGTTTTATTATCAGATCATAATTATCCTCACCTAATTTTTGTGGTTGCTTTTATTCTCAATTGGCGAGAAGGGATTGTCGCTGAAAAGAGCCCAAGTGATGAAACAACACTTACCATCCATTTTCCAGGTGTGTCCCTTGAAGGCCTAATCCTGATATCTTAATATGCTGGCATTTGCCTTATTTTTGTAATCGAGTTGGTCTCAGACCTGCATACATAACCAATTTTTCTCATATGGTCTTTTTTATGACTGCGTACAGACTTTTATTGGATAGGAAATATGAAACCTGTATGTATGTCCTGCCTGAATCTGGAAAGTACATATATGTCTTGTGTAGTTAGATAGCATCCTCTTGATAACTAACTGTACTATCTCATCATTTAACTCCTCTAGGATTCTTCTGCAACATCATCCACAAATCTTAGTAGCAGAATATTAATTAGAGTTGAAGATAATAAGTAAAGAATTTCTCTATTTCATTTTATTTTATGTATATTGCCAAAGCTTTCATCCCAGTTCTTGATATCTGGCTCTTATGATTGGCAGGGATGATAAATGAACCTTCTGTGATCAGATTATCTTACAAGAAGAAAAAGAAGAACTTGATGCGCAATAACCGATTGATGGGGCACTGGAAGTTTATTGATGTTTGTTCAAATGATGCATATGGTCCTAAGAGTAGAGGTGGGGAGGAAAGCATAAAGCGCAGAAGATTATCTTCATCTAAGCTTGAACATGATATCCCAACATCTAGTGATGAAACTCTTTCAGCTCCTACATGTCTAGTGATACTTAACACGGAAGTGAGGATTGCTTCAGTAGTTGCAGGTGGACGTTACACACTAGCATTGTTCACTTCAGGCTACATCAGAGGGGGAGCCAGTAAATGGTGTTCAAAGGATTGTTTCAGATGTACATTTCTCAAGTGTAGAGTCCCCAAGGCAGCCGAAGACATCTTAATAATTTGATGTCTAATGTACAAAACATTAGTATTGTTGATGTATACATATATATTTATCTTATTTTATGAAATGCATTTTTTATTCTTAAATTTGAATTTTCATCTATAAATTTCATTAGAATGCATTAAATATATTATAATTTAAAAATAATTTTAAATTTATAAGAATAAAATTTTGATAAAATTTTATTAGGTTAATGATGGATTAGTGATGGATTTCTGATAGAAATAAAGTGATGGATTAGTGAGAAAATATTAGTGATTGATTAGTGATGGAACAATAACGAATGACTGATGATTCTTTCGTCACTAATTCGTCACTATTAGTGATGGACTAGTGACAAAAGTTTTAGTGACTAAATTTTTGTCAATAATCCATCACTAAATTATGATAGAATAGTGATGGAAATATTTTGACGACGAATAATGCATGATGGATAGTCTGTCACTAATCCGTCATAATTAGTGACGAAAAATATGTTCCGTCATAAATTTTTAACGGAATATTTCATCATAAATCCATCACAATTTAGTGATGGAAAATGTTTCATCACAAATTTTTGAAGGAATATTCCATCACAAATCCGTCGCTATTATTTTGTGATGGACTTCTTTCCGTCACTAAATTTAGTGACGGCAAAAATGGTGACGATAAGATTTTCGTCACTAATCCGTCACTAAACCCAGTTTGTGATGGAAAGTGATGAAATTTTTGTCACTATTATACTATTTTCTTATAGTTTTGATACACCATTATGCTGTGGTGTACCGGAGGAGTCCACTGAGAGAGAATCCCATTCTTCTTCAAATATTCTAAGAACTCATGGCTTAGGTATTCCCCACCTCAATCTGATCGAAGTATCTTAATACTTTTGCCACTTTGTTTTTCTACCTCAGATCTGAATTCTTTAAACTTTTCAAAGGCTTCAGATTTGTGCTTCATCAGATATAGATAACCATACCTGCTATGGTCATCTATAAATATGATGAAGTAAGAAAAACCTCCTATTGCCTGAATATTGATAGGACCACATACATCCGAATGTACTAGTCCTAAACATTCAGTTGCTCGCTCACCCCTTTTAGTAAAGGATGACGTAGTCATTTTGCCACGTAAGCATGACTTACATTCCTCAAATGATTCCCAATCGAATGAGCCTAAGTAGCCATCCTTATGTAACTTGGTTAAACGTGTTTCATTTATATAGCCTAAACGACAGTGCCATAGGAACGAGTTCTTAGAATTATTTGATTTTAATTTCTTAGTTTCTATATTGAGAATAGGGCATTGTAAATTAAAACATAAATCCCGTTGAACATTTCAGCAGAACCAAAGAACATTTTATTTTTAAAAATTGAAATTCCTTTATTTTCAATTTCAAATATATATCCATCATTTACAAGACATGAAATGGAAATAATGTTCTTTGTTATGTTTGGAACATAGTAACAATTATTAAGCTCCATTACAAGCCCAGTGGGTAAAGATAAAGAACAAGATCCTATAGCTAAAGCATCAACCTTTGCTCCATTTCCCATGCGCAGGATCACTTCATCTTTTTCCAGCTTTCTACTGCTTCTTATCATCTGCATATTAATACAAATATGAGATCCACAACCGGTATCCAATACCTAAGTGGAATAAGAAGTAACATAAGAAAACATCTCAATCATAAATATACCTGATGTAAAGTATCTATATGTTTCTTTTCTTTCAGGCTAGCCAGATAAGCCTTGCAGTTTCACTTCCAATGCCCTTCCTTGGCACAGAAGTGGCACTTCCCCTTGGCTACTTTGTTTTTCTTAATGCCCTTATTTGGTTTAGTCGCCTTGGCCTTTTGGACCTTATTCTTTTTTGGCCGCTTCTTACGAGCGCCAGAAGACTTCACGATCATAACTTGCCCATTTTCTTTCTTGATATTGGGCTCGGCATTCGTCAGCATATTCACGAGCTCATGTAGAGATATCTCTAGCTTGTTCATGTTGAAATTAAGAACAAACTGCAAATAGCTGGGAGGTAATGACTGTAGAACCAAGTCAATACTTAGTTCATTATCCATCACAAAACCCAATCGTGCCAACTTCTCAATTAGATTGATCATTTTTAGTACGCGGGCATCCACTGATGAATCCTTAGTCATTTTGCACTGAAACAACTCTTTAGAAGTTTGAAACCTCTCATATCGAGACTGTGCACCAAACAACTCTTGCAAGTACATCAAAATCTCCTGAGCATTCATATGCTCATGCTGTTTCTGAAGATCAGGTGACATCGAGGTCAACATCAAATATGTGGCCATGTCTTTAGCATCTTTATACCGGTTGTATGCCACATGAACCTCAGTCGGAGCATCCGCTGGTGGGACCTCCAGTGCAACCTCATCTAGGACAAAAAGAATTTTCTCAGATCGAAGAACGATCCTTACATTCCTTAGCCAATCAGGGAAGTTGAGTCCAGTCAATTTGTTGGATTCTAAAATATTCTAAGGTTGATGTTTACACTCATGGTTTTTCTGATAACCTACATAAAATTAGAACGAGTCAATTATACTTTGAATACTAATCACCAACTTAATATGGTAATTCTAGATTTTTAATTAAGTTAGTTTCTTCTACTATTTTATCAAGGTTAATAGCCCTCTCTATTAATCTCGAGAAATTAGCATTTAATTTCCTTAGTGGGCTAGGATCCTCATTTGAATTACCTTGACCTTGGCTTTGGCACAACAAATCTCGGTAAGCCAAATTTGGTAGATCATCACTAATCACATCTAATGTGACTCCTAGATCATTTAGGGGATATTGCCTTGTCAATCACATCCATATGTGATCACCCTAAAGTTTGCCTCTAGATTAGACTGACCCTGACTTTGGCCAATTATGCCAGCTAATCTAGTTAAGTCAACCCATTGTTCCATAATCAACTCCTCATAAGTACACTCGACCTCGGCTTTGGCATGACAAATCTTATGACCTAATGATTTTGTATCATGTGAACAATGGAAGGCTTATGAATTAATATTCGTGGAGGGATTTAGCGCATATAGGTCCCATCAACATCTACAACATTTGTACTATGCTAGGTTACATATCCTATATATAGATTTTAGATTAATCTCAATTAACCTTAATTTCATAAGATCCAATCTATGATTGGGACTCCTAATCAAATTAGGATCCTGATCACTATCTAATTTAGGAACCCTAATTATGTGATCAAATCAATTGCTACCATCCTGATCAACCTTAATTGATTTAATCAATTAAGAGCTTTCCTTAACAATGGCTAGATCAGCTGATCAATGGGGTCCTATTTAGCATACCCTTTGATCCCATTGAATGGTTTTCTCAGGCAGCGAATGAAGCAATTAAAAACCATGATCAAACCTTTCTAGACACCAATGTAGTTAAGCCCAATTGATTAGATCAATTATGGGATCATAGGATCAAACAATGACATGGTTAAGTCTAAGTTTCCTAAATCTTTATCATCTATTACATTTTATGATAACTTTAGATAGTGATCTAGCTAGGGTATTATGATAAAATTCTTAATTCAAATTTTAAAATTTTCTTATCATTTAATTACATGTTATGACATGTCGGTTTCACATCCCATGTAAATCCTAATGTCTCTAACAAACCCTAATCATATTCTTGTCATGATAAGATTTTAGATTCAAAATATAAGATTTTAAATTCCATATGATTACATTTAATCACAATCTTATCTTGATCCAAATATCCAAACTAAGTTTTCAATGTTTATTATCATAAGAATATTAGATCTTAATAATATCAATAATCATGTTAAAATTAAATCCTAAACATGATTTCTAAGATTTCAGCATATAGTATCTATCATGCATAAATAATAATTACTATTTTAATATGGCACATATATGATTAAATCTAAATTAATTATTTTTATTATCATATAATAAATATTTATCTCTGATATCATATATCAAAGTACTCTATTTTAACATGATAATGAACATGCATAAATCTAAATAATATTTTTATCATCAAATAATAAACATTTTATTATATTTTAGATTTATTATAAACATATGAAAACTCTTCATGATTTTAAGCATAATAAAAACTCATATTATAAATCATGTTGACTCAAGTATCCTATCAGATTAATGAATCTGTAGCCTAAGGTGGCTCTGATACCACTGTTAGGAATTATGTATACAAGATATGAATCAAATTCATATAAATATTATGAAAGATATAATATAAAATTTTAGATGCCCAGGATCCTTAGGAACAGATTCATTAAATCTCAAATAAAATCTAATTTTATTCATACCTGAGTCCTTTATCGATGTAGATGAGGATGAAGCCGGTTAATCCTTTGCCACTAGCCGTCCACGTGTTCGGCCTCTAATGGTGATCCACGCGGAGAAGAGGGGATGAAGACCTCCAAGGTATGAAGATGACACTACGGAGAGAGAGGGGTGCTAGCGCCTCTTGAATCCCCTTACAGAAATACAGAAGATATCTTTGAAGAAAGATCTAAATCATCTTTGAAGAAAGATCTAATCTTCTCAGCTCTTGCTTCCTAGAAGGAAGGAACCATATTTATAGTGAGAAAGAAACGTTCCAAGAGAGAAGAAGAGACCTCTTTTCATTGTAACATCATGGTAACGTTAATCCAAAGAAACAGAAGAAACTCCCATTCTCATGGTAACGTCATGGTGACGTTAATCCAAGTAAAAAGAAGAAACTCCCATTCTCATGGTAACGTTATCCAAGTGTCACAATCTCAGCCTTTGAAATTAGGAGTTGGTTATCTCATAACTACATGCCCCAATTTGTACGTGTTCATTATTGAACCGTAGAGATTCATCATGCCTCATCCCATGGGCATGATTCCATCTTCACATGGCTAAGATTGGTCATCCATACCCGAATAATCAGAGCCATCCATCACATGGATCAAGTCATATTTGGGTATCCAATTATTTGTTCATTATATGCACAATAATTTCTCCTTATCATTCCTTCTACTATAATGGATCATATCCATTATTATTTTATCTTTTTTAAATTGGGTCTCACTCAATTATTTAATTGATCATCTTATCTGAATTAAATCTAATTTAATTTCATTTTAATTCATCCAAAATTCTCTTTAATGCGTGTGACCCATTAGGCCCTTTAACATGTTGGCAATAATCATGTCCTAATCATAGACCCTAGGAATGATTGGACAACTCTTTGTCCAAGTCAACAACATGATTATAGATCATGAGAGGCCTCTAGCAAAGCATCATGACCACCCAACCGCTAAAGGTTTTGTTGATGTGACCATCAACAACACCTGTCCATGAACGGTTACCGTATGATCAAATCCTTTCGTTACATATCCCAGATCAATCAGTGGTATGGAATGTGTCAACCCTGTAATTGATCTTTGTTTACTTGATCTCGGAAAAAATTGACTCATATAAATTAGAACTTCAAAACAATTTCGAATTCTAACTCAACCTTGCAAGGATTTAACAATCAATTTAATCCATCAAGTGGCCGTTGGATATAACCCTTTCTATCAAGGGAGACGAATCCTGTCTTGATCAAACACCATCTTCATGTGCTTATATCATACCCAACCGACACCATATTTGCACCCATGGCTAGAGCGACGTTTGGATGTCATCAAAGCATGACATTCCACACATGAGATGCAATGAAGATCTCAAGTCAAAGGATCACTCATACCATCGTCATTAGAGATCAACTATCGACACTATATAGAATATCCATATGGGATCTCTGTATGGGTCATCCAATGCATCGTTACAATAATGAGCATCACACACCTATCCAAGTATCTTCATACTTCAGCTTGTGAAATCAGCTGCTCCCCAAGGGTGAGGATATGCAATGTGTGCCAGTCTTACGGTGTTCACTGGTGTCCAGTCCCATCTACACATTGACTAGAAAGTTTAAAGAATCAAACCATAACGTGCAATTTGGATCTCACAATTTGTAATCTCTATTACAAATTTATATGCACGGTTCACATTCTTTTGGACTTTATCTCATATATATATATCAAATATATTATAAAAGATATCTGAATAGATAAAAAAACTATTTTATTTGATTTGTATTCATAGAATGTATATAGCATCTAATCCGATATAGGGCATACACTAACAGTAACACCCCAAGTCCACTTATTAGAAAAATTAATCAATTAGCAAGCTAAATCCACACGTTCTTAAAAACTCAATAAAAGTTTAGTAAATAGTGAATTTAAGTTATAAGCTATTCAAAATTTTCTTTTATTGACTATTTTGAGGTATTATAAGGAGTGGGTCAATAACATATATATCAAGCCTTAATTGTGGCATTTATTTGCTTATTAAAATTTTTCAGTTGGAGCAAAGCAATTGATCTTAAAAGTCATTAGTAGTTAGATCATTCATGCAACAAAATTCTTTTCCTTCAATATCTTCAAGGTAGGCTTAATTTAAAACTTAGGCCTAAGATAGTTGGAGATACCATGATTAATAATATCACAAGCTAAGCTGTTACCATATTGACTATGAACAAAAAATTTTAGCTTGTACAACAGATGATATGATGGTTGCGTAGAGATCCACACTAGTGCTTCCTTTGTTTTCTTTCATACAGCTATAGGGGTTTTTTCATAATATAGTTCAATGGATATATTTCTTACCTACAAGCAAATAATCTAGTGCAAAATTCATTACTACATGAGATTTAAAGCATTTTGAAGTTCGCTGATATCCAAGATAAGCTCTACCCATGATTGAAGTATTTTCTTTAGAATTGATTTTTAGTGTTTGAGGCTTGTCCTCCCTCTACTGGAAGAAGCGAAGCAGAGATGAAGATATTCTATAAAATAAAATTTGGTGACATATCGGAGTTATCTTGCTCTAATTGAATGGAGTTAGCTCAAAACAAAATACAATGACCAACTCAATTCAACATGGACAATGGAAAAGAGAAGTATACAGTTTGGAAAACTGACTTGATCCACGCATTATGCTAGTTGATATTAAAGCCATAATGGAAGCAACAAGAGAAGTAATTGTAATTTTTGAGAATGTAAATATTTAAAAATCTAGATATGTGCTTGTATAATGCACGGATACTAAAATGATTAATAAGTTAAATAAAAATATAGATTTATATAATTTTATAATTAATTTTATATTTAAATTTCAAATCATTGTTTTTACATTTAAAATTAAAGAAAAGATAAATAAAAAATGTATTAGATTAAATTGTTTTTAAATTTAGTGAAATTTTTATATTAAATTAAAATTTGAATCTCATCATTTAACTTAATAATAGTCTCACATATGCAATAATAAAATGATGATTATACTTTTCTAAGAACCTATTATTCCTTCTTATTCATTAAGTATGAAAAAAATCTTGATTCCAATTTTTTTCATCAAAAAAACATGAATATAAAAATCTTCCCTGAAAAAAAAAAGATGGCATCCTTTCTAATTATAAAAAATCTCTACTATGAAAAAAAATGTGAATATAAAGTTAATAGCTTAATGTTAAGGGGAAAAAAAAAAAGAGAAAGGGGGCCTTCCTTTTCAACCGGGGGGGGGGGGGGCTAAACAAAAAGTCATCCATGATTGGAAAAAGAAACAAGGAAACAAAAAGGAAAGAAAGAATAGATAACTAAAAAATCTTGAGTTAATAATTTGATGTTAAAAAAGGGGAAAAAGAAAAAGTGACTTCCTTTTCACTAAAAAAAAACCTCCAAGAAAGAAGTCATGCACGGTTGTCAAAGAGAAAAAAAGCCATGAACAGGAAGAAGTCATGCACAGTTATACAAAAAGAAGAAGAAGAAAACATCATGAACAACTCGGGAAAAATAAAATATAAATATGAGTTAAAAAAAAAAGTCATGGAAATCAAACCTTGGTCATTATGAAAGCATATTAATACAGTATTACCACACTAAACATAACTATTGAAAAATTTATGAAAACAAAGTAATTTTATATGAAGAGAACTCTTTATATTAAAACTTAATTAACATAGACATAAACATAACAGAATCAAAGAAAATTCTTTGAGCTTTACTATATGATGCAAGGCAAAATCATCATTACGACAGATGGGCAAATATGGGTCGGTAAGGATTGCTTTGAGCTCTGACCTGCTAACCGCCATAATCATATAAGGTTCCTTTTTCGTTACAGAAAAAGATAAGCAGCGCCACCCGCAATCTTCGAAACCTCGGTAGAGCCGAGCTATCTCCGTACCTCGGCAGAGTTGAGCTATCTCGCTAGCTATCTCCGTACCTCGACAAGGCTAAGCTATCTTCGAACCTCGGTAAGGCTGAGCTATCTCGAACCTCGACAGGACCAAGCCATCTTTATATCTCGGTAGGATCGATCCTCATTCCCTCAATATAAGCATCATTACTGCTTCAAATGTGTCGGATATCTTGGAGGATGAACCATCCCGATCGCAAGGATTTCAGAGAAGGCCTTCCAAAATAGAAATGGAAACCAAATACAACACACCCTCCATAATCAACGAGATTTCAAATTTTCAATAAGGCATCCATCAGCCTCCTTAACCGTTAATCCTCGTAACCGACAGAATTTCAATCGTATTGGCTTTCAACTTTCTAAAACGCACCCAAAAAATTAGGTAATGACTTATCATCCCGACGGCGCATAAATACTACGTCCCGAGACCCAGGTATGCTCAACTCTAAGCCTCCCAAAAATGAAGTTGAGGCCATTGCTGATCTTCAGAAACTCTCTCATAGCATCCTTTTGCAATAACCTTTCTTCCTTATCTGTTTGCCGAGAATATCCACTGACTTGGGTATCCGAGGGTCTTTTGTAAGGATCACCCCTTGTGCTTTCTGCGTGAGGACTATTTTGCAAGTCTACCCGGACGAAAGAGCAACCTAGATCTCAATGTGCACCGTTCCTGAGCCTGAGAACGAAATCCAGCAGCAACACTATATTATAATAAATTGTTATATTAAAATATAGTTAGAAAGTAAATGTAATAGGCACCTTATTCATTTATAAATTGTTTATCCTTATAATCACTTGAGGTACTAAGACAAGCTTCATAAATATAATCGCTCTTCCTCCTTTCTTTGCTTCCTTAGTTAAGAGTCCATGCATCCATCTCTCTCTTAGAAATCTAATATAGCCTTCTTTATCATATTTAAGGCCTTACAAAACATGTTTAGCATACCTCATCTAAGGGAATGGCCCATTATTTAAGATCAAAGTTTCATTATCCTACCAATAGTGCAGTATCAAAGCTTATCAAGCTTGATCCATAAGCTAATCTACATTGTTGAAAGTGATCCAAAATCACCTCAATAAAGATTAATCAAGGCTGCAATCATGACATGATAATTTTTAATTACAACTTTTAGTAGAACTACTTATTGCAATTGCAATTCACGAAAATCTACTAAACAACTATTTGGCATGATTTTTTTCCATATTTTATAATTTAAAAATAAAAATACAAATCTAATGTAAAAAAAGATTAATTTTTTATTATTTTATTTTTAAAATTAACTTTTATTATCTATGAAAAAAGTAAAAGTAGCATATGTTTTATTTATATATTTTTCAAATGTAATCTTTTTAAATTGAAGTAATTTTTTTGAAAAAGTAATGCTGCATTTGGTTTTTAAAAACATTTTTTATTTTCATTTCTATTTTTATTTTTCAAACTAATTTTTATTTTTTGCTTTCTAATATTGAAAAAATTCATTTGATGGATTAAAAAACTATTTTTTTATTTTTGAAATGGATAAGAAAAAAATGAAAAGGAATACCATTCACTTGCATATTTTTAAGTTTTCTAACTTTTATTTTCTATTTTCTTCTTTGTTTTGCTTAAAAAAATGAAAATATTTTTATACTACTTTATATTTTTTGCTATTTTGAAGTGTTTCCAAAAAAATAATTTCATTTTCCCTCACTAACTATATTTTTATTAGTATTTTTATTTTTTATGAAAATAAAAAAATGAAAAATAGGATTGCTCTTGAATATCAAATATACCTTATTTTTTAAAAGTATAGCTTGTTGTAAAAAAATAAAAACTAATAGTAGCTATTAGACATGTTTTTAGTGTTAGAGTTTAAAAAATAAAAAAGATACTTCAACTATTAAATATGTTCAAATTGTCCCAAAAAAAAAGTAAATAAAATTTTTATTTTAATATTTTTTAAAAATGATAACCATGTTAAATGCAGTCTAATAAATCCATACTACAAATCGAGCCGTTCCACCTTCACTCGATAACTCGTGGGAGCGATCCGAATAATCCCAAACCTCATAGATACACGTGCCACGCACGCGAGCCGTTCGAGTTGAAATAGGCGGGCCCATCTTGAATCTTGATTTTTGAACTTCCCCCGCCATGGCGACTGCCCCGTCCTCCTCCTCTTCCTTCGATACACGTGCCACGCACGCGAGCCGTTCGAGTTGAAATAGGCGAGCCCATCTTGATTCTTGAACTTCCCCAAATCTCCCCGCCATGGCGACTGCCCCGTCTTCCTCCTCTTCCTCCGCCGCCCCTCCGGATCCCGTCACCGCCACTCCCCCCACCTCCGCTCAGCCCCCTAACAAACCCTTCCTCTCCTCCCTTCGCGCCCCTCAAACAACCCTATTCTCCCCCCCGTCCCAACCCCTCCTCGGCAAACCCCTCCACCCTCCCCCTCCTCCACCGCTTCCCCAGGGTGTCCTCTTCTCCCCTCGCCCCGCCGCCGCCCGCCCGACGGCCGCCGATCAGACCGTCACCGTGGCCAACCCAGCCGGGTACATCAGGAATGCGAGCCCTACGGCGGTCATGACATTCGCCGCCCAGGCCAGGCCCTTCGTGCTCGGTGCCTCCGCCGCCGCCGATCATGCCGCCCAGATCCGCCGCCCCAGGCGCTGCCTGTTCCGCAGCCCTTCGTAGTCCCGAGGCCGGTAGGGGCTGCTACCGGTGGTGTGGCTGGTACTTCGAGGAGTGTTACTCCGCCCGCTACTCACCCTAAGGTTTTCTTCTTCATCTCTCTCAGTCTCTCTTACTCTTTCTTGAAGCAGTTGTTGTTTGATTGATTCAATTTTTTGCACAAAGGGCTTATGTTTCACGAGAGTCATATCGGTAATGATCTCAATTCATTCATTACTGCATTGTTCTTTCAAAACTGCCAAATAATTACTCGTCATCAATCTTTTTAAGGCCACTTTCAAGCAGTGTCTCATAACTTTTCTTGATCTTCTCTTTCCTAGACCTGTACCAACTGTTGAACAAATATTGGCTATTGGGCATTAGTGGTTGGACTGAGCTTCTGTATTGAGTGATTACCTGGATAGCATAAGCAGTTTAAACCTTCACAACCCATATTGATCACCTGTGCTACTGATTGTTGCCTGGATGCAGTTTGGCTTAATTAATATGCCTTCTAGTTCCATTACAGGTCTTTTTAAGACATGCACTAGTTCCCAACTATCCCACACAATAACCCTTTTTCTTCATCCAAACGATGCTTACTACCTCGTAGCATATTCATCAGCTGCAATAATGCAATAACAGAAGGTGTATGGGGCACACATAAATGATGTCATGACTGGCATATCATGTATTTGCCTTAGGAAGCTAATTTGTTATGTCAAGTCTTAATTATATTTCTCTTTTGGTCATTGTTATGTTTCTTTGCAAAATGGCAATATGGCAATTTTATATTTTTGCATCTCATTTAACATCATGCTCCTTTGTCCTAATTTGCTTAGGTTGCTTCATTCCCAGTGGCATCTTCCACATATGATTATAACAACAGTAAGGAGAGGTAACATGCAGTACTTGTTTTGGATGTAGTTATATTTTGTAACATGCAAGCAGTGAGTTATATCTAATTAATTAATTAATTTCAGGGACAAGAGTATAGAAGACACCATTGTGACAATTAATAACCGTAAAGTAAGCAAACCACCCAACCCCACATTCCTTCCTATAGCTCCTCTTCCCGCAGGATTTTAATTTCTGCAATTTTTTCAGGAGTGCTTTCGGTATATCAACTGCACTCCTCTCAAATGAGTGGGAGATTATTTCAAAATAATGTTGACAAATTCTTGATCACCATCTTATAAATTATAAGTAAATTCTTGATCACCATCTTATAAATGATAAGATACAGATTGTCTTTAAAAGAATTAGGATATTCTAGCAATATAGGAGGCAACTGCATACTGTAAAAGGTTGTTTGCTGATGAATTTGTCATGATGTAGGAAAAATGTAATGCCAAGCATTATATGGGAAAATGTGTGTAAGATTTACGGTTACAATATGTGATTGTGTGCTCGAGAAATGACTTTAGAGAATTGATAATGGAAAAGGCTGTTGTTTATATGGGCGGTATGTGTAATTTACTGCTGAAAACTGATTCTTATGGCTTGAAAGAGGTATGCATTTTATAAAGGAAGACAAAGTTGGATGTATAATTCCTGGTTCTTATGACATCGTTAAGGTGCATATATTAGAGCCAATAATTTTCTTGAATGTTGTTTCTAATATGTCAGCAAAACAATATTGAACTAGAAAAAAGGATAGAAGATTATGATTGGAAGCACCTAAAACTGCAAAACTTGAAAAAAGCATTTAAGGCAAGACTGCATGTGGGTATCTAGTCATGCTTCTCCAAAAGTAATCTAACTAAGCACCATGAACAACCATAGCTGATGAAATGGAGACAGATGATAGTTGAGACCAAGATTTGCATAAGACAGGTGAGTGGTGACAGGTGAGAGGTGTAGAGTGCAAGAGCTTTCTTATGCTAATGGTTAAAATATGACTTTTCAACTTTATTTCAGAACCTTCAAATAACACGTGTTATGATGAGCATTTTTCTGATTTTTGCCAATATGATTTTCTCATTACGTGCAAATCTTTGAGCTTTTAGGTGTCATTGGATATATTGTAAGTCAAGATCAGAAACTGTAGCATTTTAATATTTCTTATAGATATCTTGTGTCATGGTCAAGTACATGTTCAGAACTGCATTATAAAAAAATGGTCACTTTAATATACAGATTTCCCACAGCATTCATAGCTATTATCTTATGCAAACTATCATTTATCCACCCAAAGATTAGATGTGCATGTTGATTGCAAATTTAGAATTTAATTGAGGTCTGCAGATTAGTTGGATTGGTATAAACATTTAACTGCTGCAGAGCTTGGCTTATTTGTATGAATGGACACGCACATAAATTGAGAGCACATGCTATGGTGCTACCTAAGATCTTTTTATATTGTCCCATTGTGGCCTGATCGTGATGTTTCTTTGGTGTATACAAGGATATATCCTTGCTGTCTCAATGGACTAGAGAGCCTGCTTTGCTACAGCAACTTGCTCTTTGATATTTTGAAATTAGAAGGCACTATTTAAAAGTAATTAATTAGCTATGCATGAAACAATGACGAAAAAAATTAAATGTTGATACATAATTGAGCTCTAACTCATGACAGTTATAGTGAATCTGTCAAAGAAATGCTCTTCACTAATGTTACTGACCTGTCTCCATTGTTTGTTTGAAGGTTAGATTATTTGATGGTGGATCAGGTTCTTTATATGCTCTTTGTCGATCTTGGGTTCGAAATGGTTTGCCTCATGAAAGTCAGGTTTGAGCATATCCTTTGTGTTGCATATGATTTTTCTTGATACCATGCTAAATAGACCAAATACTTTGTTGTTTTTTAAGTTATACCAGTTTGCTGGACAAGGTTCACTCATGCCCATGGTGCTGATATTCTTCATCCAGCTTCTATATATATATATATATATATATATATATTGCATATTCATGATTACTTTCTTTTCACTTGTATCCTCAATGATGATTGGCATTCAGTTTTCTTGGCTCTCAAGATTAAATTCAGCTGTTTAGAAATTGACACAGAATTTGCCTTTGGTATCACCAGTATGATATATATTTGCTTCACAATCAAGCCTAGTCCCGAATATGTTCAATCTATTATATGAATATTTCTCCTGAATGTCAGCATAGGCCTTCCCCTCTTTCCACCACCGTCAATATATTCTAAGAGATTACTGATTGATGCCATTTATTGGGCAAAAGTTCATATTCTTTCAGAGGGCAAGCTATATATTTTACTTAGGATGTATTTGTTTTGTCATAAGTTAGCAGAAATGAAAGAAGTCGTATCATAAAATTGACTTTCGTGCATTTGTTTTAGCAGAAATGTTCACAAAACTGCCCAGTTTATGCCTTGACTTTCCTTCTCCTGAATGTTAGGCCTTCCCCTCTTTCCACCACCGTCAATATATTCTAAGAGATTACTGATTGATGCCATTTATTGGGCAAAAGTTCATATTCTTTCAGAGGGCAAGTATATATTTTACTTAGGATGTATTTGTTTTGTCATAAGTTAGCAGAAACGAAAGAAGTCGTATCATAAAATTGACTTTCGTGCATTTGTTTTAGCAGAAATGTTCACAAAACTGCCCATTTATGCCTTGACTTTCCAAAATGATGCTGAAGGGACTTTGGTTTATGGCATTCTGAAGTCACTGTGGGTGACTTACAGCCTACACTTTTTGAACCAACAATGGTGAACCAAACATGCCCTTTGTATTGTCTCTCTTTTGTTCCTGGATATGCAGATTGTTGCTTATTCAGTCATTTGCATGACAGGTTAGTCTAGAAATGAGTGCTGACAAGTAATGGTCATGGTAGTTTTGTTAAGGCATGCACATAAACAGATAATAGTATAGCTTGTTAATCGTACAATGTCTTCATTGGCTAAAAATGTATTGAGGAAGGAACTGTACATGCACTTATGCAACAACTTGCCTAGAAGTGCATATAATATGATTACATGATATTGTTTGATGAATGTGTCAATAATCATCATATACTTTGTGAATTCAATGCTGAAATAGGTATTATCAATTTATTGCTTGTTTTAGTTGCAATAATGACATTCTTTTTTCATTGGCTTCCCGCCCTTTCAACTGGTCAATAATTTTGCTTTCACACCATTTTTTGTATTTTAATGTTCTTGTGTTATTTGCATTTTAATGATTTTTTATGGCATTTGATTACATCTTGTATGGCCCTCCATCAAGTTTTTACATCTTGTCTATTTCTTGCAGCCAAATTTTGGGGATGGTGTGAAGCTGCTACCAAGACCTTTGCCTCCATCTATGGTTCACACTCAAATGTTGAGAAAGAGTGAAGACAACAATGAAACTGAAGATTCTATCAAGGAAGAGGTCTGTTTTTACAAAATACTTTCATTTTTTTCTAACAAGACATTAAACATTATGTTGTGCTGTTTTTGCTTTGTATTTATGACCATTGAAAGCAATAACAGAACATGTTTGGGCACGAGTAAGGCATAATCTTGAAGGAGGTTCTTAAGCACAAGGTTGCATTTAGTATGGTGTATTTTCTTTCTAGCTTACATTTGTAAATTAATTGCGTATGATCCTTAATGAGTTAACAAGTTTGCTTTGAGTTATGATCAGGAAAGATGGACTTATGCAACTCCATGGATCCTTCATTTCCAGAATTTCTTTTAAATCTTATGTGATGCATGTTTTTTTTTTTTTTAGTAGAATGAAAAATTTGATTATGGCAGCTGAGCCATCCTTGAGCATGTTTTATCTAGCTTTCAAACAAATAAATTTGTAACATGATTTGGCTTATCTTCTATTATTTGATGAGTTATCTCCGGGATGGAGAACAAAATTTTGAAAGGGAGCAGACACCGATAAGGGAAAACAACCCCATATTGTCTATCTGATCTTTGGCTCTTCATGAACTCGTGAAAGCTGGCAAGAAATAAGGCACATTGATCTGACACATAATTTGTATAAGCAGGTTGATGCCAGAAGAGATTTTGGTGCAAACTGGTTAGGTTAGAGGTTAGGGTCAATGTTGACCTGACTTGATTAGTTGAGTCTCTAGCATCACCGATTGCTTCACTTCACTCTGCCCACCTGATCAAGTTGTTGGACATCGTAACTGATATGGTGTGTGCAGGCCTTTAACTTTTACTAGATAATATTGGAGACACTACATTGAAAATGAGATGATAGTGAGAAAGGACTCAAGGAATATAATTGCTTGGGTCAAGGCTTTAATTACCAATGGGACTGCAGGGCTTGCTAGTATCCTGAGCATTGGGACTAGATGAGTGGGAATATGAAAGTGGGTTCTTTAGGCCTTATGCTATTATTGGATAACATTAGATACTTTGAGGTGCTTTGAGGTGGTGTCATTCATGTCACCTTACCCTTGTATAGACAGGGGTGTAAATGAAACTGGAGCTATCCCTGCCATGATCAGGAGATAGTTCAGGGTATTCAGCAGTGGGAATATGAAAGTGGGTTCTTCAGGAGTTACACTATTATTGGATAATATTAGATACTTTGAGGTGGTGTCATTCATGTCATCTCACTCATGTCATCTCACCCTTGTACAGGGGTGTAAACGAAACTGAAACTATGTATGCTATGATCAGGAGACAGTTCAGGGTATTCAGCAGTGTGGGTGCCGGGGCATAAGAGAAGGGGAGGAGAGTGAGGTGATGGGGGTTTTTTTTTTGGTGGGGGGGGGGGGGGGGGGGGGGTGCGTGTAAGTGAAGGTCTCCTAAGACCTTTGTTGGGTAACTAAAGAACAATATTTGCCTGCATGACCAGGATAGAAAGGCTTTTTCAACATTGTTGATTATGCTGAATTTTTTATTAGACCACATCCTTTTGATCTTATGCAAGTGGAAGGTTTTTATAGTTACAAAGATGTGTTGATGGGAGAGATTTGAAGGTTGGAAAAGTTCAAGATTACCATAAGGTGGCGATCAACATCGAAATGAAATTTGGTTGTCCAAATATTCCGTTATTGCAATGGCTTTATTCTTAAGTAAACTAGCAAAATTGTATCTGCTTAACTTTGCAAAAGCAAAGAGATGATTTTTCTGATTTGATAGATGATTAAGAAATTCAAAAGTGAAAACATAATTTACTTAATTGCATATCTTTTACGGGCATCTCCAGAGATTTGAACTAGCCCCATTTTCAATTTCTTTTTTTCACTATTATAATATTATTTTTTAGTGAATATTTCCTTGAATTGTGTTATTAAAATGCTTAATCAATGGTATAAAATAATCATGACAAGCTGATATTCTAGTATTTAGACCATTGTATACCATTGGAGAATGCAAAATGAAATGGCCACACCCATTAAAAGCCCAAGATTATGAAGTCTACAGAAGGAAATAAAATTTGCTTTATCTTGTTGACACTTGATTCCTTTTTAATTGGGGATATTTTCTTCGAAAGATCTCTCTAACAATCATAATCCCTCCACACCTTTGGAATTTAGTAATATATGCCCAGTGGTTAGTTGTTCGAGCATAAGGAATTGGAGGGGCCATGGAGGGTTTGTGAGCTGTTGCAGAACACCAAAACTTGTATGTTGGATAAGGGGTCGATTGTGTTGGTAGAAGTCAGGAGCCATAAAGGAGAACAAAGAAGATGTTTAACCATGTTATGTAAATCATGTATAAGAAGCTAGTTTGTTCTAGGCCACTGGTATTCTCATGACTTATTGTGGCACGAGTCAAGCAAGAGCTTGGTGTTTGCTCAGGATGCATTTTTTGCATCATTCTGTGGTCTAATAGATAAAGAATTATAGGCTTATATGTTTGAAAGCTAGTAACATGAATTGTGACCAAGTTACCTCACATAAACCTGAATTTTCTCTATCATTGTTTTTGCTATGATAGGCCACATTATGGGACCATGAGGGAGGGTGGTGGTGTAAGGGTTAGCATGAAGTAATGGTTTAGAATGAGATGCATATGACCACATATGCAGATATGGTCTCTGGGTGCACTTGATTGGCTATGTGCAGTTACTATATGCATTCATACTGCATGCGGGTTGAAAAATGATTTGCTTAATATTCTTTAGCTGCATATATGATCTACTTAGCATTTTGGGGCTACATATATGATCCACTTTCATGTGGAACTGTGCAAATGGAGCAGATTCAAGCTGATGGGTAGGTGAAATGTGGGTTTAGACCACTTTGATGTGGGTGTTAAGTTTGTTAATATGTTAATTATGTTATAACTATTGTTATTTAGTATTCAATATCAAATTATAAGAACTAGTTATTAGTTTGTTATTGTTATGTTCTTATTTTATTGTATTCAATATATTTTTGCATTTTAAATGATTAAAGAAAATTTTATATGTACTTGCATATACAGCCTGCATACCGCATATGCTTTATGCAGTCCCTTGACTACCTTATGCCATATCTTAACTGAACTCCTAGTTTTGGTCTGAAACATTTGACCAGTGTTTTATTTTCCAGCAAGTGTTTTAGCTGTGTTCCTATAAGTACCATTGATTTATTGTTTGTTTGTTTGTTTTACAAATTTGTGCCCATGTATGAGATATTGTCTTAGAGACGAGAATGAATTTTGACCTGTAGTCTTTGCGGGATGTTGGTTCTGTTGAGCAGTTATCTGCACGTGATCTGTTAGAGGGACATATAAAGCGTGCCAAGAGGGTTTGGGCACGGTAAGCTTTCTATCCTCCTTTGGATATAATTATTTGTCCCTATTACCATTTTTGGAGCTGAATTTACTTTAGTTTTTTTCACTTACTTTTGGCAGCATGCTTGATATCACTATAATGTTAAATATTTTGCATATGTTTGGATGCCTGACTACCATGTCCCTAGATAACCCTCACCAAGTAGGAGTCTGGGAAGGTGAGACACTGGTGGAAAAGAGAGTTATGAGGATAAGTGTGGCTACTCAATCTCTAGAATTTCAATATTTAGGGATGCTGAGAACCAGCTGTTCAAATATTTTTTCAGTTTTTCCATTTTTCCATTGTATCCCATTTGAAAATTACTTGGTATTGAATTCCACCATCACCATCGCTTGCCGCTCCTGAGGTGGAGCCGATCGCATCGGCCGCATAGCCGGCTCTAGAGGCCGCTCCACCAACCGAAGAGGCGATAGTCGAAGAGCCTCCATAGGCAGTAGCACCAACGGAAGGGGCACCGTCGGCCTTTGATCCGGCGCCAGTGGCTCGGCACCCGCCAGGACCGCGGAGGAAGACGAAGATGATGCGCCTTCCTTTCGGTCAATCCTTGAGCATCACGGTTGTTGTGCCGAGCGAACAATGGCTCAAGTCTGCGTACCTGAGCTTCAGAGGGTCCTCCAGAACCAAGGGACCTCTATCTTTTTCCGTGAAGCCTCCGTGGCTCACCTCTGGGTAAGTATTTCCCCCTTTATCAATAGTCTTCATTAAGAATTTTCCTTGTCACTTAACTCGAATGTTACTTGTGCAGGCGATGAATTCCTTAGCCACCGTTAAAGGCGTCCTATCCCAGGCCAAGGGGACCCTCAACCATTTGAATGAAGAGGTTAGCCAAGCTCAGGCCAGAGCAGAAAAGGCCGAGAAGGCTCTGGAGGCAGCCCGAGTCGAGGGTTTGGCCGGCAGAAAGGGCCGAGAGGGCCTTAGAAGCCGTTTGAGCTGAAGGTTTGGCCCGGGCGGAGAGGGCCGAGGCGAGGTCGAGGCCGCTCGATCGAGGGTCTGGCCCGGCGAGAAGGGCAGAAGAGGCGCTTGAGGAAGCTCAATGCCAAGTAGCCCGTGAGCTCGATAATGCTCGGGCGGCAGTAGAGAAGCAAAGGATGCGGAGTCAGAGGTGTTTGTATTGAAGAATCGACTACACTCCACCATCGAAATAAAAGCGACCGAGGAGCGGGCAGAAAATGCCGAATAGATCGCCCGCCGATCCGACGCCGAGATAGCTGACCTGAAGGTGGCTGCAACGGCTGCCGAAGAAAAGGTCGCTGCGGCCGAGAAGAAGGCCGCCGAGGCCGTAGAGAGCTTTCAGGCAGTCCACTAGTTATGTGGAGGAGCTGGCCGGGGCCTGCCTTCGCATACAACGTGGGCTTCCAAGATTGTAAGGCCAAAGTAAGAAGAATCTATGGTCTCGAGGGAATCGGCGACCTGGAACCAGACGAAGAAGAAGAAGATCCTTCCCCCAATGATGATCCAACGCCAGCCGAGTCCTGAGCACCATCTCTTTTTTATTTTTCCTTGTAATAAGGCCGACTAGAGTCGGCAACTTTGTAAGACTTTACAACCAATGAAAATACACTTTGGAATTTTGTGTTGGTAATCTGCTTTCGTAATAGCCAAGACGCTCTCTTTAGAGCCAGGGCCGAGAGTGTAGATCCGAGATAGGAACCGAAACTGTAGCTAAGGTTAGGTGAGGCCGAAGCCAGGATGGAAACACGGGCTGTAGCCGGGACTTGGAGCCATAGTTGAGACCGAAACAAAATTGTTTGAATTAAGTGCCGACACTGGGTGGGCTTGAGTGCCGACGCTGAGTCGGACTTAAGTGCCGATGCGGGGTCGGGCTTGAGTGCCGACGCTGGGTCGGACTTGAGTGCCGACACGGAGCCGGGCTTGGGTGCCGACGCTAGGTCGGGCTTGAGTGCCGACGCTGGGTTGGGCTTGAGTGCCGATGCCCGGGCTTGAGTGCCGACGCGAAGCCGGGCTTAAGTGCCGATGCTGAGTCGGGCTTGAGTGCCGATGCGGAGCCGAGCTTGAGCGCCGAGCTGGGTTGGGCTTGAGCTGAAGAAGCAAGATTGCTTGAAGACACTTTTGTTAGTGGAAAAGTAAATATTATTTTAGTAGAAATGCTTAAGCTTATGATATCAGTACACTTCATTGATAATACCGACGGAGGTTGTCCGTGTTTCAGGTGCGAGGAAGAGGCTTCCCATCCAATCCTTCGATCCGGTATGCTCCGCGATGAAGTGCATCGGTGACTCGATAAGGTCCTTCCCAATTGGGCGACAGCTTTCCCCCCTCCGTGGGTTTGGAGACTTCGGCTCTTCTAAGGATCAGGTCTCTAGGGAGGAATGTCCTGGGGCAAACTCGGGCATTGTAGTACCTTGCAACCCTTTGTCGGTAGGAAGCCATTTTGAGTCGTGCTTGATCGTGGACTTCTTCAACGAGGTCGAGGTTGGCTCTCAACTGGCTGGGATTGTCCCCCTCATCATACGATTATATTGGGGACTAGGAATGCCAATCTCCACCGGAATGACTGCCTCCGACCCGAACACAAGGCTGAAAGGAGTTTCTCTCGTGGGGGTTCGGGGTGTTGTGTGATACGCCCACAGCACGTTCAGGAGCTCCTCCACCCATCTTCCTTTAAAATCATCCAGATGTGTCCTAAGCCCTTGAAGGATAATCCGATTTGTCACCTCAGCCGCTCCATTTGATTGTGGATGACCGACAGAGGTGAACCTTGACATATGCCCAGTTTGGCGCAAAACTCTCTGAAAGGAGTGTTGTCGAACTGTCGACCATTGTCGGTGACAAGGGTATGGGGTAGTCCGAACCGACAGATAACAGGCTTCCAAAAGAAATTCCTCACCTTGGCTTCGGTGATTTTGGTAAGTGCTTCGGCCTCTACCCACTTAGTGAAATGGTCGATGGCAACGAGCAGAAACTTCCGTTGACTAGAGGCTGGAGGGAATGGTCCCAAAATGTCCATTCCCCACTGGCGAAAGGCCATGGAGCCGATGGGGGCTCAGCTGAGAGGTTGGCAGCCGTTGAATGTTAGCATGTCGCTGGCAGCTATCGCACTTCCGGACCAACTCGGCCGCATCTCCCTGTATGGTAGGCCAGTAGTAGCCTTGGCGTAGGGCCTTATGTGATAACGCTTACCCCCCAATACCCTCGTGGATCTCACGGAGGATGTAGTAGGCCTGTAGGACCGACGCATTTGAGGAGAGGGTGAGAGAAGGATCTTTGGTACAGTTGTCCGTCGAGCATTAGGAACTTGGATGCTTGCCACTTGAATAGCTTGGCTTCAGCGGGGTCGACTGGGAGGGTGCCATTGGTGAAGTACCAGATATAAACATCCATTCAGGAAGAATCTTGATTGACTAGCATGGATTCTTCTACCACATCAATGCTTGGGCTTCCAGATGCTCCACATAGGTTCTCCCCAAGGTCCCATGGCCGAAGTGGCTAGCCAGGACAAAGCATCAGCTCTAGCATTCTCCCC
This sequence comes from Calamus simplicifolius, assembly GCA_900491605.1. Lineage (NCBI taxonomy): Eukaryota > Viridiplantae > Streptophyta > Magnoliopsida > Arecales > Arecaceae > Calamus > Calamus simplicifolius. The sequence goes on along the minus strand of UESW01003987.1, from coordinate 1,193,007 downwards.
CGGGGGATGTAACTGACACTGAAGTGAGCAAAGGGAGAGGCTTGTGACTGCACCATACTCAAATAACGAGACATAGTAGGATCTCGAGCCTCGTACTCCCTTGATTTGACCAGAGATGAGCTGGAGTCAGTGAAGACTCTAAGGCATTTCACCCGAGCTCCTGCGCCAGTCTCATCCCTGACAGTAAGGCTTCATACTCAGCCTAGTTGTTTGTGGCCGAGAAGAGGAAACGGAGGGCGTACTCGGTCACAACACCTGGACTCTGATGAGGCCTACCCCGCTTCCTTGAGAATTTGATGCCCCATCCACGTGAAGGATCCAGTCCTCCCCTCTTCCCTCGATTGCGACGTCCGAGGGGTTTGCATGGGGCTCCTTTGGCTGCTCCTCTGTCCATGTGCACTCGACCAAAAAATTTGCTAAGATCTGGGACTTCATTGACCTGGGTCAAAACGATAGGTCGAACTCTCCCAGCTTGAGTGCCCACTTCGCCAATTGGCCAGAGGTATCAGGACAAGAGAAAATTGCCTTGAGTGGTTGATCCGTGACCACCACGATCGGGTGAGCTTGGAAGTAGGGCCTAAAGTGCTTGGCAAAGACGATCAGGGCAAAATAATCTTCTCGATTCTGAAATATCTAGTCTCCGCATCATGAAGCACCTTACTGGTGTAGTAAACTAGCTTCTGTGTCCCGTTGGCGTCCATGCGAACAAGCACGGAGCTTGATAGCCTCGAAGAGGCCGCAAGGTACAGAAAGAGCTTCTCCCTGCCCCTTGGCTTGGACAGCAATGACGGAGTGGATAAGAACTCCTTTAACTCCTCAAAGGTTTTCTAAAACTCGTCCACTCGAAGCCGTTGACTTTGCGCAGCGCCTTAAAGAAAGGCAGACACCTCTCCACGGACTTGGACAAGAAATGGCTCAAGGCCGCCATCCTTCCGGTCAAGCGCTGCACCTCCTTCTTGTTAACCAGGGACCTCATGTCCAAGATGGCTCGGATCTTATCAGGGTTCGCCTCGATCCCACACTGCATCACCATGAAGCCCAAGAATTTGCCGGCTGTAACCCCGAAGGCGCACTTGCTGGGATTCAACCTCATCTGGTACCGACGGAGATTGTCGAAGGTCTTCGCAAGGTCGGCAACATGGTCAGTGGTACGGATACTCTTGGTTAGCATGTCATCCACGTACACCTCCATGTTGCGCCCGATCTGGTCTTCAAAGACCTTATTCATCAGCCTCTGGTAAGTGGCCCCTGCATTCTTCAATCCGAACGACATCACCTTGTGGCAGTATATCCCCTTCTCGATCACAAATGAGGTAGCTTCTCGTCCCGGATCCTTCTTGATTGGTTGTATCCCGAGAAGGAATCCATGGAGCTGAGGGTCCCGTGACCGAACGTGGCATCCACCAGCTGATCAATCCGTGGCAACGGAAAGCTATCCTTGGTGCAGGCCTTGTTGAGATCAGTGAAGTCCATGCATATCCTTCAGCTCCCACTAGCCTTGTGGACCATCATGATGTTTGCCAGCCAGTCGGGGTAGTGGACCTCTGGATGTGGCCAGCAGCCACCAGCTTGCGAACCTCTCGTCAATGGCCTTATGTCGGTCTGGGGCAAAGCTTCTCTCTTCTGCCACGGGCCGACACCTTAGTTTGATATTGAGTTGATGGGTAGTTACCTCTTCGGGGATACCCGACATGTCGGATGATGACCATGCAAAGATGTCAGAGTTGGCCCACAGGAAAGCAAGAAGCCAATCGCGCTCCTCCAAAAGTAGGGCTCCAATCTGGATGGTTCTTGTTCGGTCGTCCCCTAGTGGGAAATTCAGCAGGTGCTCGGCCGGCTCCCCTCTCCTCTCCAGGTCTTGGGGGTCGAGCGGCTTTGGTGTTGGTATAGACACTGCCCCCTGCAGGCTGGGGGCCATATGGTAGCAGAGTGGTATTGGGTTCTGCTCCCCCCACATCTCCCCAACTCCCTTGCTAGTAGGAAACCTTATGAGTAATCTTTTGGTGGAGATAACGGCATCCAGAAGGTTCAGACCGGATCTCCCAAGAATGGCATTGTAGGACAGCGGAACTCGGACGACTAAGAAGTTCATGAGAACCGTGCTCTGACACGGTGGCGTCCTGGCTGTAACAGGGAGAGTAATCTCGCCCTCCACCCTTACGGAATCGCCGGTAAAACCCATCAAGGGTGTGGTGACAGGCTAAAGGGAGTTAGAGGAAGTTCATCCGAACAAATGCATCATAACTCAAAACATCCACAGAGCTCCCACTGTCCACTAAAATTCTTTTTATAGGGTGCTTTGCGATCGTCATGGATACCATGACGCTATCATCATTTTTGTTAACTATCCCTTCTAGGTCCCTTTTAGAAAAGGGAATTACATAATCTAACCCCTCTTCGCGGCCTTTTAGAAGTACTGCTTGCCTTCCAGGAGGTCATGGCCACCGTCTTCTCTGTCGGAGCATTGTCCACGCCGACCTGGGGTGCAGAAGGTGTTGACGGGCCCAGAGCAGTAGGGTTCCCTCTCGGACAATCTTACCCAGATGGCCCTGTTGAACAAGTTCTTCAATGGCTTTCTTTAGCAGGCGATAGTCCTCCGTATCATGGTCGTAGTCCCGATGATAGCGACAGAAAAGCTCTTTGCTGCGGGGGACCCCTGGCCTCATGGGAGGCGGACGTCGAAGATAGGGCTCGCCCTCAATCTCCAACAAATATGTGATATTGGGATGAGAAGTGGGGTGAAATGCTCTTTGGGAACCAAAGCACGTGGTCGGTTATCTGGACGACGAGGCGGCTCAGACTTTCTTGGTCACACTCCTGCGGGCTCCGGATGGGCTGGCTTTTTGCCTGACCCCTTGTCGACCTCCCTCTTGGAGAAGTCCGCTTTGTCGGTGCGGATATACTTCTGCGCTCGGCTCAGCAGTTCGGCATAAGAGCCGGGAGGCTTCTTATCCAAGGAATAGGTGAATCGAGAGGGACGGAGTCCCCGCTTTAGGGCTAGAGTGACCACGGAGTCCTCAAGATTGTAGACCTCGAGCGCCGCCTCCTTGAACCGAGTCACGAAGTCCTTCAAGGTTTCGCCGCTTCTCTGCTGGATGGAAAACAAGCTATCAGCCATCGGGGAATCTTTCGGCATGCATCAAAGTGGGCCAAGAAAGATTGCTCGAGCTGCCTGAAGGATTTGATACTATGTGGTGGCAAACGAGAATACCATGCACATGCGGCCTTCCAAAGTGTAGCTGGGAAGGCAACGCAAAGGAGAGAATCTGTTGCCCCTGGACCTGCATGAGGACCTTGTAGCTTTTCAGGTGATCCAGGGGGTCCATGGTGCCATCATATGGGTCTAGCTGGGGCAGACGGAACTGGGGTGGGATCGGCTCCTCCATAATACGGCAAGACAGTGGGGGGTGGTGGTCGTATTCCGCCCCGTGAGGATTAGTAATTTTGCGGCTGAACTCCTCCAGCCGCTGATGATACTCATCTAACCGCCGCTCGGCTCGACGAGCAATCCGTTTGTCTAAATCTCCCTTCGAAGATTCAGAGGACGAACGGGGAGAAGGTTGCCGGTGTAGGGAATGCACCTGCTCGGGTTCCTTCCCACTACGCCGCTTGGGAAGGCGATCAGAATAATGGGAAGGAGACCGCTGCCGCTTGGAGGTCTCCCGGCGACGAGATTTCAGGGATGCACGGTGGAAGGCCTCCAAAGGGGTCCTGCCACGATGATACTGGTTGGTTTCATGACCCTCTGCGTGGGGCGAAGGGAACTGAGGTGGCAATGGCATAGTGGTTGAGCACTGCTCCTATAGTCCTCGAACCACCGCCATCAGATCCTGAACCTGCTGGATGAGTGCGGCGAGCCGATCAGCTTGGCTGGACTGGCTGCATAGGGGGCGGAGCAGGGAGGTCGGCCTCCGGCTGCTCAGCCCACGTGAGGTGCCCCCCAGCCTGACTGGTGGAGGCCTCTTATGCACGTGTAACCACCATCTTCTTCCTTACAGAGGTTATGGATTCGCAGGTATGTTGAATGAGCGTCTGTGCTATGGCCATCCCTTCCTGGCGCGCCAATCTATTGCCGCCAGATCACTTCCTGAGAGCATCGTGTGACAAGAAAGCTCCGGAGATCTTCTAGGAGTTGACAGGGCCTCCTTCTTTAGACGAAAACCTGCAACAAACTCCCGGACCGGTGGTTCCAATGGGGACCCTCCGACGCTCTAGTTAGTGGTCTAGAGAACAGTATTCGAATATGACTCAGTGTGATAGTTCGATCTCCCTCCTCGTTGTGAGTAAAGGTTTTTATACCTGTTCAGAGGTCCCTCTTACCCTTCGCGGTCGATTGTTGAATCACGTTGTCCGTCAAAAGTGGTGCCATAAGTAATGGGTGGGCGCATTGCTGTTAGACGTGCGCCGTAAATAATGGTAACCGTCCGTAGTCTTAGAAAGAGTGGGTTAGTGGGAAACGTGGCAGCCCTGGGCACTTGCTAGGTTGTTGGGAACCATATTCGGGGTTGGTTTAGCGGCTAAGGCTAGAGGCTGAGGGCATGCCGAGGCCGAGGCGGGGCTCAAGGCCGAGGCCGAGAGGCTCGAGGCCGAGATTGGGCTCGAGGCCGATGTCGAAGTTGAGATGAAGTCCATGACCGAGGTCGAGGTGAAGTCCGAGGCCGAGGCCGAGGCCAGGACTAGCTGCCAAATTATTACTTGGCTTCGAGAACCATGTAGGGTGTTACTCCACCGCCTGGGGGCGTGATCAGCCATATCAGTTATGTTCTAGAGAAACCTCAATCAATATCCACTTTCCATTTGTAGAATTTCGTCTTGCTTTTATGAATGCCTTACAATCAACTTTGCTAGTAACCCCAGGATTCATGGTCTTCTCTGTTTTTTATATTTTCTTTGCCCCCAACACGTTAGGTGCTTGAAGCAAAGTTGTTTGTTGTAGTTAGTTTTGCTACACACTGTTGTGATTCCAAAACTAACTCTTTTTGCGTATCCATTGTAGAAAGTATATACATCATCTGCTGAATTGAATTTCATTCTAGTTTAAGGAATAATAGTATCATCCCCTGCATTTTGAGTGATGGATGAAAGTGCACGGCCGGGAGTATGTTCATCATCATCTGTGAAAATACAGGCACACAGTCATAAACATTAAGATCCATAGATTTAGATGTCATTTTATCCTGATCAAGCATTAGGACATCCCTATCAAAGAAATATGACACCCTAGTTAAAAACTACGACACCTATTCATAAAATGTTAAGGTTTTATATTCAAACTCAGATACCAGGAATAAATGCCATCTATGGTCTGAATAATGACTCCCAGGGTATCGTAACATGCTACAGGAGCTATAAAGATTGTGTTATAGTCCAAAAAAATATTACGACACTGCAGTTACAATCCTACGACACCCTAGTTAAAGACATACGACACACCAGTTAAAAACTACGATATCCTTTAATAGTTAAATACATGAACTTACGACACCCTAGAAAATAACTCACGATATCTCAGAAAACAACTGACAATAACAGAGCTGTAAAATGATGATACCCTAACTGAAACTACTAAGGCATGAACTTACGATACCCCAGAAAATAACTTATGATACCGGAGTTGTAAAATAAAGTATCGGAATGTCGAAAATGATAAATATGGAACGTACGACATCCAAAAAAACTTATTAGATATCCCAATTCTTACCTAACGATACTCTAGCTTTAAAACAATGACACCCAAGCGGAGACTATTATGATAGGAACTTACGACATCCCAGAAAAGCTATTACGACATTGCTGTTCAATTCTTACGATGCCCTAGTTTTAAAATGATGACACCCGAGCGGAGAATGTTAAGGCAGGAATCATGACAACCTAAAAAAGCTGTAACGATACCCTAGTTCTCACCTAACGATATCCTAGCTTTAAAACGATGACACCCATGCGAAGACTATTAAGGCAGGAACTTACGATATCCAAGAAAAGCTGTTACAACATTCTAGTTCAATTCTTACGATACCTTAGCTATAAAACGATGACACCCGAGCGAAGAATGTTAAGGCAGGACTCACGACATCCTAAAAAGCTGTTACGAGACCCCAGTTCTCACCTAATGAGACCCTAGCTTTTAAATGATGACACATGTGCGGAGACTGTTAAGGCCGAAACTTACGACATTCCAGAAAAGCTGTTACGATCAAAGTTGTCAATTTTGTTTCGTTTTGGTGGCTTATCTAAAAAGATAAGTCCTACATTTCGCTTTGGAAGATTTTTTGGCCATTTCGGTGCGTTTCGGCGTGTTTTAGCCGTTTCGGCGTGTTTCGGCTGTTTCGACAAAATATGTTTCGAGGATCAAATTGTGAATTGTTAAATCTTTTAGGATCATTTTAAAAAAATATATACAATGTCAAAAAAAATAAACCCTAGTTACCCTACCCCTCTTCTTTCAGTCGCACGGTCGCACCTCTCAAAGACTCAAACTCTTTTCTTGGGGGCAAGAGGCAAGACTATTTGGAAGGTGCCGTCAACTCCCCTCTCCCTAATTCTGCATTTCTGCTACCAAGATCTATGACGTCAACTCCCCTCTCTTCCGCTCTTTCCTCAAGAAGGGTGCTGCACTGCTGCCTTCAATAAATGGTACAACTACATTCTCTCTCCCCCTCCCCCATCATAATCTTTGTTGTTTGAGAAAGGAAAAGAAAAAAGCTGGATTGAAACATGATTTCTCTTCTATTTTTTGTTCTCAACTTTTAGAAGTGGAGAAATTTAGAGCGAAGAGATTTCATTCTTGTCTCTAAATTTTCTTTTAAAATAGACTCGCCAGGGGAATATTTTCTCAGAGCAGGACCATCGCGACTTTTCCCTGGACCGAGTCGCCCCAAGTTGGCGTGGCTTTTAACCGCCACCGCCATCACCACGATGTCCTTGTCTCTTCTTCTTTCTTTGTTCCCCTAAAAAAAAGTGTCATCTTCCATTATAAATAGAGAAGGAGAAGAGAGTAAGGAGAGGCTTTAAGGAGTCGCAGGAGACTAGAGGGATATTACTGTTCCTGATCTCATCCAGCTTCGTTTTCGGGGTATGTCCCTTTGATTTAAGTGATTCTATTTATTTTTATGAACTATGAGATGAGATTTCCTTGCTAAGTGTTACCAAAAAAAAAAAGAAGATTAAAAAATCTTAATGTTGATTTTGGTTTTGGCTCTTGGAGTATATATCAAATCGACTTCTTTATTCATGTATTTATATTTCTCTCTCTCTAATAATTTTCTTTTTTATCTCTTCCTCTTTTTTTCTCCCAAATTTCCCCCCCTTTTTCCCTTCAATGTCCAAATTCTGAATGAATAAAAAAATGAGGGTTTGTATATAATAGCCACGATTTTGAGGAGGAGTCGTTTCACCTGGCCCGCTAAGAGAGATCATATGATGGCAATTTTGTGAAAGAAACAAGGCATGGCCTTTGCTAAGAACAACGTCTCTCTCCATCTGTCCTATGAGCAAATATTAGGCGAGGAAATAGATTACCTAGAAATCTTCCGTTATACTGCTCTCGCTCCATTCTACATCTTTATTATTTAGGCGTTAAATATTACTCCAATTTCTTTTGATTCTTTTGTTATCTTTGTTGGATGCCAATTGAAGGGAAGAAAATTTTTGATTTGTGATGTAGAAGATTGTATAATATTTTCTTTTAATTGTTTTGACTCCCAATTTTTTTCCCAAACACAGCTGTCTCACGGAATAGAATTGTTATTTGATAGCATTCAAGAAAAGCATCTAACAAGATTGAAGATTGAGGATCAGGTTCTTTTCTCTCTTTTTTCATAAGATTTTTTGTTTTTTATTCTGAATTTTTTTGAATTTCATATAATAACTATCTTTTTTATGTACTTTTGTTTATTTTTTATTTTTGGCTTAACCAATTCTTATAATCAATTATTTGTAGGAAAAATTAGTGATATGACTGATAATTCATCAAGTGGTGCTACCTTGTAGCCTGCTCCTGCTAGATCAAGTGACCCTGCTTGGGCTTATGGATAAGTAGCAATGGGTTCAAGAAATAGTATTTTATGCTTGTTTTATAACAAGAGAATGAATGGTGGAGGTGTCACTCATTTAAAACAACATCTTACAGGAGTTCAAGGCCAAGTTGACCCTTGTAAGAAGGTATCGACAGATGTCAGATGGCAAATGAAGCAGTTGATTAAGGAATTGATGAAGGAATAAGAAAAAAGAAAAAAATTAAAAGTTGAGATTGGAAACCCTCAAAGTGATGCATCCACTGATGAAAACAATGATGAAAATTGTGAGATGATTTATCCTACAAGTAACATGGGAAAATCTAAAGGGAGAAAAAGGAACCTAGAAAAGCAAGGTGGTCCATCAAAGCAATGTAAATTGAGTTATTTTGCATCACGAACTACTCCAGGGGCACAACCTAGCATTATAAGTGCAATGCAAAGCAAAGAGTCAATTGACAAAGCAAAGATGGCTATTGCAAGATGGTGGTATGATGCCAATATCTCATTTAATGCGGCAAAGTCAACTTATTATCAACATATGGTGGATGCTATAGCTTCAATTGGACCTGGTTTCAAAGGGCCATCTTACCATGATTTCAGAGGTTGTCTTCTGAAAGATGCTGTACATGAAATTCAAGAGTACATTTCGGTGATAAAAAATGATTGGAAACCCTATGGATGCTCTATTATGACTAATGGGTGACAAATCAAAGACAAGAGCCAATTATAAACTTCCTTGTTCTTTGTCCAAGAGGAACTATGTTCTTAAAGTCGATTGATGCATCGGGACTTAGAAAAGATAAGGAGACATTACTTAGATTTTTGATCAAGTAGTCAATGAAGTAGGTGTGGAGCATGTTGTCCAATTTGTCACCGATAATGATGCTAGTTACAAGGCTGCTGGAAAGGCTTTGCAACAGAGGTATGGAACCTTCTTTTGGTCTCCTTGTGCTGCCCATTGTATTGATTTGATGCTGAAAAATTTTTCTGATGCTCGATATTTTCCCATAATTGATGATACTATTAAAAGGCAAGAAAGGTTACAAAATTTATTTATAATCATGCATGGGTCTTGTCGTTGATGATGAAAGAGTTCACTAATGGTAGAGATTTGTGTCGTCCTGCTGTTACTAGATTTGCAACTCATTTTCTAAGTCTTCAATGCTTGTTGAAATTTAAAAAAGAGTTAAGACAAATGTTCACTAGTGACAAATGGGTGAGTCAAGCCATGGAAAGAGTAATGTTGGGAAGGGAATTGCTGGAATTATTTTACAAGATAATGACTTTTGGCTTCAATGTCAACATGGTCAAGATTAGGGAACCTTTAGTCCGAGTTTTTCGATTAGTAGACAGTGAAGAAAAAACAGCCATGGGTTACTTGTATGAGGCAATGGAAAAGGCAAAAGAAGCCATTATCACAAGAATGAAAAAAAAAAGTAACATTGTATGGGCCATATGTTAGAGTAATTGATGCTAGATGGGACAAACAACTTCATAGCCCGCTACATGCAGCACGATGTTTTCTTAATCCGGGGATCTATTTTAGACTCTCTTTTACCAAACAGAAGGAGGTCACCCGAGGATTACTCACAACATTAACTAGGTTGGTCCCCGACTTTGATATCCAAGACAAAATAAGTGGACAGCTTGAGGAATACAAAAAATCAAGGGGTGATTTTGGCATGTCCTTAGCAATTCGCCAACGTGAGAAGCTAAATCCATGTATTTTTCTAATCATTTTCACTTTTATTGATTTTTATTTTCTTCTCTAAAGTTACTAATAAATAATCTCCTTCTAATTAGTTGCATGGTGGGAGCAATTTGGAAATGACACTTCAGAACTTCAAAAGTTTGTTACTAGAATCTTAGTCAATGTTGCAGTGCAACTAGATGTGAAAGAAACTGGAGTACATTTGAATTTATTCATTCCAAAAAATGTAATAGGCTTGAACATAAAAGACTAAATGATTTAGTCTTTGTGAGATACAATCTCAAGCTCCGGAGAGGTAAAAAAGATCTTGCTATTATGTGCATTATATGTTTCTCAAATTAATTTTATAAGCTGTAATTTTTTTTTTTTCTTGTCTTTTTTATAGGAATTTGAAGAAGAGAAAAAACTCTTTGGATCCTATAAGTCTTGATAACATAGATTTATTAGATGAATGGATCTCCGAAGAGCTTGGACTTCTTGATGGAGAAGATTTAAGTTGGGAGACAATTGAAGCTCCATTAGTTGCTTTAACTTTAGATGATGAAGAAGATGTTGCATTTGATGATGAGGATGACACTAATTTGAATATAGGAATTAGTGCTCATATGCAAGTAGAAGATGAAGATCATTATCTTTATGGTGTTGATGAAGAGAATGAGTTGTGAACATAAGTTTTTATTTTTTATCTTATTCGTATATTGTTGTTGATGATAAAACTTTGAATGTTATTGTTGATGATGAAACTTACGAATTGTGAACACAAGTTTTTATTTTTTATCTTATTCATATGTTGTTGTTGATGATGAAACTTATGAATTGTGAACACAAGTTTTTATTTTTTATCTTATTCGTATGTTGTTGTTGATGATGAAACTTCATATGTTGTTGTTGATGATGAAACTTTGTATGTTATTGTTGATGATAAAACTTATGAATTATGAACATAAGTTTTTATTTTTTATCTTATTCATATGTTGTTGTTGATAATGAAACTTCATATGTTGTTGTTGATGATGAAACTTATGAAATGTGAACACAAGTTTTTATTTTTTATCTTATTCGTATGTTGTTGTTGATGATGAAACTTCGTATGTTGTTGTTGATGATGAAATTTATGAATTATGAACAAATTTTTATCTTTTATCTTTTTTTATGTTGTTATTATTATTTATGAAGAATATGAATTATGAACAAATTTTACATTATATATATATATTCCGAAACGAAGCACCGAAACAATTCCATACCGAAATATTTCGTTTCATAAGCTAAAACAAAATATAATCCGAAACGAAATTGACAACTTTGGTTAAGACACCCCAGTTCAATTCTTACGATATCCTAACTTTAAAAGGACGATACCCGTGCGAAGAATGTTAAGGTAGGAACTTACGACACCCCAGTTAAAGACATACGATACCCTAGTTAAAAATTACGGTACCCTTTAACAGTTAAAGACAAACTTACGACACCCTAAAAAATAACTCACGATACCCCAGAAAAGAACTTACGACAACGGAGTTGTAAAGCAATGACACCCTAACTGAAACTGCTAAGGCAAGAACTTACAACACCCAAAAAAACTTATTTGACACCCCAGTTCTCATAAAACGATACCCTAGCTGTAATTATTATGGCAGAAACTTACAACATCCCAGAAAGACTGTTACGACACCCCAGTTCTCATGTTATGATACCCTAGCTGAAACTAAATATAGAAACTTACGATATCCAGAAAATAACTAACGATACCCGAGTTGTTAAATGACGATACCAGAGCTATAGGGTCATAGTATAACACCTTATATAGGCTGAAACACTCTGACGATATCCTAGTTCATAAGGTATAACATCTTAGTTAAAAGAGTATGACATTCGTATAGAAAACACGAAACTAAAGGTAATGACCCCACCTACCAGCAATACCATTTGCTAGAGGACTGAGTTATGACTCCCAGAATGTCATAACATGCCATTCTGATTATTTATAGGCAACAGGCTACGCCTCAACTTTCCTTTTGAGGCGACGAGAGTTGATGAGGTCGGAGGGTCATATTTGGCTTTTGGCTGCTTTGAGCCCGCCGACGCATGAGAATGGTTTGGCATGGCCGAGACGAGGCTAGGGCATGAGAATGGTTCGGCCCTATCGAGACCAGGCCGGGGTATGAGAATGGTTCGACCCTGCCGAGACGAAAAGGCGGCTCGGTTTTATCAGGATGGAGAGATGGCTCGATCCTGCCGAGACGGAGAGATTTTATCTTTTTCCGAATACAGCGGATGACATGTGTAAATCAAAAGTGATCCTAACCTTTTTGACACATGCACAAATATTAATGTAGTGATAATTTTGCCCCTCATCAAAACCCAAAAACAGCATGTTTGAATAAAATATCTCTAAATTTAAATACTTCCTTCTCTTAGTCGCTTGAATCTTAGGATTAGATTAAAACAACAAAATTCAGCCAACAAGATGTACACCTAGTAATGATTATTCTTGAAGGTTTCCATGCCAACAAGAATGACACTTAGTAGCGATTACTCTTGAAGGTTTCCACAAGAATGATGCTAATCTAACAACCTGAGTAACTCTGTTAGCGAACCAAAACCATGTGGCCCGAATATACTAGTAGTGTCTAGGTTATGTTGAATATGATATAATTCAAGAGAGTTCATAAAGACTAGAGATATGGACAAAGTAGCAAAACACGATTAGTCTCCATGCTGCGCTAGAGTTGCAAGAACAAGGGCCATAGAATGCATATAACCAACTCTTTCGATTTGGAAGCTTGCTAGTGTTGTCTTATTTCCAACCATATCACGATGAGTTTCTTTTGGTGCAACATAATTACAAAGTTATGAACCCTATATTTTTCCGCCTATCTTTCTCCACAAAACTACAAATTGATTAAGTCAACTCATAGCCCAATCTAATTTTGACTGAATTCATATTTAAAGACATGTGAATATACTAGTAGTGTCTAGGTTAAAACAAGTTGTAATGTTCCAAGGTCACCTACTATTTTGATTAACTCCATTAGTAGATCAAAATTATATGATCCAAAAACTCAGATGAAAGTTAATGGATAGCAAGTGAACTTGAGTTATAAGCATATATATAACATATTTTTTTCTCATTCAATGTGGAATTAAATTTAGGGTATCATAATTTCTCCTCGAGCATTAACACATTTCTTTTCTATCTAATGTAAAACTAAATTTGAGGTATCATACAAGTTAAGATAAAATCAATTCCATTTATATTGAAAATGGGGTATATGACATTACCGGGCTGTAAAATAGCACAACATGCATATTCCCCATCCTGTAAAGGAACACATATTGATATTGGAGATTGTTAACAAGAAATGAAACATATCACTGGGTTCAAATAATTGACTTTCTGAATTGCATCCTTTGCATTGTTAGACATCACAACCATCTTCATAGCCTTGTGACCCGTTATTGTTGCAAGATTTATGTTTGCTTGTGATACCCTTAATTTAGTTACGTATTGAATAGAAAAAAAATATTATGTGCTTATAACTCAAGTCCACTTATTACTCATTAACTTTCACTTGAGTTTTTGGACCAATGACTTCAGGCCCGCTTACGAAGTTAATTGGGCTAGTAGATGAACTTGGAGCATTACAAATAATATCAAAGCCAATTCAAGTGTGTAAAAGTTGATGGCATAAGATGAAGGCTACCTCTGGAATAGTGATGGAATCCCGCTATGGTGTGAAGCCATTCTTGCAGTACCAATGATTCGGCTTAAAGAGATCCTAGATAACTTGTGGCATGCAATAAGAATGCCATATTATAATGTAAAAAGATTGTGATATCCATGTTGAATAGGAAAGAAAAGCGTTATGTAATTATAACTCAAGTTCATTTACTAAGTTTTTTGGTCAATAATTCTAGGCCGTTAACAAAATTAATTGGTCTAGCATGAATATGAAATGATATTAAAAATAAGAATATTACTGCAAGATTTGACATTGAAAATATTGCATCCAGAGGATCGTATCAAATCCAAATAAACAAAAGATACGTTCGGTCCCAGATACCATTCGGAATTTTTCTGCAGCCTCAAAATAATTCTCCATGACAAGAAAATAAATTATCAGGTTATCCATGTCCTCCTTTCGATCACATCTTTGAGCTTTCTTTCCCATTCATCTCTCGTAATTACCTTCTTTAACGTCAACTGCAGCAATGTTGGAAAGAATCGATATATATATATATATATATATATATATATAAAGGCAAAAATTTCCATATCTCCCAAATTGACGTCAAAAGAGATGCAAAACCCTAACGAATTCGACCCACCCCCACGTTTTTACAGTTTGAGAAAAAAAAAACATATATCAAGCATCATTGTCAATGCAAGAAAAACAATGATCGAATAGAAGGGTTGGAAAAAAGTTCGATTAGCGGATACCAAAATCCTTAGATCATGAAAATGAATCGGAAAGCAGTAAAGAAAGAAACGAGGAGAGATTACCATCGCTTGGAATGAGAGTCGCTAGTCAATAATGATTCAAGAAAGAGGCATCACATCGCCAACACCGAAATTTCCCTATGAAACCCGAGGAAGCTATCGAGATCAATCGAACGAACAAGAGAGAAAGGAATTAGAGTTCTTGAGATCAAGAAGGAGATCGAAGCGCACCTGAGGGAAGAGCCCCAATCACCGCGAGGAGGAGAGCGATGGGTAATGGAGTGGCGTAAAATGTAAATACTGGACAGAATATATCAACAGCTACGAGCTAGGTTCGAGTTCGATTTAGGTTATCAGATAAAGGGTTAATTTCACCTAACGTTTCGGTCCATACATTTTTGTACATTTTTTTAAATTTTTTAAAAAAATTACAATCAGACTTCAACTTCAATTTCGTTGCAATTAATTTTTACCATTTAAATTTTAAATAAAAATAAATAAATACATAATTATCATATGAATACTGCAAACATCATTTGACATATTTACAAAAAAAAAGTATATCCTTAATCAATACTATTTTCTTTAAAAAAAGAATGTTGCTTTTTATCTGATGAAAAACTAACATCTTTAATGATCACATCACATTATGTGATCATTTTTTTTATTTCTTTAACCATTCAATTTAATAGTAGGGACTAATTGTAATTTAAATCAAAATTATAAAGTTAATTTTAAATTTCTTAAGTTTAAAAAAATGCGCAAATACCATATTTCAAAATATGCCACATTTCACACCATATTACTTTCTCCCTTTGCAAGGTCAACATATGAATTTAGGCTTTTTTTATTTTAAATATATATAGTAGCTAATTTAAAGACACAAAACTCATGCATTGCATTATGTAAATCCCCAACGAAAAGAATGGATTGAAGCGTTATAACTTAAGTTCACTTGATACTAATTGACTTGGACTTAAGTTTTTAAGGTCATGTGGATCTTGTCCAAATTGGGCCATTAGATAGGTTTGGAGTGTCACAAATAGTATCAAAGTCGATTCGAATATATAAAAATTGATGAACAAAAGGAAAAGGCTACCCATTGAATGATGATAGAGAGTATCCTATCATCACGTAGAGCCGATCTAGATGTGCAAAAGTTGATAAGCAGAAGGAAAGGACTTCTCATAGGATGATAATAGAGAGAGTCCTACTATGGCGTCTAGCCACCTAGCACCATTGACCTAGCTTAAGGTATATCTAACTAGTTTGTAGCATGCGATAAGAACATCAGTTGACAAAAAGGAGAAGATTGTAATATCCTATGAATAGTCCCACGTCGAATAGAAAAAGAATAGTTAACTCAAATTCATCTGTTATCAATAAACTTGAACTCAAGTTTTTAAGGACATATAGATCTATTTCGTTAATAGATTAATTGAACCAGCAAGTGGACTTGAGGCATGCAAAAAAGTGATAAAAAATAAATATAAAAAAATCATGTCACCAATTACAAAAAAAAAAGTCATCTCATCAATTTTAAGACTTCAATAAAATAAAGCATATTACATAAAAGCATTTTATATCTAATGCACCGTCAATTAAAACCTATCTAATAAATTCTATAGCTAGTATGGTTAGCTTAAAGGGTTATGATTTTTTTTTTTTTTTTGCAAACAAAGGGTTATATTTTTAAATATGTATAATCTATGGTAATCAAATCCCATAAAAAACAGTATAACTTATGAATAGAATTTGTTGAAATCTATCAAAAAAAAGTATCACCACTATAATTTTCTTGAAGCCCCAAAATGTTATCAAAAATACAATACATAAAATGTTAGACATAGTTATATCATTTACATAAAATTAATCGTTAGAATAATGTATGTGCACCCATATGAAATTATCAAAATATAAAATCAGAGTTTTATAATTTGAAGGTGCAGTGAGGTAAAGTGAGAATAAATCAAGCACAACAAAATTCAATCACACAAACACAAGAGGTTTTATAGTAGTTCGATGCCAAACTCAGTATCTACATCCACTCCCAAGAATTTCTTGAAATTTTTATTCACGATCGTTATCCCAAATGATTACAGTCTTAGCCTACCTGGTTAACTTCTTATTTCACAGACACAAGGAAGCCTTACAGCAAATATATCAAGAATATACCATAACTCTTATAAGTTTTAAGCAAGATGAAACTTTAATGATTCACAATAAAGGGCATGGTAGCCAGCTACCATGCTGGCTAACTAATGTTTCTATTGCTACTGAAATCTGTCCTCCGACTCGGGCGTGATCGGGCTGTAGCGTGGGCTTCCGCTTGGGTGGACCTGCAAAACAGTCCTCACGCGAGAGGCATTGGGGGTGGCCCTCTGCGGAAGACCCTCCAACCTTAAGTCAGTGGAGATCAGCAATCAACAAAAATGGGGAGAAGGCTCTCGCTGAAAGACTTTCCAGGGTGGCCTCTTGAGAGCTATGAGCAGAGCGCTAATGGCGGAAAGGAGGGGCGAGCAAGTGTGCAGGATGGCGCCTACTTTAGAAGCAGGAAGATGGTCGTATTTATAGAGGGTCACCTGACTGCTTGGAGGCATCGTGGGTCTAAAAGTCATTGAGATCCGAATCGATTTTGTTATGATGCCAGTGGGATCCGTATCTTATCAGTTAGAGGATCGACGGCTGGGAGAGCTAGTTGATGCCATGAGGTTTAATGATCATATGGACCTAGGCCACTCTTGCGGGTCCTAGGCCATCTCTGGGCATGATTCGCCGCATGGAATCTTATTCAGTTATAGTTGATTTGAATTCTTACGCGTCGGATTATGCAGAGGCATTTTGAATGTTGTGGTTCGGTCATCATGGTTCCGTGGAGGTAGGTGCCAAAGGCCAACATGGCAGCCATAAATGCCTTAAAGCAGGTGGATGCACGTGGCCTTTATGAGGCTATAAATACCTTGATGCAAGAGACATAGCGTGGTTACGGAGGTTGGCCGAGGCTGAGGCTGGCCGAGCTATGTTGGTCGAGCTATGTTGAAGCTGGCCGAGGCTAAGGCTGGCCGAGCTATGTTGGCCGAGCTATGCTGAAGCTGGCCGAGGCATGCTTTCGCCTTTCTTTTTATTCCATTGAATGCTGGCCAAGTCATTATGATTGTTTCTGCACCATTAAATGCTCTAGCCTATTGACTTGACTTCCGATATTAATGAGGTGGCACTTGGGAGAACCTACGCAGTGGCCCTTTTTCCCTCTTGTTCTCTTTCTTCGTTATGACGAGACGCTTGTTGCTAGAATGTCGCGCTAGCTAGCCAGCGCACGCCATATGAGCGATCAATAATGTAATGACGATTTTACCCCTCATCACATGGCCCCCACTCCCTAGTCCGAAGTGTAAATTCGAATATAGGGAGTACAATTCTTGAGCAATCTTATTTGGGGGGTCACATCATTCGATCCTCTGTGGAGAAAGTGTTTATCTCTGTGTAGGTTAGAGAAAGGGTGGGCGGCCCTCTTGCTGAAGTAAAATAAGGCGCTTTAGTTGCGCTAGAGTGTCCGAGAAATTATCCGGCTGGGACGAAGCTTTAGTGCTGTATCACTCGGATCGGCCGAGGCTTTAGAAATATATCACTCGGCTGTAGCCGAGGCTTTGGAAATTTATTACTCGGCTGTTGCCGAGCCTTTAGAAATATATTACTCGGTTGTTGCCGAGTCTTCAGAAATATATTACTCGGTTGTTGCCGAGCCTTCAAGAAATTTATTACTCGGTTGTTGCCGAGCCTCCAATATTATACTTTACTTGGTGCTGCCAAGGTACGGAGATCGTTACTCGGTTGTAGCTGAGCCTCCAAGATTATATTTTACTTGGCCATGCCAAGGTACGGAGATCGTTACTCGGTTGTAGCCGAGCCTTCAAGATTATATTTTACTTGGCGCTGCCAAGGTACGGAGACCATTTGGCCCAGCCGAGGATTTATATGACCTGCTTCTCATTGTAGCTTTCAAGGAGAGTTATAAGAATTTTGCAGGCCTTCAAAAGCTAAATTTAATTCAATGAACAAGAATGAGTTTAGTAAGGGCGTACTTTTTTTTTTCAGGAAATTTATTACTCGGTTGTTGCCGAGTCTTCAGGAATATATTACTCGGTTGTTGCCGAGCCTTCAAAAAATTTATTACTGGTTGTTGCCAAGCCTTCCAAATAATAAATTACTCGGTGTTGCCGAGTCTTCCAAGATGCTACTCGGTTGTAACCGAGGCTTCCAAATATTATTTACTCGGTGTTGCCTAGTCTTCCAAATAATAAATTACTCGGTGTTGCCGAGTCTTCATGCTACTCAGTTGTAACCAAGGCTTCCAAATAATAAATTACTCGGTGTTACCGAGCCTTCATGCTACTCGGTTGTAACCGAGGATTCCAAATAATAAATTACTCGGTGTTGTCGAGTCTTCCCAAGATGCTACTCGGTTGTAACCGAGGCTTCCAAATATTAATTTACTCAATGTTGTCGAGTCTTCCAAATAATAAATTGCTCGGTGTTGCCGAGCCTTCATGCTACTCGGTTGTAACCGAGGCTTCTAAATAAATTACTCGGTGTTGCCGAGCCTTCATAATTATATTTTACTTGGCACTGCCAAGGTACGGAGATTGTTACTCGGTTGTAGCCGAGTCTTCAAGATTATATTTTACTTGGCGCTGCCAAGGTACGGAGATGCTCGGCCCGATCGAGGATTTAAAAGATTATTTTTTACTTGATGCGGCCAAGGTACGAGACTGTTTGGAGATCATTCGGTTTGGCCGGGACTTGTAAGCTGCCCGAATCCAACCAAGGTTTCATTGTCCTTTCGTCCGACCGGGGCTTGTAAGCTGCCCAAATCCGGATGAAATTTTGGAGGTCACCTGGTCCGATCGGGGCTTGTAAGCTACCCGAATCCGGATGGGGTTTTGGAGATCACTTGGCCCCTAGCCGTACTGGGGGTGCTCGCCATACCGAGTCTTCGATGAATAGGACTTGGCCCAGCCGAGGTACGGAGATTTCCTGTTCAAGGAAACAGCTCGGTCGTGCCGAGGATTAGCAAGTGACATCTACTTTTCATTATGATTTTTTGGAGAAGTGATTGTAGCAACCATGCCATGAATCATAGAAGCAATATGCCATAACAGTTAATAGAGCGGACCTATAGAAGGCGTATCCTATTAATGATGTATGCGGAGGTTGTCCAAACTCCACGTCCGGGGAATGAATCTCCCGCTCAGGTCTTGGAGCTTGTAGGTGCCAGGTCCGATGACTTCCGCTACTTAATAGGGGCCTTCCCAGTTTGGAGAGAGCTTTCCTTGCTCTAGTGGTTTGAAAACGGATGCTTTTTGTAGGACAAGATCACCGGGCGAGAAGGATTTGCCTTTGACTCAGGAGGCATGGTAACGGGCCACTCTTTGCTGGTACACGGCCACTCTAATTCGAGCTTTCTCCCTGATCTCTTCCACCAAGTTGAGGTTGGTGCAGAGCTGCTCATCGTTACCCTCCTCCGAGTAGCTCTCCACCCGTGAAGAGGGGGGTCCTATCTCCACGGGGATGACAACTTTTGTGCCAAAGGCCATCCGGAACGGGGTCTCGCTTGTGGGAACTCTCTGCGGTCTGGCCAAGGCTGAAGCTGACGTTGGACTTCTGTGAAGCATGGAGTCAAGAACTCCTTGTCTTGGCTTCATGACGCCATCCTTCCTCATGTAAAAGGTGCCAAGGGGGCCAACGTGGTAGCCATAAATGCCTTAATGCATAGAAGGAAAAAGGGCATTAAATGCCTTAAAGCAGGTAGATGCACATGGCCTTTATGAGGCCATAAATGCCTTGGTGCGCATGGCGTGGCTACGGAAGCCGAGCTATAGTGCTGAGGCGGGGAGAAGACGGAGTCGGCGTCGAGTCGTGGCAAGATGACACCGAGAGAGGGATCGGGCCCACCGAGATATAGGAAGATCCTTACTGCAGACCACTTGCAGGGCTGGCCCATCTCCCTTAGGACGACGAGGGGGGTCCACGGCTCGCTCAGGAAGATGCAGAGCAGGAGCAGCTGGACGGGGAGCTTCATGGCATCCCTGAATCAAATGGGTCAGTGCTTGGACCTGCTGGACCAGTGTGACAAACTGGTCCTAGGTTACTGGGGCCGCCGGTGGCGATGGAGTCTCAACTAGCGGCGGTGGTGGCGCTACACTACTCATCGGTCAGGTCTTTGGGAGGCGACCTGATCCCGGGCTTCGAAGGTAGCCTTTCTTCGATTGGCCATGGGAGGAGTTCTCTTTTAGATTGATATCCTTGTCTCTTGAATCACGAGTTTATGGGACTTGAGGGCCCTTCCTCTAGCACCATTTTGTTGCTGCTGAAATCTATCCTCTGACTCAGGCGCGATCGGGCTGCGTGGGCTCCCGCCTGGGTGGACCTGCAAAACAGTCCTCACGCGAGAGGCATTGGGGGTGGCCCTCTGCGGAAGACCCTCTGACGCTCAAGTCAGTGGAGATCAGTAATCAAAAATGGGAGAAGGCTCTCGCTGAAGAGTCTCTCCACGGTGGCCTCTCGAGAGCTATGAGCAGAGCGCTAATGGCGGAAAGGAGGGGCGAGCAAGTGTGCAGGATGGCGCCTACCTTAGAAGCAAGAAGACGGTCGTATTTATAGAGGGTCACCTGAATGCTTGGAGGCATCGTGGGTCTGAAAGCCGTTGAGATCCGAATCGAGTTTGTTATGATGCCAGCGGGATCTGTATCTTGTCTGTTAGAGGATCGGCGGCTGGGAGAGCTAGTTGATGCCATGAGGTTTAATGATCATATGGACCTAGGCCACTCTTACGGGTCCTAGGCTATCTCTGGGCATGATTCGCCACATGGAATCTTATTCAGTTATAGTTATTCGAATTCTTATGCGTCAGATTCTGCAGAGGTATTTTGAATGCTGTGGTTCGGTCATCATGGTTCCGCTGAGGTAGGTGCCAATGGCAGCCATAAATGCCTTAAAGCAGGTGGATGCATGTGGCCTTTATGAGGCCATAAATGCCTTGGTGCGCATAGCGTGGCTACTGAAGCCGAGCTATAGTGCCGAGGCGGAGAGAAGGTGGAGACGTCGTCGAGTCGTGGCAAGAGGACACCAGAGAGAGGGATCGGGCCCGCCGAGATCTAGGAAGATCCTTGCTGCAGACCACTTGGAAGGCTGGCCCAGTTCCCTTAGGACGACGAGGGGGTCCGCAGCTCCCTCAGAAGATACAAAGCAGGAGCAGCTGGACGGGGAGCTTCATGGCATCCCTAAATCAAATGGGTCAGTGCTTGGACCTGCTGGACCAGTGTGACAAACTGGTCCTAGGTCACTGGGGCGCCGATGGCGATGGAGTCTCAACTGGCGGCGATGGTGGCGCTACACTGCTCATCGGATCAGGTCTTTGGGAGGCGACCTGATCCCGGGCTTCGGAGGTCTTTCTTCGGTTGGCCATGGGAGGAGTTCTCTTTCAGATCGAGATCATTGTCTCCTGAATCACAAGTTTATGGGACTTGAGGGCCCTTCCTCTAGCGCCATTTTGTTGTTGCTGAAATTGGTCCTCCGACTCGGGCGCGATCGGGCTGCAGCGTGGGCTCCCGCCTGGGTGGACCTGCAAAAAGTCCTCACGCGAGAGGTATTGGGGTGGCCCTCTGCGGAAGACCCTCCGATGCTCAAGTCAGTGGAGATCAGCAATCAACAAAAATGAGGAAAGCTCTCGCTGAAGAGTCTCTCCAGGGTAGCCTCTCGAGAGCTATGAGCAGAGCACTAATGGCGGAAAGGAGGGGCGAGCAAGTGTGCAGGATGGCGCCTACCTTAGAAGTAGGAAGACGGTCGTATTTATAGATGGTCACCTGACTGCTTGGAGCATCGTGGGTCTGAAAGCCGTTGAGATCCGAATCGAGTTTGTTATGATGCCAGCGGGATCCGTATCTTGTTAGTTAGAGGATCGACGGCTGGAAGAGCTAGTTGATGCCATGATGTTTAATGATCATATGGACCGAGGCCACTCTTGCGGGTCCTAGGCCACCTCTGGGCATGATTCGCTGCATGGAATCTTATTCAATTATGGTTGATTCAAATTCTTATGCGCCGGATTCCGCAGAGGTATTTTGAACGCTGTGGTTCGGTCATCATGGTTCCGTGGAGGTAAGTGCCAAAGGGTCAACGTGGCAGCCATAAATGCCTTAAAGCAGGTGGATGCACGTGGCCTTTATGAGGCCATAAATGCCTTGATGCAAGAGACATAGCATGGTTGCGGAGGCCGAGGTATGTTGGCCGAGCTATGTTGGCCAAGCTATGCTGAAGCTGGCCGAGGCTGAGGCTGGCCAAGCTATTTTGGCTGAGCTATGCTGAAGCTGGCCGAGGCATGCTTTCGCCTTTCTTTTTATTCCATTAAATGTTGGCCAAGTCATTATGACCGTTTCTGTATTATTAAATGCTCTAGCCTATTGACTTGACTGCCGGATATTAATGAGGCGGCCCTTGGGAGAACCCACGCACATAATGTGGCCCTTTTTCCCTTTTGTTCTCTTTCTTCATTATGACGAGACACTTGTTGCTAGAATGTCACTAGCTAGCCAACTGGCAAGCAGAGCGTTTGGATTGGGCGCGACCCCATCGCCAATGTGAGCGGTCAATAATGTAATGACGATTTTACCCCTCATCAGTTTTTCATCTCAGTAGCTGGCATGGTAGCCGACTACTTCTCTCAATAGTTGGCTACCATGCTAGCTACTCAAGAAAATAGAAGAAAACTTTAAGTAGTCAGCTACCATGCCAACTACTTTCAAAGAAGCTTCTGTTTGAGCCACAGAAGTCGACTACAATGCTAACTAAACAAAGAAAATTCTCTGTGAAATCACTTTGTGGCATGTTCCTTGACATTAGCCGACTACCATACCGACTAATAGAGAAAATAAGTTGATTTAAGGCCATTTTAACATTAAATTTCATTCCAAAAAAGTTTTAATCCTTTGGAAAACATTTATTCTTTAAAATGATTTTTCATCTTAGAAAACATTTAAAGATGCCTTATTTTACTCAGTTTACCTTTGATTTACCTTCCTTTGGACTTGTTGAAATTCAAAGTATCTTTCTTTGATTCAATCTTCATGTGAGGGACTTAGGAAGCCGTCTCCTTTTTTTCTTGATGATTTATATTTACCTGTAATTTAATTTGTCTCGACAATAAAGTTATTAGTATAACTATATTTAATTATTTTGTAATCATCAAAATTAATATGAGGTCAACACTAACAATAGCGTTTAGGTATCATCAGCTACCTATACTAGCTATCGGCTCTCAACAGCTATCAACTGCTCTTCAACAATTATATTAAATAAGGCTTTATATCATGTCAGTAGGACCTAACCTTAATCCGTGTCACGCCCCAAACCCAAATTTTGAGCTAGGGTGACAACCCGCCGCGTGCCGGGCATGCAAGGCGTCCCGAAACATGACACTGAATTCAAGAAAAGCAACAACCTATATATCATTCAAGTCCATGTCTTTAATACAATCCATAACTAAAGATTTGGGCTACAAGCCCTACACATAAGCATTACAGGGGTTACATCAACATATGAATCCACTTTATTTTAAATAGAAGCTCCAACGAACCTATGGTTCCTTACACACCACCATAATATAGTCTGGGCATCAAGCCCTACACATAAATACACTGGTATAGCAATAAAACAAAATCTATATTTATTTGAGTTGAGGTCCATCACTCCAACATGTTATTCTCAAATCTCATGGTCCTGTAGCAAAAACATTATAATATTTTTATGAGATTACACTCAGTAAGTAAACCACGTTATACAGTCAAATCATAGCATCGCAATCAATAAGCATATAAATGATCTGCATGCATAAACATTCACAAATACTCAAACATGCAATGTAAGTAAACCCATCATTGTTATATTATATCATATGTGTCCCACGGCCCTGCAATGCCCCATAACAAAGGAGAGCCACGGCGGCACATATAAATATAATCAAATCATTTGCACTCATCATTGTTGTATTATATCATAGCAAATTATCAGTGCATATAAATAATTCATTATCATATTATATTATATGTGTCCCACGGCCCTGCAATGCCTCATCTGAGAAATCCTCTAGATGTGTGGCCTCTACATGCCCTAACAAAGGAGAACCGCGGCGGCACATATCAATATAATTCATTCTTTTGCATTCACAATCACTCCATTATGCAATGTAAGTATTATATCATGCGTGTCCCATGGCCCTGCAATGCCTCATCTGAGCACATCCTCTAGATGTGTATGGCCATAGCAAAGGAGAACCGCGGCGGCACTTATGAATATAATACCAATCATTTGCATCCATAACCGCTCAATTGTACTATATAAGTAAACCACTGTTTATACTCTCAATGTTAACTGTAAATGTGACCCACGGCCCCGCAATATCTCAATAGTGTACCAACCAGCATCCCCTTAAAGCATCCCCCTACTGAAAGGTCAAGATACCAGGGTCACGCCAATAACGTACCAACAAGCATTCCCTTAAAGCCCCCCCCCTACTGAAAGGTCGAGATACCAGGGTCATGCCAATAATGTACCAACAAGCATTCCCTTAAAGCATCCCCCTACCGAAAGGTCGAGACACCAGGGTCACGCCAATAATGTACCAATAAGCATTCCCTTAAAGCATCCCCCTACCGAAAGGTCGAGATACCAGGGTCACGCCAATAATGTGCCAACAAGCATTCCCTTAAAGCATCCCCCCTACCGAAAGGTCGAGATACCAGGGTCACGCCAATAATGTGCCAACAAGCATTCCCTTAAATCATCCCTCCTACCGAAAGGTCGAGATACCAGGGTCATGCCAATAATGTACCAACAAGCATTCCCTTAAAGCATCCCCCCTACCGAAAGGTCGAGACACCAGGGTCACGCCAATAATGTACCAACAAGCATTCCCTTAAAGCATCCCTCCTACCGAAAGGTCGAGATACCAGGTTCACGCCAATAATGTGCCAACAAGCATAAAGCATCCCTCCTATCGAAAGGTCAGATACCAGGTCACGCCATGTCGAAATCCAGAACACGTCCTCTGGATGTGTGTGTGGTATGACAGGATAAAGGAGAGCCGCGGCGACACATAACAGTACCTCACATCATGCACTCAATATCAATAATAACTCAATATTGCATAAACAGTGGATTATACCTACTGAACAATTGCATGTAATACATCACATTAATGTCATAATAACTGCATCTCACATGCATAATAGCATCCACACATGAAATCATAGTACATAAACAGCCATGTATTCATCTACTTACAAATTTAGCCAATAACAAATATCACAATTCACAATTAACTACGCATATCCTGAAAAATTATTTAATAAACTGATAACTGGCTTACTTACCTCAGTACGCAATCCAACAGGTATAAATAAGCTAGTCAGATGTCTGAGCACCTACAGGATCATTTACACAATTAATTATTAGCAAGGAATATTAAAATGACCCTTAGATTTCTACCCAACTAGTTCACGGGCCCTACTTTGGGCTCGAATATCTCCCACTATACACACCCAAATGGGGAAGTAAAAATACCCCGTGAAACTAGAATTCACCCAGATTCTAGCCATATAATTATTTTTCTAATGCCCGTTACAGGGCCCAAAATCCAGCCCAAATCCTACTGCACGGCCCAAAAGGCCTGAACCGGCCGGCCCAGCCGGCCCGGTTCAAATATTATCCCTCCCGATCCCCTGTTTCACCGAACAGGGGACGGGGACATGGCCGGCGGCCGGGGCCGCCGCCGGCCAAATTGAGGGCGGCCCGGCCGCCGGTGGCCGGGCCAGAGCCGGCCGCCGCCGCGGCCGGCCGCCAAACCCCCTCCTCTCCCTCAATTTCTCTCACTCTCTCTAACTCCTCCGCGCGGCACGGAAGTGTGCCGGCGGCACGGCCGGCCACCATGGCCGGCCGGACCTCCACCGGACGCACGCCCGGCGCCGGTGGAGGCGACAGGCCAAGTCTCGGGCCCGGCGAGGCGGCGAGCACGCCGCCGGGCCCGAACCAACCGGCGGAAGCCGGTAACCGGCTTCCGCCACCGCGCGAGAGGAGGGCCAATTGGCCCTCCTCTCTCTCTCTCTCCACCACCACCCCGCCGGACGCCTCCCCCGGCGCCGGCGGGGTCGCCGGCCAAGTATCAGGCCCGGCGCGGCGGCGAGCACGCCGCCGGGCCTGAACCAAGGTCCGACCGGCCTCCACTCTGCCTCCCGTGTATTCTCACGCTGTCTCTCTCTCTCTCTCCCGGCTATCTCTCTCTCTTGGGCTCTCTCTCTCTCTCTCTCTCTCTCTCTCTCTCTCTTTTCTCTCTCTCCTGATACTCTCTCTCATCCTCTTTCTCCCATGGCAACTCACTCTCTCTCTCTAGCACTAAGAGGATGGGCAGAGAATTACCTGGAGGGGACGCGGACTCCGAGTACCAGGAGGGAGGGCACCCCCCGCCTTTTTAATGTCACAGCGAGACGCTTCGGTTATGAGATCTGGAGAACCAAAGCGTCATCACTGCGAGCGAAGCGTTACTCAATACATTAAATCAACACAGACCTGGTTCACATGAACCGGGTTAGAATTAACCCAGACCTGGTTCGCATGAACCGGGTTAGAATTAACCTAAACCTGGTTCGTAGGAACCGGGTACTACATCCTCCCCTCCTTATAAGAATTTCGTCCTCGAAATTGATATACATCCAATAGGATATAGAATCCAAATTTTCCCTCTCATAATCAATTAAATTTCATTAAAAGTCACGGTCATTGATACATCGTTGATCTGTAATAAGATAAATATTTATGGATGATTCTTTTTCATTTTCTCCTTAGACTCCCAGATAATCTTCCTCTCAGAATAATTACTCCGCTGAACTATGACAGAAGGAATACTACACCAGCTCAGAACTTAATCCTTGCTGTCCACAATGTGCACGAAATGATCTTCATAGGTCAATTCTTTCTTAAACTAAACTGGTTCAAGTTATAACACATAACGGGGTTTGAACTATACTTCCTCTGTCATAAAGATATGAAACACCTTGAACACTAAAGAGTAATGAAAGCAGTGTTAAGCTATAAGACACTTCCTTTATCTTGATCAAAGTTTCAAATGACCCAATGTTTTGTGGCTCAAGTCACCTCTAACACAGACCTCATAACATCATTGGTTAGCAAAACTTCCCAATGATCTTTAACCTGAAATTTCAAATCTTTCTTTTGATCATTAACATAACTTTTCTATTAACTTTGAGCTACAAAAACTGCTTTAATTAATGATACTTTTCATAGCTGCTAAACAAGCTCAGTCCAAAATTGTCGCTTTCACATCATCTCAATATGAAGGAAATCTATACCTTATATCGTAGACAATTGAAATGAATCCATTTGAATATTGGCTTGGTAATCAATAATTAAGTAATTTCATTAAGGGTAAGAACAATACCAAGCACCTCTTAAATCCATTACAGGCTTACAGTATAATATCTAAAATCTTATTGGTTTCTGCAGTTGTCTATTACATGTATAATGTCTTCCATACTTAAGGTTAGCAACATATCAGGTACTCTCGATTCCTTGATAAGACAGTTCGAAATTCTTGTGAATTAGATATAAGATAATTTCTTTCAATGCTCTCTCAACTCTTGAATAGTTGAATGTACCATTAATCATTATGACACTTATATCAATCATTATAATATACTTGGTT
Organism: Calamus simplicifolius; assembly: GCA_900491605.1. Taxonomy (NCBI): domain Eukaryota; kingdom Viridiplantae; phylum Streptophyta; class Magnoliopsida; order Arecales; family Arecaceae; genus Calamus; species Calamus simplicifolius. Next base: position 1,165,066 of record UESW01003987.1, on the reverse strand, counting down.
TCACTCTTGAATACTTCAAGCTAACACCAATGGACATCATGCCAATCATTTAAGATATCTTTCATAATTATCGTAATTAAAATTTATTTTCTTTGAATATAGATATGCCACTCATGGCTGATTGATAATTCATCCATCCAGTCTCGAATTCAGAAAGTACTCAATTGTGATTAATCAAAAACATGTAATTAACTATTCCATTCCCAAAATATCATCAATATTAATCATCCCTATAACCAGCAGATGAGTTCATAATCTTACAATATCAATAATGTAAGTTCTACAATTAAAATTCATTATATCATCCACATTCAAATTCAGATTTAATACCTCAAGATCCATATATCAACTCAATTGCAATATGGACATAATGGTGTTTAGTTATATTAGTCATCAATTGCAATTTTCAATTACTATATCATATTCCATATATTCATCTGTCTTTTATTGCATATCCAATTAAATTTCATCTACCCATATTATTTAAAGGTCTAAAATTGCTACGAATCATTTCCAACAAGTTTAATGGAGCTAAAACCTCTAGAAGCCCCTTGACCTCCCCACTGATCAAGGCTACCAGCTAGGGAGCCCACATAATATTATTGACTTGCGATGGTTCATTCTCAATTCCTATCAAACTTGTAATTCAATTAATATTGATAAACTTTAAATTTCAAGCTCCCAAAGCATAATTCAGGAAATTCCTTGAAAGTCATAATTGTCTCAATGTCATCCAAGTATTTTGCCTAGAGTATCATTATGCATATGTCCCTAAGATCATAACCTGAGTCTTGTGGGTTATGGGCCCACCATGCTTCCGCTGCGCACTCTGATGCTGCATGTCCTGCATAGACTGCGCTATACTCGAGAGAGCTTGAAGCATCTCAGACTGGAATCGCTGGTGCTCAGTCCCTACTGGGTTGGCAGGGGCCATACCTCCAGTAGTTCCTTAACCCACCCGGCTGATCAGCATTATCGGCCAGAGAGGCCTCCTCATACTGTTGGCTCCTAGCGAGCCATATCTATTTTCTGTTAAATTAGATGTGGTTAATATCATAAACTAAAGTGCCAGGTGTCTCAAAATATGTTCTCTACGTAATATCATGTCAATATGTCTGTGTCCCTAGGGTCATAAGTTCTCTACTTGTTATCATGTCAATATGTCCGTGTCCCTAGGGTCATAACCTATGCTCTGATACCATAAAAGCTGTCACGCCCCAGACCCAAAATTTTGAGCTAGGGTGACAACCTGCCACGTGCCGGGCACGCAAGGCGTCCCGAAACATGACACTGAATTCAAGAAAAGCAACAACCTATATATCATTCAAGTCCATGTCTTTAATACAATCCATAACTAAAGATTTGGGCTACAAGCCCTACACATAAGCATTACAGGGGTTACATCAACATATGAATCCACTTTATTTTAAATAAAAGCTCCAACGAACCTATGGTTCCTTACACACCACCATAATATAGTCTGGGCATCAAGCCCTACACATAAATACACTGGTATAGCAATAAAACAAAATCTATATTTTATTTGAGTTGAGGTCCATCACTCCAACATGTTATTCTCAAATCTCATGGTCCTGTAGCAAAAACATTATAATATTTTTATGAGATTACACTCAGTAAGTAAACCACGTTATATAGTCAAATCATAGCATCGCAATCAATAAGCATATAAATGATCTGCATGCATAAACATTTCACAATACTCAAACATGCAATGTAAGTAAACCCATCATTGTTATATTATATCATATGTGTCCTACGGCCCTGCAATGCCCCATAACAAAGGAGAGCCGCGGCGGCACATATAAATATAATTCAAATCATTTGCACTCATCATTGTTGTATTATATCATAGCAAATTATCAGTGCATATAAATAATTCATTGTCATATTATATTATATGTGTCCCATGGTCCTGCAATGCCTCATCTGAGAACATCCTCTAGATGTGTGGCCTCTACATGCCCTAACAAAGGAGAACCGCGGCGGCACATATCAATATAATTCATTCTTTTGCATTCACAATCACTCCATTATGCAATGTAAGTATTATATCATGCATGTCCCATGGCCCTGCAATGCCTCATCTGAGCACATCCTCTAGATGTGTATGGCCATAGCAAAGGAGAACCGCGGCGGCACTTATGAATATAATACCAATCATTTGTATCCATAACCGCTCAATTGTACTATATAAGTAAACCCACTGTTTATACTCTCAATGGTAACTGTAAATGTGACCCACGGCCCTGCAATATCTCAATAGTGTACCAACCAGCATCCCCTTAAAGCATCCCCCTACTGCAAGGTCAAGATACCAGGGTCACGCCAATAACGTACCAACAAGCATTCCCTTAAAGCACCCCCCCTACTGAAAGGTCGAGATACCAGGGTCATGCCAATAATGTACCAACAAGCATTCCCTTAAAGCATCCCCCTACCGAAAGGTCGAGATACCAGGGTCACGCCAATAATGTACCAACAAGCATTCCCTTAAAGCATCCCCCTACCGAAAGGTCGAGATACCAGGGTCACGCCAATAATGTGCCAACAAGCATTCCCTTAAAGCATCCCTCCTACCGAAAGGTCGAGATACCAGGGTCACGCCAATAATGTGCCAACAAGCATTCCCTTAAAGCATCCCTCCTACCGAAAGGTCGAGACACCAGGGTCACGCCAATAATGTACCAACAAGCATTCCCTTAAAGCATCCCCCCTACCGAAAGGTCGAGACACCAGGGTCACGCCAATAATGTACCAACAAGCATTCCCTTAAAGCATCCCTCCTACCGAAAGGTCGAGATACCAGGGTCACGCCAATAATGTACCAACAAGCATTCCCTTAAAGCATCCCTCCTACCGAAAGGTCGAGATACCAGGGTCACGCCATGTCGAAATCCACCCGAACACGTCCTCTGGAGTGTGTGTGGTATGACAGGATAAAGTAGAGCCGCGGCGACACATAACAGTACCTCACATCACATGCACTCATCATATCAATAATAACTCAATATTGCATAAACAGTGGATTATAAATCTTGATATACGATTCACATTGGGCAATAACAATGAAGACTAACCATAATACAAATGATAGTTATAAGTTTTGGGTTTCAAACCCTACAATCAAGTCATGCTAATAAAGTTGGGCTACAACAAGCCCTACACACAATCATAATGGGGTTACACCAATACAATGGTTCTTATTTTATTTATTAGAAGCTCCATCAACTCCGAATATCCATTGTTAACCTTGAGGCTCTGAAAAACATTGTGAAGGTTTAATGAGTTTACACTCAATAAGTAAGCCTATTATACAATTATATCATACTTGAATTATATTTAACATGCTATATGTATTTTGTCAACTTAACATAATTTAAACATATGATAAGCATCAGAATATGCACTCTAGCAAACTCACTGTTTATGAATTATAGATTTCCTATGTGTCCCACGGCCCTGCAATACCTCAATCAGAGCACATCCTCCAGATGCGTGGCCATCAACATCCACAGAACACATTGTACGATGTGTGGGGCCATACCATAACAGAACACACTCTATGATGTATGTGGCCATAAAAATCATACAGAACACATTGTAAGACATGTGGGGCCATACCATAACAGAACACACTCTACGGTGTGTGGCCATAAAAATCATACAGAACATGTCTACAATATGTGGGGCCATATCATAACAGAATACATCTCCAATGTGTGAGGCCATAAAAATCAAACAGAACACATCTACAATGTGTGGGGCCATAGTAAAGGAGAACCGCGGCGACACATATAAATCTATTAACATTTTCATCACATGTGCATCATGCATCTGTATTCACAATATCTCACAGTGGTTTGCACAGTACAAGGAAATGCATATAATCATCTCAATATAAACATGCCGTACAGGCAATCACAATTCTAGCATATACATCATAAATTATTTCTTACAATATTACCAATCATTATAATCATATAATTGTTCATTTGAAATCCACAGTTCCATGCTACATAGACAATTTATAAAAATGCATGCAAACTGTATATACTCAATTTTTTAATTAAACAATTAAATTACATAATAGTCTTACTTACCTCCTACGCAAAATCCAATGGTATAAATAAGCTAGTCAGATGTCTGAGCACCTACAGGATTATTTACACAATTAATTGATTAGCAAGGAATATTAAAATGACCCTTAGAATTTCTACCCAGACTAGTTCACGGGCCCTACTTTGGGCTCGAATATCTCCCACTAAACAAACCCAAATGGGGAAGTAAAAATACCCCGTGAAACTAGAATTCACCCAGATTCTAGCCATATAATTATTTTTCCACTCCTGACCCATTACAGGGCCCAAAAACTAGTCCAAACTTCCTATGCTGCACGGCCCAAAAGGCCTGAACCGGCCGGCCCAGCCGGCCCGGTTCAACATATTATCCCTCCCGATCCCCTGTTTCACCGAACAGGGGACGGGGACATGGCCGGCGGCCGGGGCCGCCGCCGGCCAAATTGAGGGCGGCCCGGCCGCCGGTGGCCGGGCCAGAGCTGGCCGCCGCCGCAGCCGGCCGCCAAACCCCCTCCATCTCCCTCAATTTCTCTCACTCTCTCTAACTCCTCCGCGCGGCACAGAACTGTGCCGGTGGCACGGCCGGCCACCATGGCCGGCCGGACCTCCACCGGACGCACGCCCGGCGCCGATGGAGGCGACAGGCCAAGTCTCGGGCCCGGCGAGGTGGCGAGCACGCCACTGCGCGAGAGGAGGGCCAATTGGCCCTCTCTCTCTACTCTCTCCACCACCACCCCGCCGGACGCCTCCCCCGGCGCCGGCGGAGTCTCCGGCAAAGTATCAGGCCCGGCGGCGGCGAGCATGCCGCCGGGCCTGAACCAAGGTCCGACCGGCCGGAGATCAACACTCTGCCTCCCGTGTATTCTCACGCTGTCTCTCTCTCTCTCTCTCTCCCGGCTATCTCTCTCTCTTGGGCTCTCTCTCTCTCTCTCTTGGACTCTCTCTCTCTCTCTTTCTTCCTCTCTCCTGATACTCTCTCTCATCCTCTTTCTCCCATGGCAACTCACTCTCTCTCTCTAGCACTAAGAGGATGGGCAGAGAATTACTTGGAGGGGATGCGGACTTCGAGTACCAGGAGGGAGGGCACCCCCCGCCTTTTTAATGTCACAGCGAGACGCTTCGGTTATGAGATCTGGAGAACCAAAGCGTCATCACTGCGAGCGAAGCGTTACTCAATACATTAAATCAACACAGACCTGGTTCACATGAACTGGGTTAGAATTAACCCAGACCTGGTTCGCATGAACCGGGTTAGAATTAACCTAAACCTGGTTCGTAGGAACTGGGTACTACAATCCGATAAGAGAAGATCTCAAGAGGTCAGGCCTACCCAGCTTATGGTCCCACATCACTTATGAGAGTTTTGGAGCATCATTACAATTTAGACATGTTCAATGGCTTCTCTCACAAGATATTGAAAAATAGGACCTCGTGAGTTCCTTGATTTGTAGGGCCTTCGGAAATTATCCCATAATCTAAGGTCAATCAGCACCGAAAAACAGTACACTAGGGGCCTAACTAACTAGAAAAGGCTAGCGAAAACAAAAGCTAGGAGGCGTAAATTTAGGTTGAGCTAATCTCGTTGACAACTCTCGAGTCCCGTGGGCACCCAAAAAAAAAAAAAATGCAACGGCTCCGCTAAACTCGGGCATCGCATAGCCTTCCGGAGGTCAAATGCAGAATCTGGCAAGGAAAATGGATGCAAGCACTTCCACCACGCGCCTTTTTGAATGTTAGTTGACGACTTTGTGAAAGCTTTGGGCAAGAGAGATTGCTGGCAGTTAAGACTTGAGAGTGTGGCTCTCTGTCTTGAGACATAAACCCATCATTTTCACTACTTAATTCCGCCGAAATACTTTACGTCACAAATTTTAGTAAACTAGTCTCGTGTGACAAACATATCTCGATATATAGAAAGTGTCACACGATAAATTGACTAAATAATTTTGCATCTTAAATGTGAAATGAAATGGATACGTTTCGTCACTTGGACCACCTTGTGCATCAATTTTGTTTCATTAAAAAGAAATAAAACAAGCAACCACTATTTGGCTCAGCCATGGCCACAGTGAAATGGTGATTTGCATGCATGGCAAACACTGAAATCCAACAGTTGAGAAGGCTGTTGTCATGAGAATTATGGCATAATTCTTTGCAAAAAGCTATACAGATTTTGAATGTAGATGTTAGTAGCTTGGCATAGTTTATGCTTGTACGCATTATAACTGAGAATATGTAGCAAATTCTCTTTCACTCGAATATTTTCAGAACACAATGTATTAGTGGTCTGGACCTTCCCTGGCTGCTCGAATCTTTGTCATGTTGCTTGCTTCTCCAGAAGGTTTGAATTGCGAGCAGAAAAAAACATTCAACATGTTGCACATAGTGATGAATTTGAATACTAGGAGTTTGGCGAATGTGCAACACTGACAAAATTTGGATCCAGTAATCGCCGTACATGATTTATATGATATGCCAAGCAAACCAATTACTGATTAAATATGGATCCTAGTGATGGTACGAAAGGATGTTAAATTCAAGACTATCATTCTTCCACTCCTATATATTGTTGTTTCAAGAAGTTTGGCATAATTTACCGGCACAAATTGATGAATTTGGCCTAATCAAAAGACCACTTCCTACAGATATTCTTTTGAGAAGCATGTTGCAATATATGGTGGCCTATTTCAGCATATCTGCAGTCTTAGACTTACAATTACAGATTAAAATGTAATTTTATCTCCTCAAATAAATGCAAGAAATATTTCGTCTGCCTCACTGGCTACTCATTGAGGTCCATTCCATTACCTGATAATACTAGAAGCTTTCCTGAATGTGGTAGTTTAGCTGTTCCATATTGCAAATCTCTGCATAATCTCAAAGGATTCGTCTCTGTTTGTCTTTTTAATGACATCTTCCTCATGGCATTGACACAAAAGTTGGATGTATTAGACTTTATTTTGCCAAACGTACTAGTCTCTCAAATGACATGAAGTCCAAATTTCACAATATTCTAATATATCATGATGAAATGGTCACCTTGTACTAAACATAATTAAACAGTTAATGAGCATTACGATGTCAGCAAAGTCACTGGCATCCATTTATAAACTAAGATAATGAGATTGTTCCAGATCCGGATCTGTGATGCGTTTCTAACAAAAATTTGACTACTCAACTCAACTCATCTAAGCCTTTTTCCAACTACATAGGGTCGGCTACATAAATATGCTTCCTTCACTCTGCTCTATTAGGACCAAGTCGATATCCAAATTATAAACAGTTATATTTTTTTAATTATTTCTATTCATATTAGTTTAGGTTTACCTCTATCTCTATCCTTACCATGGAATATTGTTCTTTCTAACTGAAGCATCTAAAGATCTATATTGTATATGTCCAAACCACCGTAATTGATTTTCTCTCATTTTATCTTCAGTTGGGACTACTTCCATCATTTCTCTTATATGTTTATTTCTATTCTATCTTTTAAAGTTTTACCACATATCCATCTTAACATACGCATTTCTGTCAACTTAATTATTCACATGTTATTTCAATATTGTCCAACACTCTGTTCCATATAGCATAGCTAACCTAATAACGGTTTTATAAAATTTTTCTTTTAATTTTAATAGGATGCGTCGATCATACAATATTTCCGAAACACTCCTCCACTTACTCTATCCTGCTTTAACTCTATGATTCACATACATCTTTACTTATTTTACCTTCTTGCTGGATAATTGATCCCAAATACCTAAATTTTCTACTCGTTGATATCTCTTGGCTTGGAATCTTCACTGTTTCTTCATTTTTATTCTACTCCCACTAAAATTACATTTTATGTATTCAGTTTTAGTTCTACTAATCTTGAAATCTTTAGATTCTAAACCTTCTCTTCAAATTTCTAGCTTAGCATTTACTCCAGATTTAGTTTATTAATTAACACTATATCATTTGCAAATAATATACACCATGGGATATCATTTGAATATGTTTGGTTAATTCATCTGTAACTAATACAAAAAGATACAAACTTAAGGCAAATCCTTGATGTAAACCTACAGTAATTGAAAACTCACTAGTTTCTCCTATTATTATTTTAACAATAGTTATTGCTCTATCATACTTTTATTAATTTTATGTACCTTTTAGTAACTCCTTTTTTCTCTAAAGCCCATCATATTATTTTTCTAGGTATTCTATCATATGCTTTCTTTAAATCAATAAAGACCATATGAAGGTCTTTTTTTTCTTTTCCCTATAGCTCTCCATCAATCTTCTTAATAAATAAATGGCCTCCATAAAGTTTCAGCTCTTATTCGATTTTCTATTATTTTCTTTTATAATTTTATTGTATGACTCATCACCTTAATTCCTCTATAATTTGTACAGTTTTAAATATCTTATTTATTCTTGTATCTGAGTATTAATATATATTTTTTGCTACACTCATGGAACAACAAGTTCTGAAAGGTCAAATAAAAACAAAGAAAGCAAGGAGAATTATAAAGAGCCAGCTCATGAACATATCAACCAGGTCACATTCGAACCTTAATGAGCCAAACCACATAAAACCTTGTCTGGGTGAAGGCATGGAGAGGTTTCATCTCTTGTGATCCAACGTGTCGAAGCCCTTCTTTTTGACTAACATAACCATGAAAGCTTGTTGATGGAAAGTGATGTTTTTGGGCTTTAACACTTACAAAAGACTACAAACGGCTAGAAAACAGAGGCTTCCCATATTTTTTTTCTATGCTCTGTCCATAGAGAGACAGCTTATCTTTGGCTATTAGAAAATTGAGTTTAGCTTTGATCTTTAAAAAAAAAAAAGAGCAATAAAAGTTTGGGTAACAAGCAATGATGTCTCTTGTCATGGCAGACAATCTCCTTCGTAGAGAGTTGTTTGATATGGATGGTCACTAGTATGGGTGGTAGTGCATGACTGAATTTCTTTGTCTAACTCATATTCGAGGATGAAGCATGTGCCATGCATGTCCATATTAGAGCACATGCATGCTTTCTTAATGTTACTATTTTTTAAATAAATCTTAATAATATTATTATTCTGTCATAGAATATCAATGGTAAATGCTACGTTATTTTTTTAAAATAATATAGATAAGGCATAGGCATGCATGATAACATCCCGCCGGTCAGCTGTCACAACCGCCAAGCGATGAAGCCGAATCGTCTTTAACAAAGACGGGTTACCTCGGCGACCCAAGCTATCCACATACCTCGGTAACCCGAGCTATCCTCATACCTCGATGACCTGAGCTATCCTCATACCTCAGTAACCCAAACCAACCACACCTCGGCGACCCGAGCTATCCACATACCTCGGCGACCCGAGCTATCCACATACCTCGGTGACCCGAGCTATCCTCATACCTCGGCAACCTAAGCCACCTATACCTCGGTAACCCGAGCCGTCCCCGTACTTCTATAGACCGAGCCACTTTGTACCTCGGGGAATCAAGTTACCCCTTTGCCTCGGCCAGACCAAGGCACTTGAATACCTCTACGGAATCCGGCGCGAGAGAATTCGAATCCACTATAACTGAATGAGGTTCCAAACGAGGAATCATACTCAGGAGTGGCCTAGGACCCACAGGGATGACCTAGAACCTATATAATCGTTGAATCTTAAGGCATCAACCAGCTCTCCCAGTCGTCGATCCTCTAACTGACAAGATATAGATCCTACTGACCTCATAACAAACTTGATTCGAATCTGCTTCGAATCATAACGACTTTCGGACCTCCCCTCACGATGCGCCCAAGGAATCAGGTGATCCCCTAAAAATACTACTGCCCTCCAACCTCTCAGGTACGCACGCTGGAACACTCACTCATTTTCACTCATCATCACATTGAAAACAGCTTCATCTGAGCTTAGAGCTCTCAAGAAAGAACACCCTTCTAGGGGAGCTCTTCTATGAGAGTCTTCTCCACACATTTGCTTGCTGTGAATCTCCACTGACTTGGGCATCAGAGGGTCCTCCGCAGAGGGCAGCCCCACAGCACCCTCTGCATGCGGATTGTCTTGCAGGTTCCACCCCGAGGCGATAAGATCGGCGTCCGGATCAGGAAGAGGCGCACCTGAGTCAGAGAACGGATTTCCGCGGCAACAGATTGGCACTAGAGGAAGGGCCTCAAGTCCCATAAACTTGTGATCCAGGAGACAAGACTCAAAAAATTAGAAAAAAATATCCTCTAATAGCCAATCGAAAGAGAGCTACGTCCGAAGCTCAACATCAGGCCGCCTCTCAAAGGCCTGACCCAGTTATCGGTGCGGTGCCTCCGCCACCACCGCCAGCTGAAACTCCTTCGCCACCGGCAATGGTGGTAACACTGGACAAGTTCGCCACTCTAGTCCAGCAGGTTCAAACCTTGACCCAGTTGGTCCAGGGGCTCCAAGTGATCCCTGGCTCTGCCATCCTTGCTCCTCAGCTTCATGAAGAGGCCGCTGCCCCTACTCCATCGGCGATCTCTTCTTCCAATCCACCGTAGGTGGCAGATCATCATTGCTAGCCTGCGAGAGCAAAGCCAGCGCCACAGCAAGCTAGAGGGAAGAGCCCGCTCAGATCTAGGCGGGTTCGTTCCACCTCCCAGTGTCTCCCCAAGATTCGACGTTGCTACCGTCTTCCCATCGCCCGATCCCTCCTACCACTCTGGATGAAGGGATCAGGTAGCAGATGCGGGAGATGCGTTGAGAATGGCGTCAAGAGTTAGATGCCGTGAGACAAGCCCTCTCGTCCCAGCTGAAAGCGGAGCAGGGCATCCCCTTCTCCGAGAGGATCATGAGGGAAGTGATTCCCCCTCATGTTAAGATCCCCACCATCGAGCCGTACCATGGATCCACTGATCCCGACGACCACCTAAGCAACTTCAGATCCATCATGATGTTCCATGAAGCGTCGGTGCGGTCCTATGTCGAGCCTTCCCCTCCACTCTAAGGGGATCTGCCCGAACCTAGTTCAATAGCCTGAAACCAAGTTCCATTGATTCTTTTGACGAACTGAGCTGTTTGCTCATCAACCAGTTCATTAGCAGCCATCGCCAGCAATGGAGATTTGATTCCCTCTCTGAGGTCAAGCAGAGAGAGGGGGAGTCCCTAAAAAGTTATCTTGGTCATTTCAACACGGCCCTTCTGGAAGTCAACCATCTCAACCACGAGGTAGCCATGTCTTCCTTGGCAGGAGGGGTGTCAAAGGAAGGAGACTTCTACCTGGCTCTGGAAGTTAACTACCCGAAGAGCCTTTCAGACATGATGTCCCTAGCGGATAAGTATGCCAGGATGGAAGAATCAAGGAGATCAGCTCGAGTTGATCAGCTGAAGAAGAAGGAGGCAAAGGGCTTGGACAGGCAATGGGCCCACTGCCGCGTTAGCCCGCCTCGCTATCATAGAGCTCCTCCATCGCCGCCTCGAGACCGAACTCAGAGTCCGGCTCGAAGGTTCGACCACTACACCCCCCTCACTGCACCAAGGGCGCAGATCCTGATGGAGATCGAGTGGAAAATTCCTCGGCCTCCCCCTCTCCAAGGCAATGCAACCCGGAGGGACCCGACCAAGTACTGCCGCTTTCATCGGGACTATGGACATAATACCAAGGACTGCTAGCAGCTCAAGAATGAGATCGAGCGATTGATCCGGCGGGGCAGACTGGACCGGTTCAAAGAACCTCCTGAGTCGAACAATGAGGAGAATCATCAGCCCGAGCCTCGCCAGCTTCCTCTACCAAATCCCCCAGTCATTGGCAATGTTAATGTGATAACGGCAGCCGGCTCCCCATCTTCTTGGCTGGGCGAGGAGGAAAACTCGCCAAAGAAAGCTCGAGTGGATGAGCTCATTTTCTCTAATGAAGACCTTTGGGAGGTACAGTACCCCCATGATGATGCCTTGGTTGTATCTTTGAATATGAACAATTATGATGTACACCATATCTTGGTTGATAGTGGAAGCTCTGTTAATGTTCTGTACTTTGATGCCTTTGTGAGATTAAAATTCTGGGCAGAAAGCCTCTCTGACCCATGGAGTCCACCCTAGTGGGCTTCACAGGTGACTCCATAATCCCTGAAGGAGTTGTCACTCTATCAGTTCGAGATGGCACCTGGCCCCGCATGGCTACTACGCTCATGGATTTTCTTGTGACCAAGCTCCAGTCTCCTTACAACGCCATCCTCGATAGGCCGGGGCAAATATCTCTCAAGGCTATCATTTCCATTTCCCATCTTGCCATGAAGTTCTCCATCGAATGGGGAGTGGGGGTTGTTCGAGGAAGTCAGATCATGGTTTGGTATTGCTTTGTCGCCGACCTCCAGTCCAGGAAGCCCGAGGTGGACGGGCTGGATGCTCGGAAAGATTTTACCGAGCAATGAGAAGAGCCAGCCGAAGAGCTGAAGGAAGTACCGCTTGACGAAACCCAACCCGACCAAACCATAAAGGTTGGGTCACTGCTAGAAGGAAAGCTTCGGCAAGAATTGATTGAATTCCTTCAGAGGAATGCTGACGTCTTCACCTAGTCCACATCGGATATGCCCAGAATTAGCCCAGACGTCCAGGTCCACTGCTTCAGCATGGATGAGACATTTCGGCTAATTAAGTAGAAGAAAAGGAGCTTCACCCCCGAGCACCAAAAAGCCAACGAGGAAGAAGTGGACAAACTCATCAAAGCCAAATTCATCTGGGAGGTTAATTACCCTGACTGGCTGGTGAATGTGGTCATGGTGAAAAAATTGAATGGCAAGTGGAGGATCTGCATCGACTTCGTTGACCTCAACAAGGCCTACCCAAAAGATAGCTTCCATCTTCTGTGGATCGACCAGCTCATGGATTCAACTTCGGGCCATCAAATGCTGACTTTTATGGATGTCTACTCAGGCTACAACTATATCCAAATGGCGCCTAAAGACGAGAAGAAAATCGCCTTTATCACCGATCGAGGTATCTATTGCTACCAAGTTATGCCCTTTGGATTGAAAAATGCAGGTGCCACCTACCAAAGGCTGGTCAATAAAGTCTTCAAGGAGTAAATGGTCGGGAACATGGAGGTGTATGTTGATGATATGCTGGTAAAGAGAAAGGAGGCATCCCAGCATGTCGAAGACCTGGCGGAGAGCTTTGCTACACTTCAAAAATATCAGATGAAGCTCAACCCCCACCAAATGCGCTTTCGGGGTCAACTCCAGGAAATTTCTAGGCTTCATGGTCTCTCAGCGAGGCATCGAGGCAAATCCCCAAAAGATCCAAGCCCTGCAGCAAATGGCCCCACCGGGGTCAGTCAAGGACGTGCAACGCCTCACTGGAAGAATAGCAGCCCTTAGCCGCTTCATTGCTCGGTCGGCCGAGAAATGTCTCCCCTTCTTCAAAGCACTTCGATCGGCCAAAAACTTTCAATGGACCCAGATTACCAGAAGTCCTTTGAAGATCTCAAGAAATACCTCGGCTCACCACCTCTCCTCAGCAGCCCAAAGCCAGGGGAAGTGCTGAATCTATACTTGGCAATTTTTGAAAACGTCGTTGGCTTGGTGCTAACTAGGGAGGAGAACAGAGTCCAAAAACCTGTTTATTATGTCAGCAAACTACTCAAAGATGCTGAAACTGTAGGAAGAAACAATCTCCGAGGCATGCATATTTTAAAATTTGATAACAATTATCAATGCGGAAACTTAAAGATTGCATATTAACCTATCTAACATGCATCAAGATCATATCTTTGCTTATACTATAGGATCATTTGACCTAAGTTATGCATATAAATAAAAAATCAAGATCAAGATGAGAAGTCATACTACTCGTCTTGAAGCCTGCCTTAAGATTTAGGGATCAAATTACTTACCTTAAGAACAGTAGGTAAATCCTTTGTGCTCTGCAGCCGTTTAATCATCCAGCCTCTAGTATCATCCACGCGAAGCCCTGAATGATCGGATTCCCGGGAGTGCTAGCTCGTAAAAAAACAACTTTGCTGATCTTGAATCCTCCCACTTGAATCTTCCTTCAAGATCCACCAAACTTTTGCTAACACCAGAATCACACCATGATTTTGTGTTCTAACTCTTTAGAATTTCAATCCATGACATATCATGTGTTGTGTTCTATGATCTGGTGAAGAATGTCCTCTAATTTATAGGCTCAATGTAGCCTTTAACCGATTGAATTCTAACACTTAGAATACTGCTGTTCGGTGAAAACTAAAGAGACACCAAACCAAAGAGACGCAGCGTTTGGTTAATTCCGACATTCGGTGAAAACCAAAGAGACGTGAATTCTAACACTTAGAATTCCATCGTTGGTTAATTCAAAGAGGTACATGAATTCTAACACTTAGAATTCCAACGGAACCATTTAGAGAAGATTAATGTTATACATTAAATTCTACATGAGAATTTAATCTCTCATGAGATGAGATTTTAGCCATCTCATCATGTGAGATCCTTATACGAGAAAACTCTTTTCACACATGGGGTTTGGGTTTGGGTTTTGGTTTAAGCTGATTTGAATTTATTGGATTGAACCTACATAGATCATGGTCCTAGCCCAAATCAAATTTGGCTAGTCCTGAATCTATTTAAATCCAAATCAAGTCTAATTTCAAATCAATATTTGAAATTGATTAGTCCTTCTAATAGATTTAAACCAAATTGAATCTTATTCAATTGTACTTAACCCAATTGAGATAATTCAATCAATCAAATTGATTAATTAAATCATATACGATTCTTAATCGTTGATCAGCAAATAGATCATCCTAGGAAACTTTTATGCGTGTGACTCTCTAGGTTCGAACCTAAGTCGGTAGCATAGAAATAACATTTTATACTAATCGATGTGCCCATCTAGAAATGGAACCCGACATTCGGATAGATCGAAGAGTTGCCGAGCAAACTCCAAGAACCCTAAGAAATAGTTACTGTATAATTCATCCTTTTGACCACAATGCTAAGGTTGGCTTAAGAGCCTGTCAACTCTAAACAGCAAATCCATAAAGTGATTTCAACTTTAGTGATCATGTGACCTTCACATGAAGTGCCTTGGCCAAGGTCTTGCTAAATTGAAACATAAGCATTTCTCCTTTTAACGGGATAGGTCAAATTCCATCTTAATCCACAACTAACTACCACAGGTACTTGACTGCACCCAATAACCTTTCGTAGCTGGATTAGAAATCAAGGTGGTCCAGTACCTAAGTACAATGAGTTGCTTGCAAGTCACTAGTTGTGATCTTCAAGTCTGAAGGATACTTATGCCTATATCTTCTCGAATTAGCTCTTGACAGCAGAGTATCCAGAAATGAGTTACGTTCAGTGAAATGTACTCCTACACTTTCACCTGTATGTCATACCAGTGTCTCTACACTCCTTGGTTAAGAGGACAACCAACAAATATGATATACAACGTCCTATAATTGATAGTACTATGGTCACAACTCTTTTGAGGACCTTCAAAAATAAATCCTCCTTTATCATGAAGGAAGATCTTGAGGGCTTCATTACTATTAGGAGTTTTAAGAAGATGTTCTTGTAATGAATAAACTGCCAAATAACTTTTATTAATATATTAATTTATATGCAATTTACATTAGCACAATCATCAAATGATTGGCTTTAGGATACAATTCCCAACAAACTCCCACTTAGCCTAAAGCCACTCATTACAGTATCTAATACCCATATTCAACTTATAGTCGTCAAACTCCTTGATGCTGAGTGCTTTAGTAAATGGGTCCCCTAGGTTTTTCTTTCCATCAATCTTTTAAAGATTTAAGTCACCTCGTTCTACAATCTCTTGAATAAGATGAAACCGGTGTAGTATGTGCTTGGTGCGCTAATGTGCTCGTGGTTCCTTTGTTTGAGCTACGGCACCAGTGCTATCACTGTACAACAGGACTGGTCCATCTATGGAAGGTGTCACTCCAAGCTCAGAAAAGAACTTTCCCAGCCACACAGCTTCTTTCGCAGTATCTGATGCAGTGATGTACTCTGCCTCGCACAATGAATCTGCCACTGTATGTTGGCTTCAAAAAAGTTAGGTGTCGGCTCGCCATCGTCAGGTGTCGGCTTTAAAAGACTGTGTTTGTCGGCTCCAAGATGCTAAAAAAATAAGTGTTCTATCTCCGCATCGGAGTCGGCTCCAGACACTATAAGTGTCGACTCCGAAACTCTGGGTGTCGGCTCTGAAACTCTAGGTATCGGCTCCGAACCGTATCAAAATCAGAAGAATATTTGAGTGGCCATGGGGTCGGCTCTAGGATTCCTAGGTGTCGACTCCAGGTCCTAAAACTTTGAAACTTATGATTTGCAATTGATTCAAAACATGTTTCTTAATACCTTTATATCGATCAAAATATTTTTAACCCTTGAAACACTTGTCAAATCTATTAGTAATCAAGTAAATATACTCAATTCCTTTATTAATCATCAAAATCAATAATTGGGTCAATAATCTTCTCCTTTTTGATGATTATAAAAACATTGAGTATATGCATAGTATTCTCAACTTAAAATTTTCAAGGAAGTGATCTTCACAAGTAGGCTCCCCCTGAATAAGGTAGCTCCCCCTATGAAGTTCAAATTATCAATTGTTCTTCCTTTGCTATACATATTTGATACTTAAGATTCATTTATATCAATTTTCACTTTTATATCAATGTTCACTTAAGCTTATTTATGTATTTTCAAACTAATTTGATACTAATCAATCAAATACTAATCAATGCATATATGACATAGCTTTCATTCAAATGCATATACGACATAACTTTCTCCCCCTTTTTTGTAATCAACAAAAAGATAAAGAAAAGTTAAGTCAAAAGATAAAATTGATAGATCAAAAGATAATTTCATTTCATCAAAAGTCAAGTATTACAAAAAGAAACTATACTTTCATTATATCAAAAACTAAAACTTTCATTACATCAAAATTACACTTTCATTTCATCAAAATTAAACTTTCATTACAAACATTACATGAAGATCATATATTAGTTCTAATAATCCTAGTTAAATGATCTATAATCTTTTGCATTCCTTCAGTCTGAATCTTGACGTAGTCCTTTAGCCTTTCATCAACAAAAGTACATGCAGTGAAAATCTTATCTTGTAGTTCAGCATTGCACTTTGAATAAACATCAGAATCTCCATAGATATCTTTAAGTTCTTCAAATATATTCTTCATATCACTACTTAAAGATCCAGCAGAAGAGCTAAGAGTTGATTCTATCTTGCTAATGCGATCATCTAGGGAATAAAGAGTTTCTTTAAGATTCATAAATTTATTATCAAACTCAGTCTTCAGTTCATCCTTCTGAGCAGCAAGTAAGTCTTTGAGTTGCTCCAATTGAAGGTCTGAAAATCCAACTGATGAAGTAGATGGCTGAACAAGAGTTTGAGCACGTGCAGGGGCCGAACAGGACTCCTTGGCTGCGGAGAGGAAACCCTCACAGATGGACCAGCCTCACAAGGTTCAGAAAGTCTAGGCTCAGGGGCTCTCTCATCCAAGTTACCTTTCCTTTCCCATTGCCCGTTCACCTTTATAAATCCATCCTATGCAAAGTGGCCAGACTGTAGTAATCGGTGTGCCTGAGATTCTTGGATGGTTCATTCTCTAGAATCACTACTCCTTGGCTCCTGAATACCATAGTCAGAATCATGCCGTAAGGTAAGGACGACCTTCTTTTCCCTCCGGCCTTGGCCATATAGAATATCATCATAGCAGCTAAATTAATAGGTTGACCGGTCAATATATGTCCATCACAACAATGTCCCACTCAGAGACATACTCAAAACGACCGGTTTTGGGGAACAAAATCCTGCTGCAAATGTTATGAGGTAATCTTAATTCCAAGGGCAATTGGTTAGCCCTAATCTCTTCAAATTCTATAACCTCTCTCCCTAACATCCTCGACAGAGCTGCTGATCTCTACTGTGCATATCGGCTGCTAATCCGGTAATGGGGATGCTTAGGAGGTTTCCTAATTTTTGAAAACTAAGATGAACCCCTTTACCTCTGACAAAGCTCACTAAACCACCATCACCTCTCGATAAATTGAAGTAAAATTCTTTTACTAGTGCTGGGTATGTAGGAACATCAAGAGAACAAACTTTATCCCAGCCTAATTCTTTGAGTTGTCTTCCAATCGAGAAACCTTTGGAATCAAAGAGCTCGAAGTCAACTTTTCTACCCATAGTTATTACCCTCCCTGCTAGGGTATCTACCTGAGGGGAAGAAGAGTTGGGATTGTCCGAAGCGGTGGAGGAATCCTCGCTTGGAGACGGCTCGCGGACGGGTCGCCTCACGGAGCGTTTTCCGGTCACCACAGGCACTCCAATCACCGAACCTCTTCTCTTAGGTGCCATTGGATCCTTAGGAAAGCTTGGGTAGAGAGGAATTAGAGATGGGGAGGCTTTGAGAGAGTTTTGGAAGAGTTTGGTAGAGGATTTGAGAAGATACGAAATGACGAGGTGTCGACTCTGCCCTAATAAATTGATTTGGGACGCCCAGGTGTCGACAAAGTCGGGTGTCGACTCCAAATCGCTAACACAGTCAGCGCTCGAACTGGAGTCGGCTCCACTTATACGGGTGTCGGCTCCAAGGTCAGGGACCGAGAGCGACACAGACAAGGTGTCGACTCCTCATTCTGAGGTGTCGACTCCACTGACAGTTTCAGAAAAAAATAATTGAGATTCAAACATCTGAAACTTGTCAAAATAAATTTGATAAAATCTTGATAAAATTTTGGAGTATGAAGAATCAAGTTACTCAGATGACTAGATAATTTGTCCTTAAAATTATGAAAGGATATCAAGAAATTAATAGAAATCTAGATAGTCATTCCTTAGTGTTTCAAAATCAATCCAAAGGGTCACATATCCCTAATTCACCTCTAAGATAACAAAATCTCTCTTCACTCAAGGGTTTTGTAAATATAAGCTAATTATTCTTCAGTATTAACATATTCAAGACAAATTTCATTATTAGCTACATGTTCTCTTATAAAGTGATATCTAATTTCAATGTGTTTTGTTCTTGAATGTTGAATTGGATTTTTAGTCAAATTTATTGCACTTGTGTTATCACATCTAATTGGAGTTTTATCAAGTGTTATGCCATAATCTTCAAGTTGTCTCTTAATCCAAAGGATTTGAGCACAGCAACTTCCAGCTGCAACATATTCTGCTTCAGCAGTAGATAATGCAACCAAATTTTGCTTTTTGCTAAACCAAGAGATTAAGTTACTTCCTAAGAATTGACATGCTCCACTTGTGCTTTTTTTATCTAATTTACATCCAGCATAGTCAGAGTCAGAATATGCAATCAAGTTTAATGTTGAGTCTCTAGAATACCATAAACCTACATTTTTAGTTCCACTTAAATATTTAAAATTCTTTTTACAGCAATTAAGTGAGATTCCTTAGGTTCAGATTGAAATCTAGCGCATAGACATACAGCAAACATGATATCTGGTCTACTAGCTGTTAAGTAAAGAAGAGATCCGATCATACCTCTGTAATATTTTGATCTACTTTCTTACCATCTTCATCTTTGTCCAGTTTGCATGAAGGACTCATAGGAGTTCAAGTGGTTTGATTGACTCCATTCCAAACTTCTTGAGAAGTTCTTTTGTGTATTTGGCTTGATTGATGAAGATTCCTTCTTTGCTTTGCTTGATTTGAAGTCCTAGGAAGAAGTTGAGTTCTCCCATCATGCTCATTTCAAACTCACCCTGCATTAACTTAGCAAATTCTTGACATAACAAATTGTTAGTAGCACCGAATACAATATCATCAACATATATTTGTACTACTAATAAATCCTTGTCTTTTCTTTTCAAAAATAGTGTTTTATCAACATTTCCTCTTGTAAAATCATTTTCAATCAGAAATTTACTTAATCTTTCATACCAAGCTCTAGGTGCTTGTTTTAAACCATATAGTGCTTTGTGCAATTTAAAAACATGATTTGAAAATTCATGATCTTCAAAACCAGGAGGTTGTTCAACAAAAACTTCCTCATTTATAAATCCATTTAAAAATGCACTTTTAACATCCATTTGAAATAAATTGATATGCAAATGACATGCAAATGCAAGTAGTAATCTAATTGCTTCTAGTCTAGCTACAGGTGCAAAAGTTTCATCAAAATCAATTCCTTCTTCTTGATTATATCCTTTTGCAACTAATCTAGCTTTGTTTCTAATTACTATGCCATTTTCGTCTAATTTATTTCTAAATACCCATTTTGATCCTATAATAGAATGATCTTTAGGTCTATCTACAAGAGTCCAAACATTATTTCTAGTAAATTGATTTAATTCTTCTTGCATAGCTAACATCCAATTATTATCTTTTTCTGCTTCTTCAATAGTTTTAGGTTCAATTTGAGATACAAATGCAAATGATTATTGATGTTTCTCATTGATGATCTAGTTCTTACTCCTTGAGATGGATCACCTATAATTAATTCTTTTGGATGATCATAGGCATATCTCCAATCTCTAGGAAGATCCATATCATTATGATTTGCATCAACAACATCAACACTAGGAGAATCATTATCTTTAGCTTCTTGTTCATGATCCGAAGATACATCTATATTCAATTTTTCAATGTCTCTTTCTAAAATGTTTGTATCTTCCTCATCATCAATCTTTCTGGAACTCGATGCTAAAGATTCATCAAAGATTATATGAATAGATTCTTCTACAATTAAGTTTCTCTTGTTAAATACTCTATAGGCTTTACTAGATGTTGAATATCCTAAGAAAATGCCTTCGTCAGATTTTGCATCAAATTTTCTAGATTATCTTTACCATTATTATGAATGAAACATTTACAACCAAATGCATGAAAGTAACTTATGTTTGGTTTTCTATTATTCCATAGTTCATAAGGAGTTTTCTTAATAATTGGCCTAATTAAAGCTCTATTAAGAATATAACATGCCGTGTTTATAGCTTATGCCCCCAAAAGTATTTTGGTAAGTTGCTTTCACATAGCATGGTACGGGACATGTCTTCTAAAGTTATATTTTTTCTTTCAACTACTCCATTTTGTTGTGGTGTTCTGGGTGCTGAAAAATTATGATGAATGCCATTTTCTATGCAAAAGTTTTCAAATAAATAATTTTTAAATTCAGTGCCATGATCACTTCTTAGAGACACTATGGTGTTGTTTTTCTCATTTGTGACCTTCTTGAAGAATTTTAAAATAATGGAAAGGTCTCATCCTTATGAGCTAAAAACAGTACCCAAGTGTATCTAGAATAATCATCTACAATCACAAGACCAAATTTCTTTCCTCCTAGACTTGTGGTTCTTGTAGGTCCAAAAAGATCCATGTGAAGTAGTTCAAGTGGCTAGAAGTGGAAACAATATTTTTGATTTTAAAGAATTTCTAGTTTATTTTCCAAATTGACATGCATCGCAAATTTTTTATTTTCAAAGTCTAGTTGTGGAAGTCCTTTTACTAAATCCATTCTTATTAATTTTAAAATTAGGTGTATGCTTGCATGACCTAATCTACGATGCCATAACCAACCAATCTCATTCATATTAGCATTATTAGCAACTAAGCAATGATTACTAGTAGACAAATTGTCTAAATCAATCAAGTATACATTGCCATTTTATTTCCAACAAAAACAATGCTATTATCAATGGGATTAGAAACGGTGCAGACAGATGCTTCAAATGATACTTTAAAACCTTTATCACATAATTGGCTAATACTTATAAGATTATGTTTTAAACCATTGACATATAAAACATTTTCGATATATGTGGAGGGAGTTATTTGAATATTACCAAACCCCATGATTGGCCTTTGCCATTGTCACCAAACATAATAACTCCTCCTCTTTTGCTCTCAAGGGTGATGAATTGATCCTTGTCACCCGTTATGTGTCTTGAGCAGCCACTATCGAGATACCACTTTTGCTTTGATCTTTTGGCTACAAGACACTCCTGCAAAAATAATTAAGTCTTATATTTAGGTACCCAAGCCTTCTTGGGTCCTTCATGGTTAGTAGCATAAAATATTGTTCCTTTGGGAACCCAAATTTTCTTGCTTTTACTACTTAATTTTTTGTTACTGTTTCTTGCATCACATTCATAGGATTTATGGCCTTTCTTGTTACAATAATGACATGTAACATTATCTCTATTTTGTTCTTTTTAAAAAGTTTTTGACAAATTTTTGTTTTATGTTAGGTCTATATCCTAATCCAGCCTTATCAAATATAGCTCTTTGATTACTCAATAATAAATTAAGTTTTTCAGAACTATAAGTAAATTATCAATAATATTCTTATATTTATCAACTTCCTTCTTTAATTTATCATTTTCGTTGGAAATTGATTCTTTTTCTTTTATCAAATTTTCTTTTTCAGATTTCAGCATCTTAGTCTCATTAGTAAGATTATCTTTTTCTTTAATTAGAATTGAATTATCATTTTTTAAAGATTTATATTTCTTTTTCAAAACTTTAAAATCATCTACTAGTTCATTAAAGGCTTCAAATAATTCATCAAATGCAAACTCATCACTAGGGTTTTTGGAACTTACCTCATTGTCGTCGTTTGCCATAAAGCAAATGTTTGCAACTTCTTTTTGTTCTTCCTCTGAAGAGGATTCATCGCTGTCACTCCAGGTTGCAATATATGCTTTCTTCTTCTTCTTGTAAGTCTTCTTCAATTGAGGACAATCGTATCTGAAGTGCCCCAATTTTTTACACTCATAGCATATCAAGGGGTCTTTCTCTTTGTCCTTGTCCTTTTCTTTTTCTTTTCTCCTTCCATTTTAATTCCTGATTTCTTCTTGTGGAAGGGTCTCTTTCTTCTCATGAATTTTTTGAACTTCCTAGCTAGAAGAGCTGTCTCATCATCATCATCATCATTATCACTGCAGCTCTCCTCACTTTCTGCAGCCTTAAGAGCTATAGTCTTTTTCTTCTTAACATCTTCCTCTATGTGCTGCTTTATGGTTAGCTCATGGGTCATTAGAGATCCAAGTAGCTCCTCCAAGGGTAAAGTGTTGAGGTCCTTGGCTTCTTGGATTGCTGTCACTTTTGCTTCCCAAGTCCTTGGTAGTGACCTAAGAATTTTGCGAACAAGTTCAGAGTTAGTATAGGTCTTGCCTAGACTTTTCAAACCATTTACAATATCGGTGAATCTAGTATACATGCATGCTATAGTTTCAGTTTGCTCCATGCTAAATAATTCATATTTATGAACAAGAATATTTATCTTAGATTCTTTAACTTGGTTTGTACCCTTATGGGTAACTTCTAATCTATCCCATATCTCTTTTGCAGAATTACATGTAGATATACGATTAAATTTGTTTGCATCTAAGGAACAATATAAGACATTCATGGCCTTAGCATTGAGCTGAGCCATTTTTCTATCATTAGCATTCCAATCCCTTTTGGGCTTAAGAATAATAGAGCCATCAACAATGTGTGTGGTTGTGCTAGGTCCATTAATTATAACACTCCACAATTCATAATCAGAAGCTTGAATGAATATCCTCATTCTTGCTTTCCAATATGAATAGTTGGAACCATTAAACAAGGGAGGTCTATTTATAGAATGACCTTCAGCAAATGAAGATCCAACTTGAGCTGCCATTTGGATCTTTTGCTCTTGATCGTGTGATCAAATAAACAATGAGCACTAGCTCTGATACCAATTGTTGGCCCAGATGGCAACCCAAGAGGGGAGGGTGAATTTGGTTCTTTAAAAAATTTTAACCCTTTAAAAAAACTATTGGCTTTGAGATAGATAAAATTAAATGCAATGTGAATATGAAGCACAAACAAGGAGATAGAGATAGAGATAATTGAAGCACAGAAAACACAAAGATTTTATAGTGGTTCGGTGTATCCAACACCTACGTCCACTCTTAAGATTCACTTGGGTCCACACTATAATCCTCTTGATTACAGTCGAGTTATTTTCCAAGATCACAACTCAGAACTTGTTGTTTCCCAGGGATCACAATGAACCCAGCCGGTTTTTGGGCTCACCAGCATAAAACCCTAAACTCAAGCTAATCTAGCTTGACCTGAGGTATACAACCTCCACTAGTTCAATCCCCTTGATAGAACTAGCACAAACAAGAAAGAATAGTATTTTTCAATAATACAAAGCTCCTCAAATGAGAAAATATTCAAAAATAAATGAATAGGGTTAGAAAAGCCTATTTGAAGTAGATTGAATTTGAGCTTTTCTTCTTTTCCTCTTCTCTTTGGAGATGTTGAATCAGGCCTCAGCTTTGATTCGTTGCAAATGTTGCAGATGAGAAGTTGAAAAATCTTCAAAAATAGAGCTTCTTCTTCCTTTTTGAGAATCCTCGATTTTTCAAGTTTGAATGCCTTGGATTCCTCTTTGAGCTTTTTGAGTGGAAGGATTTGAGTTTGAATACTTTTCTCTTGGATTTCAGGCTTAAGACTTCTCGGATTTTTGATTTGAATATTCTCTCTATTTTTCATTATTTTTCAAAATGAGCTTTCTCCCCCTTTTTATAGATTTCGTTTAATCTATTTTTGGGAAGAAACTAGCCGTTGGAGTGTACCTGGAAACAAATATATTCGTTAGAAGTTAGGTAAAAAGAAAATATTACCGTTAGAGCTGATCTGGCATTTTAAAATTTCGTTCCAGACAGGTTGGAGTTGGCTCCAACTTTTTAGGTGTCGGCTCCAAGTCGTTTATCCAAAAATAGAAAGTTCTGAGTTCGTTGAGGAGTCGGCTCCAAAAAAGTTAGGTGTCGGCTCGCCATCGTCAGGTGTCGGCTCCAAAAGACTGTGTGTGTCGGCTCCAAGATGCTAAAAAAATAAGCATTCTGTCCCCGCATCGGAGTCGGCTCCAGACACTGTAAGTGTCAACTCTGAAACTCTGGGTGTCGGCTTTGAAATCTAGGTGTTGGCTCCGGACCGTATCAAAAATCAGAAGAATATTTGACTGGCCATGGGGTCGGCTCCAGGATTCCTAGGTGTCGACTCCAGGTCCTGAAACTTTGAAACTTATGATTTGCAATTGATTCAAAACATGTTTCTTAATACCTTATATCGATCAAATATTTTTAACCCTTGAAACACTTGTCAAATCTATTAGTAATCAAGTAAATATACTAAATTCCTTTATTAATCATCAAAATTAATAATTGGGTCAACAACATCCATATAGGTGATCGGATCCTCGTTGTTCTCATTGAGCTCAATAGGATCCTTGTTCTGGACTAGGAAACCTAAGTATCTATCCGATTGATATGGTATTCTACCAGATCGCCTTAATGGTGCATCTAAAATGAGTTTTGAGTTTGATCTAATCAACTTAGATTCTAAGGGTTCACTAGTTTATGTTGTTCCTTCTACTTGATGAACTTTCTCAAGTTCAATATTAGGGCTATTTGTTCCTTCACTAAGGAACTCCTTTTCAAGAAAAACTGCTCTATTACTAATGAACAACTTTTGTTCTTCATTATTGTAGAAGTAATATCCTTTGGTTTCTTTTGGATAGCCGATAAAAAAACATTTGTCAGATTTGGATTCAAGTTTGTCTGATTTTGCATGTTTTACATAAGCCGGACACCTCCAGACTCTCAGATAGGTGATAACTGGTTTATGTCCATACCACATCTCATATGGAGTTTTAGAAACAGACTTACTTGGAACCTTATTGAGAATATGACAAGCTGATTCTAATGCATATCCCCAAAATGATATTGGCAAGCTTGCAAAACCCATCATGGACCAAACCATGTCTAATAGAGTTCGATTCCTTCTTTCTGACACACCATTATGTTGCGGTATTCCTGGAGGAGTCCATTGGGAGAGAATCTCATTCTTCCTTAAATATGTCACAAAGTCATTTGAAAGGTATTCGCCTCCTCGATCTAATCGAAGGGTCTTAATACATTTTCCTGTTTGTTTTTCTACTTCTTTATTATATAGTTTGAACATTTCAAATGACTTAGATTTATGTCTCATAAGATAGATATAACCAAACCTAGAAAGGTCATCTGTAAAAGTAATGAAGTAGTAATATCCACCTTTGGCACAAGTGCTCATTGGTCCACATACATCAGTATGTACTAGACCCAATAGCTCTTTAGCTCTTTCATCTTTTCCAATAAAAGATGACTTGGTCATTTTACTAAGAAGATAGGATTCACAAGTAGTTAATGATTCAAAATCATCAACTCGAAGGATGCCCTCCTGAGTTAACCTGTTTAATATGTTCTTGTTGATATGACCCAGCCGATGGTGCCAAAGATAAATATCTATGACATCAGTTATTCTAGGGCGCTTACTTGATTTGTACACTACATTCACAGGCTGTGATAATATATAAATTCTATTAGACAAATACCTAGTCATTACAGTGACTCCATTCATAATGATATTCAAAGTAACATCCTTTATTGAAATTTCATAATGACTTTTGGCTAGAAGGCCTACAGAAATTACGTTCAACAAAAATGTTGGGCAAAAATGACAATCATTTAGTACAATGATATTTTTATGGAAAACTATTTCAAGAACTCCTAATGCCAGAACTAGAACTAATCTTCCATCGCCGACATTAAGGAATCTTTCATTATCTTCAAATCTTCTAGTGACCTGTAGTCCCTGCAATGAATTGCAAATGTTAAAAGGACTTCCGATATCCAATACCCAGGTCTGATTATTATACAGAAAAATTACAAGGTGTTATCATATAAATACCTTGTTGAGCAACATCTTGCCCCTTTTTCTTCTTTGGCCTGTTTGGATCAAGTGTGGCAATGTAAAGAGGACAGTTCCTCTTCCAGTGCCTTGTATCTTGCAATGAAAGCATTCAGCTTGACTTTTATCAACTTTCTTCTTCTGCATCTGACCCCTTATAGATGTCCTAGCATGTTGCACCTTTTTCATATTCTTTTTCTTCTTCCCTTTCCCAAAGGGTTGACGCCCTACCTCAGATCCTTCAACCATATTAACCAACCCCTTAGAGAGCTGGTTATCCTTCTCAAAGTTCTGTAACAACCCCAACAAACCGTGGTATTTGACTGCAGACTTTGTCATTCGATAATGAGTAAGAAAAGGTCGGAAGGATGTAGGTAAGGAATTCAGAATTGCATCCTTTCCCAACTGTTCATGTAGGGAAAAGCCGAGTTTGCTTAGGAGTTCTATCTTCTCGATCATGTACAATATATGATCAGTGACAGGAGATCCATCCCTCATTCGAGCATTAAAAATAGCACAACTAGTCTTGTGCCTTTCAACGTCATGGGTGTGCCGAAAGATTCATTCAACGCTTGAATGATTTCTTCCAGCTGAGCATTCTCGAACCGGCGACCGAATTCATCATTCATTGTTGCTAGCATGATGCAATGCACGCTAGTTCTATCACTGAGCCACTTCTGATAAGTGTCTTTCTCAGAACTTTGGGTGTTTGCATCAGGTATCTTTGGTGCAGGATTATTCAGAATATATAGAATCATCTCATGCTCAAGTATGATCTTAAGTTTTCTAAACCAGCTATTGAAATTTAAACCATTCAACTTGTCACTATCCAATAGGAACCTTAATGATAAATTAGTAGCCATTTTCTGCATAAAGAAAAACTAAAGTTTAGTAGTATATAAATTGATTCAGTCTAAAGACTTGGACTTTAGTTTAAAGATTCTCCCATTATTTTATTCAAATTGGCAGCCTCTACACCCCAATTCAAAGAATTATTCTTAATTCTTTAGTCGGCACTAAGATCTACATAGACTACATACAGGTCCAAGTGAAGCTTGGCCAACTCATATGCATCTAAGAGTAGGTTCAAAATCAATTATTTTCCAAATAATTCTTAGTGTTCAGTTTTGCCCCATGTTCCTCTTCAGCAGACATGGAGTGCCTCCACTGAAAGTTCTGGTTAGGTCCAACCATTAAATGATATAATCAGTGTAACCTATCAATAGACAACCAAGCCCGAGTGAAGCTCGGCCCACCTGACTATCTATTTAATAGTTACGCTGACTTATCATATAATGAATGATTATTCTAATGGTTGACAAGCACCAGGCATGGAGTGCCTCCAATGATTATCAAGACATCGGACTCATTATCACCCACCTTAATGGGAGGCTATGATCTAGTTATCATATAACTATTTCATTTTAAGGACCTAATAATTTTAGAGGATTTAATAATCTTAAGATAAATTAACTAATCAAGCTCTCCCACTGAATCTATGAAGTCAGTAGAATGAGACAAGATTAAGTCAGGTTAAGTGGCATCTAAATCAGTCAGACTGATTTTCTTACAGGCATGGGTCAACCCGAATCAGGTAAATGATCTGAATCATAAATGGTTCACCATATTGACCAGTAAGTGAGATCGATGGGAAGGATATGCCATTAACTCGTTAAAGACGCATCAATACAAGTAGCTCCCAATTAAAAAATATTCGATCGTTGATCCTAGAGCAACTTGCCAACTCACCTTGACATCATATGGTTAACCAAATTTGATTTGACTATCTAAGAGATTCATACTCAACCACGGAGCCTAATCTACCTCCATTTGGTTTAATCAAAGACAAGGACATGATCAACTACAACTATTGTTTGATTTAGAGCATCCTTAACCTAATCTAATCAATTTAGATTTGATCAAATATTCTTATAGTCCATTTGATTTAAACCTTAGGGTCTAACCCTTTATGGACCTGATTTAGCTAACCCATAAGGTTAAATATATTTATGTCATATATTTCGAATCATGCATCAGTTGCATTATTTATCTACTGATAATTTCTTTATTTAGATCATATAAAAAGATTATGAATAAATATTTGACATTCAAATAAGACTCTCATAAATATTTATATGTTTCATAACATAGACAACAAGCTATCATATCTCATATCTATGTTTTTATACTAAACATGCAAATATCATGCTTTTATACAACATCAATATGTATCAAATATAAAACATCTCTTTAGAGTGTGTGTAATCTGTGTTTTGATGCCAAAGATCAATTTGAATTATCCTTTAACTAACCATCAAAAAGAGAGAACCATAACAGTACCATAATACGTCATAGAATACCTCGTTAAATGGGGTAATATGGATTTTTAATCCATCTATGATTTAATAGCCAGGTGAACCATTTTAGCCATAATTACACAATTAATAAGAACACTAATTTATATGCTATAAATTAGATCAAGACAAAACCAGGGCTCTGATACCATTTGTAGATAACAATTATCAATGCAGAACATATTAATCTATCTAACATGCATCAAGATCATATCTTTGCCTTATACTATAGGATCGTTTGATCTAAATTATGCATATAAATAAAAATATCAAGATCAAGATGAGAAGTCATACTACTCGTCTTGAAGCATGCCTTAAGATCTAGGGATCAAATCACTTACCTTAAGAACAGTAAGTAAATCCTTTATGCTCTGCAGCCGTTCAATCGTCTGGCCTTTAGTATCATCCACGCGAAGCCCCGAATGATCGGATTCCCGGGAGTGCTAGCTCACGGAAAAACAACTTTACTAATCTTGAATCCTTCCACTTGAATCTTCCTCCAAGATCCATCAAACTTTTGCTAACACCAGAATCATACCAGGATTTTGTGTTCTAACTCTTTAGAATTTCAATCCATGATATATCGTGTTGTGTTCTATGATCTGGTGAAGAATGTCCTCTAATTTATAGGCTCAATGTAGCCTTTAGCCCATTGAATTCTAACACTTAGAATTCTGTTGTTCGGTAAAAACCAAAGAGACACCGAACCAAAGAGACGCAATGTTTTGGTTAATTCTAACTGACGTTCGGTGAAAACCAAAGAGACATGAATTCTAACACTTAGAATTCCATCGTTGGTTAATTCAAAGAGGTACATGAATTCTAACACTTAGAATCCAACAGAACCATTTAGAGAAGATTAATGTTATACATTAAATTCTACATGAGAATTTAATCTCTCATGAGATGAGATTTTAGCCATCTCATCATGTGAGATCCTTATGCGAGAAAACTCTTTTCACACATAGGGTTTGGGTTTGGGTTTTGGTTTAAGCTGATTTGAATTTATTGGATTGAACCTACATAGATCATGGTCCTAGCCCAAATCAAATTTGGCTAGTCCTGAATCTATTTAAATCCAAATCAAGTCTAATTTCAAATCAATATTTGAAATTGATTAGTCCTTCTAATGGACTTAAACCAAATTGAATCTTATTCAATTGTACTTAACCCAATTGAGATAATTCAATCAATCAAATTGATTAATTAAATCATATACGATTCTCAATCGTTGATCAACAAATAGATCATCTTAGAAAACTTCTATGCGTGAGACTCTCTAGGTTCGAACCTAAGCCGGTAGCATAGAAATAACTTTCTATACTAATCGATGTGCCCATCTAGCAATGGAACCCGACATCCGGATAGGTCGAAGAGTTGCCGAGCAAACTCCAAGAACCCTAAGAAATAGTTACCGTATAATTCATCCTTTTGATCATAAATGCTAAGGTTGGCTTAAGAGCCTATCAACTCTAAACAGCAAATCCATAAAGTGATTTCAACTTTAGTGATCATGTGACCTTCACATGAAGTGCCTTGGCCAAGCTCTTGCTAAATTGAAACACAAGTATTTCTCCTTTTAACGGGATAGATCAAATTCCATCTTGATCCACAACTGACTACCACAAGTACTTGACTGCACCCAGTAACCTTTCGTAGCTGGATTAGAAATCCAGATGGTCCAGCACCTAAGTACAATAAGTTGCTTGCAAGTCACTGGTTTTGATCTTTAGGTCTGAAGGATACTTATACATATATCTTCTTAGATTAACTCTTGACAGCAGAGTATCCGAAAATGAGTCGCGTTCGATGAAATGTACTCCTACACTTTCACCTGTATATCATACCAGTGTCTCTACACTCCTGGTTAAGAGGACAACCACAAATATGATATACAACGTCCTATAATTGATAGTACTATGGCCCTGTCATAGTATATCATTTGGTCGTGAACTCTTTTGAGGACCTTCAAAGATAAATCCTCCTTTATTATGAAGGAAGATCCTGAGGGCTTCATTATTATTAGGAGTTTTAAGAAGATGTTCTTGTAATGAATAAACTGCCAAATAACTTTTATTAATATATCAATTTATATAATTTACATTAGCACAATCATCAAATGATTGGCTTTAGGATACAATTCCTAATAGAAATGAGGTACACTCAAGCCGAGAACATGATCCTAGCCCTAGTGACATCGGTTCAAAAGCTGCGGCCATACTTCCAAGCACACACTGTCACTATCCAGACTGACCAACCCCTCAAGGCAATTATCCATCGTCCAGAAGCATCGGAAAGAATGATCAAATGGGCTGTCGAGTTGAGTGAGCACGACATTCAGTATCAGCCTCGTCCAGCCATTAAAGCCCAGGTCCTGATGGATTTCCTCCTCGAATGCACCATTCCCGAAGATGGCTCTGCTTCGGATACCCCCAGACAATCGAAGCCCAGCGCCCCATGGTTGCTTCACGCCGATGGATCCTCCAGCATGGGTGATTCTGGCGCCGGCCTGGTCCTTACCAGTCTAGAGGGCGCAACTTTCGAATATGGCATCCGCTTCTCCTTCCCGGCTTCAAACAATGATGCAGAGTATGAAGGCCTGCTTGCCGGACTCCGAATCGCCCACGAGCTTAAGGTCAATAAGCTAATCGCCTACACCAACTCTCAGTTGGTGGCTAGCCAGGTGCAGGGAGAATTTGAGGCTTGAGAGCCGAATATGATTTCGTATCTCCAAAAGGTGCGCAACCTATCCTCCTATTTTGATGAATTTAAAATTGACTAGATCCCAAGGACTAAAAATGCAGCGTCGACCTTCTGTCCCGCCTGGCGACTACGAAGTCAATGGATCTCGAGCGAAAATTCCACTTGAAGGTCCTGGAGAAGCCCAGCATCGCCGATGCTGATCAGATGATGCAGGTCGACATCAAACCATCCTGGATGGACCCCCTGCACAAGTACCTCAAAGAAGGGTTGTTGCCCACTGATAGAAAAGAAGCAAGGAAGTTGAAAATGCAATCATCTCATTATTTTCTGATTGATGACCGACTATATAAGCGGTCCTTCTCAATGCTGCTGCTCAAATACCTTCGACCAACGGAGGCCGATTATGCTCTTCGGGAGGTCCATGAAGGCATCTATGGCAATCATCTCGATGATCAGACCCTATGCCACAAAGTGTTGCGACAAGGGTATTATTGGCCGACAATGCAGAAAGATGCCGATGACCTCGTGCGAGCCTGTGATTCATGCCAGAGGCACTCAAATGTCTAGAGGATCCCCTCGGTGCACCTGACTTCCATATCATCTCCCTGGCCCTTCACCAAGTGGGGAATGATATTCTAGGCCCTTTCCCCCTCGCAACGGGGCAAAGGAATTCCTGTTTGTTGCAATTGATTACTTCACTAAGTGGGTTGAACCCGAAGCAATTGTCCAAATAACTGAAGCTCATGCTAAAGACTTCGTGTGAAGGTCCATCATCTGTCGCTTTGGTCTTCCCTACACTATCATCACCGACAACATGAAACAGTTCAATAATCCTAAGTTCCGAGAGTTCTGCAAGGATCATGGCATTCTCCATCGCATGACATCGGTCGAACATCCTCAAGCTAATGGAGAAGCCAAGGTTACCAACCAAACTCTCCTGCAGGGAATTAAAGCTCGACTCAACCGGGCACGAGACAGATGGGCCGAGGAGCTCCACCATGTGTTGTGGGCATACCGAACTACTGAAAGGGTACCCACAGGGCAAACCTCATTCAAGATGGCTTTTGGCACAGAAGCTATCATTCCTATGGAGGTCGGACTCTCCTCCCCTCACGTGGAAAGTTATTCAGAGGAATAATGATGAGCAGCTCCGAACTAATCTTGATTTAATAGAAGAAGTCAGGGAGAAAGCCCGAATTCGGATGGCCGCCTACCAGCAAAGAATAGCTTGCTATCACTCCACCAGAGTCCGAGGAAAGTTTTTCCTCCTCGGCGATCTGGTGCTTCAAAAGGCATCCGTCTCGAAGCCACTGGAGCAAGAAAAATTGTCCCCAAATTGGGAAGGTCCCTACCAAGTGACGGACGTAATCAGACCCAGCACCTACAAACTCCAAGATCTGGATAAAAAATCTATTCCTCGAACATGGAACTCAGATGATCTTCGCGCATACTATCAGTAAAAGTACGCTCCTACTAAACTCATTCTGTTCATTGAATTAAATTTAACTCTCAAAGACTCCCAAAATTTTTATAACTCTCCTTGATAGCTGCACTAAGAAGCAGCTCTTGCTATATATTAAATCCTCGGCTGGATCGAGCGATCTCCGTACCTTGGCCGTACCAAGTAAAATATAATTTTGAAACCTTGGTCAAGCCAAGTGACGGTCTCCGTACCTTAGCAGCGTCAAGTAAAATATAATCTTGAAGCCTCGGCCAAGCCGAGTGACGGTCTCTATACCTTAGCAGCGCCAAGTAAAATATAATATTTTAAATTCTCGATCGGGCCGAGCGATCTCCCTATCTTGGCCGTGCCAAGTAAAATATAATATTAAAGCCTCGGCCAAGCTGAGTGACAGTCTCCGTACCTTGGCAGCGCTAAGTAAAATATAATCTTTTTAATCCTCGGTTGGGCCAAGCGATCTCCGTACCTTGGCCGTGCCAAGTAAAATATATAATCTTGAAGCCTCGGCCAAGCCAAGTGATGGTCTCCGTACCTTGGCAGTGCCAAGTAAAATATAATCTTTTAAATCCTCATTCGAGCTGAGCGATCTCCGTACCTTGACCACACCAAGTAAAATATAATCTTTTTAATCCTCGATCGGGCCGAGCGATCTTCGTACCTTGGCAGCGCCAAGTAAAATATAATCTTGTTAATCCTCGGCCAAGCCAAGCGATCTCCGTACGTTAGTCGTGCCAACTAAAATATAATCTTGAAGCCTTGCCAAGCCGAGTGACGGTCTTCGTACCTTGGCAGTGCCAAGTAAAATATAATCTTGAAGCCTCGGCCAAGCCGAGTGACGGTCTCCGTACCTTGGCAGCGCCAAGTAAAATATAATCTTTTTAATCCTCGATCGGACCGAGCGATCTTCGTACCTTGGTCACGCCAAGTAAAATATAATCTTGAAGCCTCAGTCAAGCTAAATGACAATCTCCATACCTTGGCAGCACCAAGTAAAATATAATCTTTTAAATCCTTGGCCGAACCAAGCGATCTTCGTACCTTGGCTGCGCTAAGTAAAATATAATCTTGAAGCCTCGGCCAAGCCGAGTGACGGTCTCCGTACCTTGGTAGTGCCAAGTAAAATATAATCTTTTTAATCCTCGGTCGGGCCGAGCGATCTCCGTACCTTGGCCGCACCAAGTAAAATATAATCTTGAAGCCTTGGTCAAGCCAAGTGATGGTCTCCGTACCTTAGCAGTGCCAAGTATAAATCTTAAGCCTTGGCCAAGCCGAGTGACAGTCTCTGTACCTTGGCAGTGCCAAGTAAAATATAATATTGAAGCCTCGGCCAAGCCAAGTGATATATTTTTGGATAATCTCCGAAGCCTCGGCCAAGCCGAGTGATATATTTCTGGATAATCTCCAAAGCCTCGGCCAAACCGAGTGATATATTTCTGGATAATCTCTGAAGCCTCGGCCAAACCGAGTGATGTATTTCGAACATCGTCTAAAGTTTCGGACTAGTCGAGTGATTTCTCAAACACTCTAGCGTGACTAAGGCGTCCTATCATGCTTCGGCAGTGGTAAATAACCTTCCTCCATTTACCGGTAAGACTATGCAAATTATTTCATCCCCTCAAGTAGGATCATATAAACATCATTAGTTCATAGGGTCGCCCAGGCCTCCCTCTGGCATAAACAGAGGTGAACACTTCCTCCGCAGAGGACTGAATATTATGCTTAACAAAAATAAAATAGCAAAGATGCCGCTGAACTTATAAACTACGCTACAATCTGACAAGCACAACACAAGTAGAACGGCTTTCAACACAGCCAAATCAAGAGAAGAAACAAATATTTTAAGAAAGGCTGAAAACTTTCTTTATTAATGAAAGGTTACAACCTGCTAAGAGGTGTTACAAGTGCATCATAGCACAGGAAATAAAGACAAGTAAAATAAAAGCTCAGCTGAGCAGCTTCGGTCGATAATGATGTTTCTACATCCGACCCCAGAAATCAGAAAAACCAATCGGCTCCATTGGACCACTGGTTAATGCCAAAGAGCAAAGTAGGCCATCCACGGATCCCCAAGATGGATGCGTTGAGGGATCCGAACCAGGTCAAAGACCTGTGGATGCCGATGCCGAGGATGCCTCCTCCCCCAAGTGGGATGCTGGGTTGCTAGTCACTACCCAACCACATAGACAGGGGACCAGCAGACCAACACCACTCTCCTCCCTCTTCACATGGAAAAA
This sequence comes from Calamus simplicifolius, assembly GCA_900491605.1. Taxonomy (NCBI): domain Eukaryota; kingdom Viridiplantae; phylum Streptophyta; class Magnoliopsida; order Arecales; family Arecaceae; genus Calamus; species Calamus simplicifolius. The sequence continues at coordinate 1,129,485 of UESW01003987.1, read as the reverse complement.
GATTCATCATGCGGATGAACTGAGGGATCCAAATTGAGGAAGGAGGTGAGCTCCATGTCTTCCATGGGGAGTACGTATGCTTTGCGTTTCCTATGGTCCCCATGGCAAGTGACAAAGGCCAGACAGGAAGCGCATACGTGCGCTCCCCATATGACCTCTGTGGGCATCCCGTGCGTTCTCCATATGACCTTCGAGAATTCCTTCCTTGAGGACTGCATGCTCTTCAGTAGTTTCTTCATCACCCCAGCTATCTAGGACGAATCAGCTTTCAAAAGGAAAGCTCGATCTCTCCGCTCTCGATGAAACATGCGCCATGAAAGCCCTTACAACTCACAGAAAGAGAAGGTCTTGGGAGATAGCCTAACATGGCCCACTCTCCCCATTTTATAGGCAGGCAAACCGGAGGCAGTCATTAAAGAAGGGAGCCTCGGAATTTGAAATGCCCTGGCCACGCTGCCACGTGGTAGATCAAAAGAAAAGTGCACTTTCTAAAGCATGCCGGATGTGCCTCCCAGGTCATGATGGAAGATGAATATTTTCTTCTGATCTCGAATCAAGAGCCTTAAATGCAGGAAACCGACCACAGGTCCTTGAGATATGGGTAGGCCTGGGAAATCTCCTTTCGAAAATGACGTCGCCCAATGGCGATCGAGTGCTTATCGTATACGTTAAAGACCCGCGTTGGAAAAGGCCAACGGGATAAATGCCTTAAGCGGAAACAAAGCGTCCTTCGGCAAAGCCGTTTTAAATGCTTCGGCAAAAAACATACCAACTTTCTACTTTGGACAAACCAAGCTATCTAACCTCGGCCTCGGCCGAGGTATTTGCACCGTCCTCGATCATTTTATGCCGAACCATTTCATGCCTCAGCAAACCAAGTTGGCTTGCGAGCACCTAACCTTGGCCCCAACCGAGGCCAAGTCGAAGTTACGTTCTATAGCAAAACCGAATGATTTGATGCATTAGCAAAACCAGTCGGTCTGGCAGAATCTTCAATTCGGAACCCTTAAAGGCAATCCAACCTGAAAGCGCGTTTCATTTACGATCAGAGGAACTCCTAGCAAAAAGGTCGTTCAAAAAAACAATGACCAAAGCAATAAGACAAAGATTCATTCATTGAATTTTGGTCGAATTACAAGTTGAAAAAGCAACAATACATACGCAGCCCTTAAGAATCAGGGTTTGGGCAAGTCCCAGGAACCTCCTCGGTAACATCCGGAAGGACTTGACTCACTTCACCCACTTCAAATGCTGTTGGAAGAGAAATCTAGGGTTCCTCGGCAGCAGGCTGAGGGCATTCTTCAGGAGCCATGGCCTCATTAGGACCCAGGATGGCGTCGAGGTCAACATCTGAGATGTCCCCATATTCCGCTTCTTCGGCCCCCAGGGTACGAGTATCAAATAGCTCGGCCTCCAAAAAAGATAAATCCAACTCGGGATACACTCGAGAGATCCTCATCCGAGTTTCCTCTTTGCCGAACCTGAATGCATCAGTACAAGCCTCTTTACGCTCCTTGGAAAATTGAATAGAACCTTTGTACTCCTCCACAGTCGAGGTAATTCGATTATTAGCTTTGGCCAATTGATTTCCAAGCTCGAAGCTCATTTGGCGACTTGAGGCCATTCCGCATTCAAGGCCTCAACTTGCTCCTACGTCTCGAGCTCGATCTTGCCTATCTGTGAGCATCAGGTCGTTTGAAGCCATAAACAAAAGAAAAAGCACCAGAAACAAGTAAACGAGGAGACGACTATACCTCTTCCTTCCATCGAGCTATTTTCTCATTCAGCTCATGAACCCTCTCGAGGGCCTTCGATTTGGCCACCTTGCTCTGATGAAGACCCTCCTTGAGGTCCTCGATTCAGGATTGTCTATCCTCGATTTCCCGCCGAGATTGATCGAGATCAGCGGTGAGCCTGGCAATCTGGTCATGTTATCATTTCATCCGATCTTCCCTATTGGCAGGTTTCTTATTCAAACTGGCAAGCTGATCCTGCTACCGTCGGCACCTGCACTCCTCCTCCTCGAGCCTCCTGCTCCAATTATTCTTCTCCTCAGCATGACTATTCTTCAGCTGGTCCCACCTTTTGTCAAAATACAGCTGCATGGCTTTAACTTCATCGGCATGCTTAGACTTGATCTGTGCTAACTCCAGACAAGCCTTATCCGACTGTTCACGAAAACCTTGAAGCTCTTTGACTTGAGACTCGAACCAAGAGGCCCTCTCGGCGGTGGCTCGGTAGGACTCACTCATCTTCTCGAGGTCCACCTGAACGGACGCTAGGGCCCTAGAGAGCTAACTGGTCGAGTCCACCCTTATCCGAAGGTCGGCCGCCTCCCTCCTGGCCTGAGCACAAGCCCCCGTGGCCAAATTTAAGTGCCAATTCAGCGCCCTCATAATCAAGGCATTCTGTAGAAAAAGCACAAGTAAGAAACTACGGCCAAACCGACCAACTAAGAATTACAACCTCGGTACAATGACTTACTCAGAAGGCGTAGTTTGTAGCGATCTTCATAAGAATGGCGTTATTAATTTTGAGGAGAAGGTAAACATCCTTCGATGCCCCGAGCCAACCAAAAGCTGCATCAATGATATCCTCGACTGCAGGTTCATCGTTGAGGAACTCCCTCCCGTGCATGGTACAGACCGCATCAAGGCGGTGAGCATGTCATCCACCTCTGGGCTGTGGACAAGAGAACTCATAGCCGAAGAGCCGGCCTGAGGAACTTTGGCCTAAGGAACCGCCATCCGCTCAGCTTCCTCCATTAGAACTTTAGCCTGCAGGGCCTCGGATGCTTCGGCCCCGGTTGAAGGAACCTCTGTCCGAGCATCCCCTTCATTCAATGATTCTTCTTCTTCTTCCTCCCCCTTTCCAAATGTTGCTTCATCTCCTGCAGACTCCACCCGAACTTCGGTCTCTATTGCGGCATCCCCTGGTACCATAAGAGAGAGACCCTCGATGAGAGGTCCCTCAGCCTCCACCGACTCTCTAACAGGCGTCTCCACTTGGGTTTCGGCAGCCACGACTGCCTCTCCTGACCCCTCCACCAAAGCAGGGGCCTCTTCCACGCGCACTGTTAGAGGGCTCTCCACCACTGATAACTGAGGCTGATTAGCCTCTGATAGGAGGACTGCCGGATGGACTGGCGACATCTCCTCGGCATCATCTGACACGACCACTACTTGAGGGGGAAAACTTCTATGGCTCTCTCCAAGTTTTTCCCAACGGCACTCTCCATCCCCACTACTGTGTCCCCCTCCACCACGATCGACGCTCCCGCTCCCCCCTCTTAGGGGTAGAAGAGTGGCGGCCGATGCTATCTTTCCTCGGCTCCCTTGAGCGAGACCCGAAAGGACGGATCCTCTTCTCGGACCTATGCTTGTCCCCAGAGCTGGAACCCCTGTGGCGCTTGCCCAACTCCTTCCTTATTTGGCCCACAAATGCAGACCTCTCGGCTGAAAACATAGCAGATGTTCAGTTAAACAGTAACGGAATTACATAAACACACTGACCATCAGAGCAAAGACTCACCTTGAGGGTCAATAGAGCTAAGCTCGGCAGCAAAAAGGGCATCCTCTGATAACAGAGTGCTGGCCGATACCTCCTGACCACTGCAAAGGGTTACCATATCTCTCTTCTCCTGCTCGCTCAACTTCGGGCATGCCTCCGGATCCTTCACATAACTTGCCCATCGCCTTGGAAAATCTGACCTGATGTTTCCTTCAGCAATGAAAAATCGGGACTTTCACCCCTTTATCGAAGACGGGTTATAGAAATCATCTTGAACGACTTCTGGGGACCAATGTAGGGCCACTCAGATCTCCTCCCTGGAAACTAGGTTATAGCAGACTCGGAATATAGGAAGGGTCGCAATCACCCCAACATGACTGCACATCGAGATAAACCCGATAAGATTGTGCCAGCTATTTGGGGTTACCATGTTGGATATATATTATAGAACCTCATCACCTCCTATACCAATGGGTGAAGAGGGAATCAGAGACCTGCCCTCAAGCTCTCCTCATAGAAGAAGACTCTACGGTTTAACTTGGTCAAAACCCTATGCTCAACCCTCGGCACCCATAAGGCTACATCCCGAGAAATGTTGTAATGGCGACGGATCCTATCCAGGTTGTCAAGGGTTACCTCAGAGGCAACATCGCCTGGACCCTTCATATTGGCTGAATAAGGGGTAGGATACGAACAAGCAAGTAAGGGCTCAAAGAAAGAATGGAAAATCTCTATGACAGGAACGAAGAGGCGTTGCAGAAGGAGCGCCGCCCTAGCCCCCTTTAAATAAACGCTTCAGAAGGAAAGCCTGAGATGCCAAAACTTTCGATATGGGCACCAGAAATAAAGGAGTCCCGCCACATGGAACTTCCGCTATCACGGTCTACTGGAAACGAGGCGTTTCCTCCTTGAGCTATGGCAAAAAATGATGACGAAACAGCGGCCCATCATTTACGAGATTATTATTGCCCACCTTTTTGAATCCCCCAAATAAGATTATTCTGGAACTCTACTCCCTATATCCGAATTTATACTTCGGACTAGGGAGTGGGGGGCATGTGATGAGGGGTAAAATTATCATTGCATTGATGACCGCATACATCGACAATTGGGTCAAGTCCAATCTCAATGTCCCGCCGGCCAGCTGTCACAACCGCCAAGCGATGAAGCCAAATCGTTTTAACAAAGACGGGTTACCTCGGTGACCCGAGCTATCGACATACCTCGGTGACCCGAGCTATCCTCATACCTCAGTAACCCGAACCAACCACACTCGGCGACCTAAGCTATCCACATACCTTGGTGACCCGAGCTATCATCATACCTCGGCAACCTAAGCCCTATACCTCGGTAACCCGAGTCGTCCCCGTACTTCTACAGACCGAGCCACTTTGTACCTCGGGGAATCGAGTTGCCCCTTTGCCTCAGCCAGACCGAGGCACTCAAATACCTCTGTGGAATCCGACGCGGGAGAATTCGAATCCATTATAACTGAATGAGGTTCCAAACGAGAAATCATATCCAGGAGTGGCCTAGGACCCACAGGGGTGACCTAGAACCTATGTAATCACTGAATCTTAAGGCGTCAACCAGCTCTTCCAGCCATCGATCCTCTAACCGACAAGATACTGATCCTACTAACCTCATAACAAACTTGATTCGAATCCGCTTCGAATCATAACGACTTTCGGACCTCCCCTCATGACACGCCTAAGGAATCATGTGATCCCCTATAAATGCTGTTGCCCTCCAACCTCTCAGGTATGCACGCTGGAATACACTCATTTTCACTCATCATCACACTGAGAACAGCTCCATCTGAGCTCAGAGCTCTCGAGAAAGAACACCCATCTAGGGGAGCTCTTCTTTGAGAGTCTTCTCCCCATATTTGCTTGCTGTGAATCTTCACTGACTTGGGCGTCGGAGGGTCCTCCGCAGAGGGCAGCCCCCACAGCACCCTCTACGCGTGAACTGTCTTGCAGGTTCCACCCCGAGGCGACGAGATCGGCGTCCGAATCAGGAGCCAAAGGCACATCCGAGTCGGAGAACGGATTTTCGTGGCAACAAGTATTATTAAGACTAGCATGATTAATGTTAGGCATTAATCTTGACTAAATAAATAAATATAATAAATAATTTCAATGTTTTCATAAATAGATCTTATTATTAAACTAAATTAAAGATGTTTCAAAATTTAGTTGTAGTCTCCATCTTCGATCCTTCTGAAGAATTTACAGCAGCAATATTAATATTAAAAATATACTATGCCTATTCTAAGCGGTGGGAGAAAGATGCCAACCGGCTAATCTAATGCTGGTTAGTTAGCCCCCACTTCAAAATAATTTTTAGTTTATATTATAAAAAATAAAGACAGATGGTCATGCATGCCACCAAGCACACATATTAAAGCAGTTCGATCTTTTTTTTTCAAACAAAATAAGAAAAAAATTATTTGATCGAATCCTATTAACGTAGAATCTATTTGGATTGGCTATTGATCTTAGCTATTTGCCAATCATTATATATATTTGATAGCTATTGTCCAACATCTATCTCAATGATCAATCCAAATAGAATCTCAGATTTTTGCATCACCTACTTAAATTTTTTTTTTTCGAACAATTGACGCATAATTATATCTCAAGCAGGACCTCATCCTAACTCGATAGAGCAGTTAGCATGCTTTGAATAAAAAAATATCACATACAACCAGAGAGGGATTAAAGGAAGGAAATTTAAAAAAAAAAAGCATTACACAATGCGGATGTACTAGAGAACAAAGCAGCATTAATTAACTCAAGTTTTTCTTGTAAATTAAGAAAATTTACCGATTAGGCTTAACAGATGACAACAGCTGTTCTGATGTTGCAAGAACGTAACTTCAAACGTTACAGTTGGCTGGGCCAACTGGGAGGCAAATTATTTACTAGTAATGTCATGAGATCTCCCCGTAAAAAAGAATAACATGCATGTTAGACTTGCAGTTGGTTCACTTTATCACGTTCATGGAAAATTAAATCTACGTGGGTGGAAGTTTACGTGCTCTTGGCCCTTGACTAGCTCCGTTGATGATGGGATCTTTTGAAATGCTAGCGGTCATATGAGCCAGCCAATTAAGTGGACCTCGATCGATCAGAGGACTACTCCAAATGCCATGCATGATCAAAGAACTGCACACGTTTGTGCATGTGATCGCCCCAAGTTAAGCTCACAAAATCCAAAAAGGTTCGATTATTTCCTTGCAAAGTCAAGATCCGAATGATCTGTCACTGTCTCTAGAAGAATGCAAATATTGACCTCATTCAGCAGCTTGAGCTCGATCAACTTGGTAGCAGCAAACTAATTAACTTCCTTCTTCACCACTACTTGCATGATGTTCTTGTGTTTTTTCCCTTTTTTTTTTTTTCCTGGTAGCAAAATGTAAGTCAAGTGAACCAATTCGAGTACAAAAACAACTGTTGTTGGTTGATGAAATTGATGAGATTGATAAAATGTGGCACCATGCTGCTCCCAGTTTCGGACTCAAGCTCTGCTAAAGTTGTCTTAAAGTTAAACAGGTTTAAGTAGCTTCTATGGGGTTTGATCAAATAATATTAACCCTCAACTTAGCTTAGCTGGTTAATTGATAACCTACATACTTAACCAGTAGATAACCTGCAACTTAATACCATATAGACTATATTTAGATGCCGAACAGGTTTAAGTTGTCTCTCTCTCTCTCTCTCTCTCTCTCGCAAATATATGAAGAATGGAGGAGGAATGAGTCATAAAAGGATAAAAAACTCCTCTACGTACGTGATGTTTGGTGCTCTCTAGTGCATGATTTGACTACGCCAACCGGCCCCAGTTGGAGAAGTCATCGAACCTTAGAGCACCTATCACGGGCCAGGGCTGCTCCCCTACGCTATAAATATGTGCGCTTGGAAGCCGCTTTAGACCGCACAAACTCTACATACAACGGGAAGAAAGAGGGACGTAAACGTTATACTCTCATCCATCCAATCCATCGGAGAGAAAAGATGTCTTCTTCTTCTTCTTCTTCTTCTCTTCTAGTTGCTTCAGCCATCTGCTTGGCTTTGTTATTCCAGGGATCCCAGCTGATCAACTGAGCTCTTCCTTCTACAACACCACATGCCCCAATGTGTCAGACATCGTGCTTAACGTGGTTCAGCAAGCCCAAAGCTCTGATGTTCGGATCACTGCAAGCCTGACTCGACTCTTCTTCCATGATTGTTTTGTTCAAGTAATCTTCAACTCTTTTCATTTTTTACACATCACTGTTGGCTATACAGATATATATACGGTGGCCACAATTAATATTATGCAGGCAACTTGCTGTTTGTTAATTTACAATGTATATACTAGCTAGAGTTCTTTAAAGATAATTAAGATGCTATATATATATATATATATAATTGGAAAACTATATATATGTGTTATATGTTCTAGTTAACAATAAAACGAAAGGCTACCTGTACTGGCTTACTTCTATTAATTTCAAGCTAAATTAATGAGCTCGATCTGTTTGCCCCAGGGCTGCGATGGGTCTATTTTGTTGGACACCACCTCTACGATAGTGAGTGAGAAGGGAGCAGGTCCGAACAACAACTCCGTTCGGGGTTATGATGTGGTTGACAACATCAAGACTGCTGTAGAGAATGCTTGCCCAGGAGTAGTCTCGTGCGCTGATATCCTTGCCCTTGCCGCCGAAGTTTCAGTTAACTTGGTAAACCCTTAATTTTTACTAATTTTATTTTCCATTTGAATATTAATTCAGTTGCTTTGAAGCCAATTCAAATCACCTTAATTGTGAAATAGGAAAACTACTTAAGAATTTTACAGTCGTCGACCAGTACTTATAACTACACTGACCATTGCAATTAATTAATTAATTATATAGTCAGGAGGTCCCACTTGGTCTGTGTTGCTTGGACGAAGGGACGGCACCACCGCCAACGCAACCGCCGCCACCAGCAACCTCCCCAGCCCCTCCGATAACTTAACCATCCTTCAGTCCAAATTCTCTGCTGTCGGCCTCGACGACACCGATCTCGTCGCCTTATCAGGTAAAAAACAACCAACCAACCATACATTATTATTGTGAAAATTAAAGAGCTACATGCAAGATCCTAACTGGAAGTAGTTCCTGTGAATGTTAAATATATTATTGATCGATCGCAGGAGCCCACACCTTTGGTCGAGCACAATGCAGAGTCTTCAGCAACCGCCTCTATAACTTCAGCGGCACAGGCAATCCAGACCCAAGCTTGAATACCACTTACCTGGCCACACTGCAACAGAACTGCCCTCAGAGTGGGGATGGGACTACTCTCAATAATCTCGACCTGACCACCCCCAACACCTTCGACAACAACTACTTCACCAACCTTCAGAGCAAAAAACGGGCTTCTGCAGTCAGACCAAGAGCTCCTCTCAACAAGTGGAGCTTCCACCGCCTCCATTGTCAACAGCTTTGCAAGCAGCCAGAGCACCTTCTTCCAGAACTTCGTTCAGTCGATGATAAATATGGGGAACATTAGTCCACTAACTGGGAGCAGCGGGGAGATAAGGAGCACCTGCAGCAAGGTTAATGGGAGTTGATCAGATGTGATCAGGAGAGCTACGTAGTATATATTAATAAAAGTCCACATTAACAAGTTGTGTGGCAAGCAGTGATTCTGCTAGCTAGCTAGCTAGGCTTTGGCTATATATATCTGTGAGCTAATTAGTGCTCGCTCGAGTTGTATCAGCTAGAGTAAAACAACAAAATTAAAATTCTTCTTTGCTCATCCTTTATGAAATATACTGTGAAAATTATATAAATCTCTCTCCATATCTGTGTTGGGATGGGATTGAAGATATTTAGCCAGTAGTAATTCAGGACTTCTTTTTTATTAAAATATCACTTTTCTACACTAAGATCTTATAGAGACGAGTCTTGCATGCATGTGGTTCTCCAATACCCTAGCTAGGTTGTGGCTGATATCAGTACATCTAGAAGGTCTCCTTATCTATCTATTACCTAGCTAGGTACTCCAAAGTCGATCGACGCTCGAGCCATGCTACGTCAACACGTCTTAACTCGATCGGAGAAAATTTGGCCGAGCACTCAATCCTACGAATTTTCTTGGTTCCATGTTAATTAGCATGGTGTGGTACATCTCAGCATGGATATATAGTTGAAGGCAACTCAACAGACCTTGGGAAAAAATTAAAGTAACTTTCATGAAATAAATTTTTTTTAAGGCAATGATAAACTTAAATATTTAACTTTTCTCCCTTTTTTAAGCATTAGGGTTCTTTCCTTCTATCAAGAGCAATAGAAATTCAAGAGAAATCAAGTATTCCATACTGCCAAGCTCTAAAAATCCCAAGGCAGAGCAATAATTCATAGAGGTGAAATTATTGCGCATCCTCGTAAGCCTTGAAGGGCCAATTCATAAAATACCACAAAAAAAAAAATGATGTACTTTTAGCACAGTATAAATCTGACATCACACTCTTGTGCAAATATGAGAAGTCCGTCTGCGATGGAACTTAATAGGTTGATAAGATTTTGAGGTGAAAACTGCTCCATCATCTTAAGTAAACTTAGTTTATTATGTTTTTCAATAGACATATTTGAATGTGACATGTTAGCCAGCACTATTCCTTATCAAAGTTTTCACTAAAAAATTATTTTGTTAACTTAAACCATTTTATCCAAAATTGTAGATATTACTATAATGCCACCGGCCCACTTGTTAGCTCAATTAATCAGTTCGTAGACCAAATTCATATGATATTAAAACTCAAATGTTAGTTACACTACAAGAAAATAGTATAATAGTGATAAAATTTTTATCACTATTCATCACAAACTGGGTTTGGATTAGTGATGAAAATCTTACTGTCACCATTTTTGCCGTCACTAAATTTAGTAACGGAAAGAAGTCCGTCACAAAATAATAGTGACGGATTTGTGATGGAATATTCCATGAAAAATTTGTGACGAAACATTTTCCGTCACTAAATGTGATGGATTATGACGAAATATTCGTTAAAAATTTTGGGGCGGAACTATTTTCCCTCACTAATTATGATAGATTAATGATTGACTATCCATCACGCATTATTCCATCACTATTTCATCACAAATATTTTCATTTCCATCATAATTTAGTGACAGATTATTGACGAAAATTTAGTCACTAAAACTTTCGTCACTAGTCCGTCACTAATAGTGACGAATTAGTGACGAAAGAATCCATCAGTCATCGTTATTGTTCCATCACTAATCAATCACTAATATTTTCGTCACTAATCCATCACTATTATTTCTATCAGAAATCCATCACTAATCCATTATTAACCTAATAAAATCTCATCAAATTTTTATTCTTATACATTTAAATTATTTTTAAATTATAATATATTTAATGCATTCTAATGAAATTTATAGATGAAATTCAAATTTAAGAATAAAAAATATTTCATAAAATAGATAAATATATATGTATACATCAACAACTAATGTTTTGTACATTAGACATCAAATTATTAAGATGTCTTCGACTGCCTTGGGGACTCTACACTTGAGAAATGTACATCTGAAACAGTCCTTTGAACACCATTTACTGGCTCCCCCTCTGATGTAGCCTGAAGTGAACAATGCTAGTGTGTAACGTCCACCTGCAACTACTGAAGCAACCTCACTTCCGTGTTAAGTATCACTAGACATGTAGTAGCTGAAAGAGTATCATCACTAGATGTTGGGCTATCATGTTCAAGCTTAGATGAAGACAATCTTCTGCGCTTTATGCTTTCCTCCCTACCTCTACTCTTAGGACCAGATGCATCATTTGAATAGAACATCAATAAACTTCCAGTGCCCCATCAATCGGTTATTGCGCATTAAGTTCTTCTTTTTCTTCTTGTAAGGTAATATGATCACAGAAGGTTCATTTATCTTCCCTGCCAATCATAAGAGCCAGATATCAAGAACTAGGACGAAAGCTTTGGCAATATACATAAAATAAAATGAAATAGAGAAATTCTTTACTTATTATCTTCAACTCTAATCAATATTCTGCTACTAAGATTTGTGGATGATGTTGCAGAAGAATCCTAGAGGAGTTAAATGATGAGATAGTCCAGTTAGTTATCAAGAGGATGCTATCTAACTACACAAGATGTATATGTACTTTCCAGATTCAGGCAGGACATACATACAGGTTTCATATTTCCTATCCAATAGAAGTCTGTACACAGTCATAAAAAAGACCATATGAGAAAAATTGGTTATGTATGCAGGTCTGAGACCAACTCGATTACAAAAATAAGGCAAATGCCAGCATATTAAGATATCAGGATTAGGCCTTCAAAGGACACACCTGGAAAATGGATGGTAAGCGTTGTTTCATCACTTGGGCTCTTTT
>UESW01003987.1:1068836-1108542 GCA_900491605.1 Calamus simplicifolius | reverse complement strand
AATATATATATATATATATATATATATATATATATATATATATATATATATATATATATACATGCATGCATGTAGAAACATATTGGTATTTATGCTGCTTGTAGACATTAAGGTTTGATTCATAGTCGGGACATAAAGGTTGATAGTAGCAGAGATAAGGAACTAAGGTGAATGCAAGGTAAAGATTGGATGGATAGTTTAATTTTGAGGATAGAAGAATCACTCTAAAAGTTGCACTGAAAAAGGATAAAATTCTAGAATATAAATTGAGATGCTTTGGTCATGTACACTAAAGAAAGGAGGCCTTTATAATATAGAGTTTAGCAATGAGTAAAGGGATTAAGAGGGGACCTCCATAGTTTATTGGGCACTTTATCTATAAGGTTTTCAAGTATGGTTGTAGGGGCATATTTTAAGTTATGTATTCCTATACTATCTTCTCTTGGCGCGCTTTTTTACAACTCTATTGTCCTAATATACATGATAGAATAGGTTCTGTGCAGCCACCTATCATATGCTCAATTTTTCCTGCTATCTCCTTTGATCCTACATTTCTGCATTACTAAAGAAAGACATGACTTTTAACTTTTGAAGTTCACGTAATTTATCTCACTAATGGTTTTCATAGGTGTTTCGCAACTTAGTTAGCAGTCATCCTCCCATTTCTAATCTATATATTTATTTTTTTCCTTCTGACATTCATTGCCTTCTTATTTTACAATTCTAAGTATGCAAGAAATCAAAATATGATCCTTGGTTAGACTAACTATAAAATCTCTTGTGTGTCACTCTAAGCAAATTTGCTATCCACCCTTGATACATTGTTGAGCATTTGGATATCAAAAATACGATACCATGTTCAGACAATTTTAAACCTTTTATGGTTTTACTGTTTTTTGAACATGTTTCCTATTTTACCTCTGCATATCATTGTATGTCCTAGTTTTCATCATTTACGGTATTTTTTCAAATGTTTCCTTCTTCCCTATTGACTTTATCATCCTCCCCTTGCTTTAAACTCTATTGTTTTTTCCTTTCATTTCATAGATTTACATAGGCTACATTATCTTGATATATAGGTCCATGTGACACTCAAAGGTCTAGATATTATCTTGCTCCTATGTTTATGGTTGCACCTCTCTGTCTCTATCTAATTTTCGTTGTCTGATTAATAATCAGCATTTTCTAGAGAGGCATTGGTCTAACAAAATGGTCTTAGGTATTTCTTAAGCTTTTGTTTTGTTTATGCAATCATTGTTCCCATCATTTACACAAGAGGATTCTAAGGTTCCTAAATGACTGATGGCCATGGTTAAGATACAGTTTATTCTTTCACATACTAAGCGTAAGAGCTTTCCTTCTCCCATCACTATTTATGGAAATTAAGCAACACAATGCTCTAGTGGTGGTGAATTATTTTACTTTAGGAATGGCATAGGTCATTAAAAAGGTTATTAGTAATAGGAAAGATTTTTATTCAAATATTAAATGTTGTGGTTGTATGTATTCAATAGTCCCTTTTCTAGGTGAATTAAAGAGAGCCACTTTCATAGGAATCTATTTAATGTCTACATATCTCAGCTTCTGTTATTCTTTACTGATTTGAAAACACAACAATTTTAAGTTTTCCCAACGCTAAAAAGGCCATTTCCCGACCTAAAAAGCGTCGGAAAATTACATCCCGACGCTTCGCAGAGCGTCGGAAAATGAGGAGTGGAAACAAAATTTTCCGACGCTTTTTGAAAGCGTCGGAAAATAATGCCGACGCTTAAAGCGTCAGGAGAGAATTAGTTTGCCGACACTTTAAAGCGACAAGTTGAAATGATGTTTTAAAAAGTGTTGACAAAAGCAGGTGAAACTTTTCGACGCTTATATGGTCCTAACGTTTACACTGGATGAGCAAGGGCTTCTACGTGACAGCGGAAGAGGGCAACCTGGTTGTCGATCTGCGCGGAGCCAACGGCGAGGGCATCGAGTAGTAGGGGTGAGAGCAGGTGGTGGAGTCCTCGGCAGTGCTGGCGAACATGAGGTAGCAAAGGACGAAGGTGATGGAAGGGAGATAGTTGGTCCAGTTTGATTTAGTTTAATAATTTTTTCACATAAGAAATCGTGTGCCAAGAGCATACTTTTTTTGGACTAATGAAGCATTAAACGTTGAGATAACCCAAATATGTGAGACCAACGCTACTAAGATTCAAATTTCAAATCTCACATGTAAAGGCTGAAAAAGAGACTTAAACCTCAACTAAACAAAATTTAAAAAAAAACAAAGAAACCCTCATACTAAATACAATAAAAACAACTGTACTTGCATTTAAGAGTTTATGAGGATGAGCATGGATTCTTTGGTGGGCGTAAATTTGTCTTGAAGCCTTCAATGGATTCCATTCTAGGAGAGAGAAGAGGATCCGCTAGCTGCTCACCTGCGAGCGCTGCTTGGAGACAAGGAGGGCATGCGGAGGCCCGGAATGGCTGGTCACAGCTCGTTGCGGTAGCTATTTCGATGGACGAAGATCGATGCATCGGACGGCATGGCAGTCACCGCATCGCTCTCCTGCTGCTTGTGAAATGACCCAAAAAGCACAGGTTCATCCTGCTGCTTGTGAAATGACCCAAAAAGCTGCTCATCCTGCTGCTTGTGATCAAAATTTTCATTCAATAAATAAGTTTTACATTAAAAAAAAAAAAAGAAAAGCCAAAGGAAAGTTTGTGCGTGGTGTGGAACAAGGAGATAATGTATGCGAGCCAAGGTCGCCTTTGTACGGTGCCAAATGTTATTTCAAACCATCATCATACCTCATACCTCTGGCTGCTAATTGTTTCAAGGTTAGCCGGAGGTGACGGAAGGGAGCGGAGGATGAAGGTGACGGAAGGCACAATCGTCCTTTAGGCGGTGGGCTGCATCCCCCAAGGAGACCCGTCATCTCTCTGCGTTGGACGCCGTAAACGCTCTTCCTACGATGTAGGAGTACTTGGCATAGAGCCAGACGGCGAGGATGGGGAAGCAGCGCGACTAGAAGAAAAGGGAGCAGACGACAAAGGGGGAGCTCGAGGGGTAGGCGGTGCCGATGACATCGGACTGCTCCGAAAACGCTGGGATGATGGCGGGCGAGGGGGGGGAGCGGAGATCGGGATCAGGGAGGTGAGGGGGGAGGGGGGGAGGTGAGGTTGGGGAGATTGAGATTAGGGAGGTGAGGTCTAGGGCAGAGCGAAGGTTGGGGATTTTTATTAGGGGAGGGGAGCACGATGCCGACGCTTTTAAGCGTCGTTAAGATTTTTTAAAACTGACAACGCTTTTCTAAAGCGTCGGCGGACTGCGAAAAATTTTCACCCTTTTTTCTAGCGTCGGTACAAAAGAGTTGCTATACTTAAGTTTTGTTGTAGTGAAACTGATAACAATTAGGACTATTTTCCTTTTACTGCCTTTTAATTAGGACAAGGATTTTAAATTTTTATTACAATTCTAATCTTATGGTAGATGATACGAGTTTTTCCTTATAAAACTCACCCTTGTCTTAACAATTTTGAAGAAAAAATAGGAGAATGACATTCATAGCCTTCCCTTCTCTTTTTGGTCATGGGATGGCCCGAATCAATCAACCTACTCCGAATCCAGCAAAATTGGGCGGTTTTGCTTAGTTTTGAGTATTTTGGGTTGGCTCTCCCAAATTATTGAACTGAGAGGCCAAACCACTTGGTTTCCACATTGATTTGGGTCGGCACACCTTGAACTAGGTTGTTAAGGTTGGTTTGGTAGATACTGTGACAAATTGTTGAATTTAAGTAGTGGAATACCTGGACATGATGAGTTTTATGCTATGATTGATGAGAAATCAGGTGACAAGCCATTAAGTTTGAGTAGTAGATGACTTGGACATGATCAATAATCAATATTGATGTGCATGCGAGATTACCATGGATAATTGAATATAAAGGATGGGTTATTAGTTTTCTTGAGTACAGAAATATTGCGTATTCCTATAGAATTAGCATATATAAGGTAAAAGAGGCTATGAAAAAGATGAAAATAAAAAGAGTCGTGAGACCTGATGAAATCTCTATTGAAGTTAAAAAATGTCTAGGCAATGTAGGAATAACTTAATCAATCAATTTATTTAATAAGATTTTATAGATTAAGAAGATGTCTGATGCATGGTAGAAGAGCATTATACTATAGATTTATAAGAATGGAGGTGATGTTCAAAATTGTTCTAGCTATCTATGAGTTATATTATGAAACTTTTAGAGAAGGTAATTGAGCATAGGTCGAGATGTAATACAATATTAGAAAATTAATTTATAAGATCTAACCATTCCTACAGTTGGTTTTTTTTCTTAGGAGGTCAATGAAAATGTATAGAGAAAAAAGATAAGTTCTTCATATGATTTTTATTAATTTAGAAAATGTATATGATGGAGTCCCCGGAAAAGACTCATGATGGGTATTAGAAAAGAAAAAAATGCTCGTTATATATGTTAACATAATAAAGAGCATCTATGATGGAGCAATTACTGGTATAAGAACTATTGGCGGTAATGCCGATGACTTTTCAAATATGGTATGTTTACATCAAAGATTTGCTCTTCTTACATCTTTGTGTTAGTCATGTATGAACTAATCGGGCATATTCAGAATGATATTTTATGATGCATTTGTAAACGATATAGTAGTGGTAGATAAAATTGTGGTTGGGGTTAATTATAAGTTGGAATTATGAAGAAGTGCAAACGAATTTAAGGGTTTTAGGTTAAGTAAGATAAAGATAGAATGTAGAGAATGCAATTTTAGTACAATGAAAAATAAAATGAAGATAGAGTAGAAATTTAGGATTATAAGGTTAAAGTCATTCTTTTTAATATTTAGGATCATTTATTCACAAGAAAGGAGAGATTGGGGATGATGTTATTAAAGTATGTTGGATATAATAGAGAAGTGCAACTAGAATATTACATGATTGTAAAATATCTTTTAAGTTGAAAAATTTTATAAGATAATTATAAGATGGTTATGCTTTGTGGTATGGAGTGTTAGGTAGTTAAAAAATTCTATGTATATAAGAAGAATGTGGTTAAAATGTGAATGTTGAGATAGATATGTGGCCATACAAAACAAGATAGAATAAGAAATAAAGTTATTTATAAAAGATGGAGGTAGTTCCAATTGAGAATAAATTGTGAGGATAACTTAAATAGTGTGAACATTTGCAATGCATATTTATGGTTGCGCTAGTGCAAAGGGCTGATTTGATATATGCAAAAAGAAAAAGAGATAAAGGTAGTTCGAAAATTACATTTGAGAAGTAATAAAGAAAAAACATCTTACAAAAAGTATGATGCTAAACTGAGCAAAATGGAGAAAGTAGTTTGGGATTAAGGTTTTATAGTAGTTGTTGTTGACAATGCTGTATCAGGAATGACTTCAGTTTTATTCTACTTAAAGTATGTTTTATCCCTAAACATATACACATCATAGCATGCTAACTAATCTTTCTTTTTCCCAAGGACTTTGATATTGAAGTTTGTATTTTCTGGCCGATCATGTTACTTTCAATCTTTTGTTTATAAATTTCTGTTATAGAAGCATTATACAATTGTTAGAGAAAATGTGAACAAGCAAAAGTAATATGTGCCTAGGAGTAATGTGATTGTGTCATTCGTAATTAGTTTAAGCCAGTGCAAATATTTTCTTTCATACTGAATATAAGTGTGCAAACATTGTCTGGAATATTTTTTGGTGATTTCCCGCTTGAAATTATTCAATTGATGCAGGCACTAACTCGTGCTAGGGTTCCTATAGTAAAGTTGATGGATCCAGTGACTGGACTTTCTTGTGATATATGCATCAATAATCTCTTAGCAGTTGTTAACACAAAGTTACTGAAGGATTATGCACAAATAGATGACAGATTGAGGCAGTTGGCTTTTATTGTGAAACATTGGGCCAGATCTCGTCGTGTCAATGAAACATATCAAGGGACACTTTCTAGTTATGCGTGAGTTACTTTATAGATCATTCTTATGCATGATCTGCGTTAGTAACATGCACTGATTTAAGACTAGTGTTGATTCTGATTTGAAATTTCTTTCCAGTTATGTGCTAATGTGCATTCACTTCTTGCAACTGAGCAAGCCTGCAATTCTTCCTTGTCTACAGGTATGTAGGCTCAATGTTCATTATGGCTGCTGACAATCTTATGGAAGTAATTTTAAGATTTAAGTTTTGCTATTTGTTGCTGATATAATACTTTCCATGATCAGATATTAATACCTTCATTCAAGCATATAATAATTTTGTCATGCCATTCGTTCAACCTCCAACCATGGATCTGTATGGTATTTATTATGGTCCATAGCTTAATTGACCTCTTCAATGATAATATATTTGAATATCCTTTGTGCCTAAGGAATTAATCAATATGCTTTGGCACAACAATACACTGATAGTATAAGAAATGTGTTCCAATATTGTGTCCTGCTGGGGGTTTTATTTGGCCACAAGTTGTTGAACTTGTTGACAAGAGATGGAAAGAAAAAGCATGCGCATTTTGGCTGCTAGGGCATTGTATTTTGAATATCAACAAGTTTTATTGCCGTCAGATTAAAAAAGTTATAGTCCCAAAAATTGTAATATTTTAGAATTGCTACATTAAATGTCTAGAATTATTATGGAAACCTGCAATCTCAATAGCTTAGAGGAGAGTTTGTTTGGTCATCGTCTAACATAATTTGATGTCAATAAAAAAAATTCGAGTTCTTGGTAAGGATTTGTTATATTAAATGTGGGTGAGCTATTTCCTGTGTTTCAAATGAAACCAGTGTCAGTTATATTCTTCAACAAGAAAGACTGTGCGATCATGTAATGAGCATGTGCAATTGCATAAGTAAAAAATGATGTATAAGAGCCATGCTTTTTTTTTTTTTTTGAAATGATATCATGTACATAAAATAGAAAAATGTAGATATGCACTGGATGTAGGCATGATGATGATATTGGTTTAGAAAGTTGGTGTCCTTTGGACTTTTATTATCATGGGCCAAAAGATACAATCTCAGCTTGGCAAAGTATAGTTTCGGGAGGTCTACGTTTTTTTCTTGGCAAAGCGGGCGAAGTTTCATCAAGAAAGGATCTCGACTTGACATCATGAAAAATACTTAGCAGGATGAGATCACGACTTGAACAGATGAACCATGACTTGAATGAGCCACACCATGGCCTGGTGTAGTGGGTTGCAACGTAACTAGGCCAGACTTGGCAAGGCGATGAATACTGTACTGATAGTGAGGCAAGATGCAATCTCAACGTGCAGAAAATCACGCTTGTATATGCAATGCCAACCAGGTGAAGATGAATCTTGACTCAGCCATGTGGCAATCTCAACCAAGCAAGACTGGTTCACAGCTCAGCAAGATTTGCCATTATTGGTAGGATTAGATGAAGCATCTTAATGTAATCATAGTTCATTGGCACGTGAGACTGCCAGGCTAGTGGCGCGATATGAGGTGGAGGCAAGAAACCATGATTAATATGGTGATATCATCATAAGGCCCCTTTGTTAGAGGCCTGGGGCAACAATTTTGGGGGCTTCATCTGTTGAAACTATGTGATATTTGAGATGCCATTCAAACCTGTCCTTGGTACATGTTGGAGATATCTTGGACCAATAAAATCCTTAGCTGTTGCTCCAAATCAACTTCACAAGCAAACTCAAGTTTTACCTTCATTTGACATTTAGTGTCAAACCTGTAGGCCACTAAAAGAGTATTGATTATAATTATCCATCTATGGAGGCACATTGGTCTTGCAACAAAAGTTATATCAACTAAGGGTTTTTCATCCACCCAACCATGCAATTACATTTTTGTCCTCATCCAATTCTCTTTTATTAATTTGCTAATCATATCCCAAAATTATCTACTTCAAGCATCCATTTTATCTTTTGGCCATACAGATTGCTGGAAATATTCATGATACCTCACAAAACTCTCTTAGTTCCTCATATTTCACTCCAATTAATCTACATTGTTCCACTGCTACTTTGATTTGCCTTTGCATGAAGAAATGTTCATTAGCTCTGTTTTTGATTCTGGGGATGGAATCTTGTTAACCTTGTATGATAAATTTCACATTCTATCAAATTGTTTCATATTATAGATACTGCATATTTCATTTGAGGGGACAAATCAAAACACCAGAAGCTTGCTGGTCTTATTTTCTATTCTACTTTGGACACATTTTTTAGGATAGTTTCAAGTGGGTTTCCCTTCTAATATATGCTGCCATCTATATTCCAGGCGATGGAGGCAACATATGCCATAACCGTGGATAACATTGAATGTGCTTACTTTGATCAAGTTGAAAAACTGCATGATTTTGGTGCCCGAAACAAGGAAAATATTGCACGGTTGCTCTGGGCATTCTTTCAGTACTGGGCTTATCATCATGATTACACAAATGATGTTATATCTGTTCGAACAGGAAGCATCATTAGGTAAGTATCCTCAGTTATTCAAAAAGAATATGTTTTTTCTAGGTAAGTGTGTTATGTCCAGATATTGTTTGCATCAGCTTTTGAATATTGCAAGTTTATGCTACATTTTAGTAACTTTCATGGAAACTTACCGTTTATGTCTTGCTTCAACTTGTATTGATGAGGTTCTGATGATTTCATTTTAGGGATTTTGATGCAAAGGTCTCTTATTTTGTTATGAATACCAAGATAGTCCTTGTTTCATCATTCAATACAACCAGTCCTTGCTGTTTAGTTAAGTGGACCGATAAGGCCTGAATGCTTAGTTCTAACAAACTTTGTTGGCCATAACATTCTGAAATATGTAAAATACCTCTCATAGATTTATCAAACTTCATCAGTCTGCCAATGCTACTCTAAAACTTCTAGGATTATCTTGCCTATCTTAGCTTGATACCTTTGTAAGTTAATATTTCAACCACATGGAAGACGACAACACACCTAGATTGTCCTTGACTCCTTTATGGTTTGAATTTATTGGCTTACCCTCCTCACCTAGTGCTCTCATCTTGGTTATCTGTTTCCTACTTAATGCTAGCCATTAAACTCAAAAGCAAGCAGTTAGAAAGATGATCTCTCTGAAAAATGAGCAAGTACAAGAAGCCTAAGTTAGGTGCAGTTGGAAAGCAAGTTGGTGCTATCACAGGGCATGGTGGGTTGGAAGCAAGTTAGTGGGTATGATCACTAGGCAAAAGCTTCTCAGACCTCCAACCCAAGTCAAAACTTTATGAAACAAAACATCTCAAGAGCAAGGATACAAGAAAATTCCTTGATACATAACAGAAATGCTCACAGTAGCAATAAGCTGTGGAAAGGAGAACAGGCACCAAATCCTGCATTGGTAAAACATCATCCAGTACAAAACTTTACCTGAGAAATGCCTATTATAACTTTACCATCTTAGCATTTTCTTCCTCTGCATCTCTTTGGATAAGATCAAGTCAATTATTTTCAAGTTGTGAACATGTAGTTGCGATCTGCCTACTTGAATTATCTGTGGTAACAAGGTCTTTGTTTTATGATAATCGCTAGAAGAGAAGACCCATGTTTGGAGGAGTGTCTCATCAAGTTAATTCCTGGATACTTATTGACCACCAGTTTGTCACAGCCTTATGCTAGTCAAATGGATGAGGGCGTGGGTGGGATGGGCAGAGCGGGAAGGAGGTGGACCGTAATTGGGTAACCAAAAGGGGTTGAGATCACAATAAGATGAGTAATAGAGTGGGAGATGTTTTACTGTTTAAAACTCTCACAGGGGTATAATTGGGAATTTAATGCCTACTCTTACTACTTAAATGATGATTGGGATTTTTCTGTCCATAGAACAAAAAGGTGAGGGCTGGTTGTATTTGTACATAGAAGGGGGTCTATTTTGGTATTCATGGAAAAAGAGAATCATTGTGCCAAAATCCCTTAATTTTGTTCTGATGCTTGTTCAAATCTGTTCTTTTGTGAAACATCATATGCTTTTTTTTTCCATAAAAGTTACAAAATGAAGTCATAGACGAGTCTTGCTGTATCTGCTGGCACAAAAAAATGAGGCAGCAGAATAGAAGGTGGCCACAAAAGAAGTTCCTGTGACAATATTTTGTGGATTAGTATTCCCCTCTTGGACCTATACCTTCTTTAAGTGATATTCTTGCTGCCTGATTTTGTAAAGATAATAAAAATATATCATTTGTTGCTATTTGGAATATATTTGTTGTTAGAGCTGCTTATGGACTAAGATTTCACTAGCCTGGATTTCTATACTACCTTTAATAATTCTGTAGATGTTTTTTTGTTCAGTATCTCATTTGTCAGGTTGCTTTAGGGCTGTCCTATTCCACCTGGAGTTGGGGATGCTCGCTATAGTTTCACTTAGATAAGATTTTATCTTGTGGTGCTCTTCAACTCCTCCCCTTTTCCTCTATCAACACTCTTTTTTCAATAAATACACTCCATACAAACACTAGGACGGAGAGAGAAAGAAAACACATCATAATAAATTGGAAGATGTTTATCAAACTAACTCTAAACAAATTGATTGTTGAAATCACGACATCCATTATGTCCCTTTTCTTGAATAAAACATGGGCACCACATGGCCCAAATACTAGTATTTTTCTAATGATTACTTTTTTGTTTTCTTTGTACTTGGGGTGCTAAATTTTATGTTGTATGAGTGATTACAAAATAGTCATTCTCTTCCCTAGTCAAATTTTCCTTCGTGCGCTGGGATCAATTCTTGCTGTTAATTTGTTGCTATGTTTTGAGAATATGGATTTTTTTTTTTTTGACTTCATCTGATAATTTTTAGGTTAATTTGTTGTTATGTTTTGAGAACATGCATTATTGTACCAAGGTCTCTTTCAAAAAGATAATATAATTTTTTTGCAAATTTATTACCTCATTCATAGATTTTGCATGCAATCATACATCTAATGGCAAGCACAACCTCAAAGAGGTTAGAGGATTTATATTATTCTCGTAAGTTTTTTTTTTTTTTTTTGAAATCTTACCTTAATCTTTCTGAACTCTTATATGTTTCTAATTCATTATTTACCATTTTGTTTGGTCACAAGTCAAATCTGGTTCATGATGTACTTTGGTGTGCTATCATTATCATCGTACATGTCTTGACACTCAATTATCATTACACAGCAATTTTTAATTGACCATTGAACATTTATTAGAATTATTGTGAAATTTCTTTTCTAACCTCAAAGGTTTTTTTTCCTACAGCAAGCAGTCTAAGGATTGGACACGGCGGATTGGAAATGATCGTCACCTAATATGCATAGAGGATCCCTTTGAGATTACTCATGATCTTGGCCGTGTGGTTGACAAGTTCAGCATTAAAATTCTGAGGGAAGAATTTGAACGAGCTGCAAATATTCTGCAATATGATCGCAACCCTAGTGTCACCCTTTTTGAGCCTTACGTACCACCATCATCACCCGGTTCAAACCAATAGGGTATCATGAATAGGTTTTTTAGCTGTAAACCCTTGCTTGTATATCCCTGTTTCTTTTGGGAGGGGCGGTTTTCGTATTCCTCCTTTGTGCATAATATATGTTATACTGGTACAACTGTTTTCTCCTGTAAAGAAACTTCTGGATCTGGAGTCATGTAACTTAAATATTTTCAAACCATGTCTGGTTTCACATCTGAACATAACTGGTTTATGCCTTGTTGTTAGGACTTCATTTTTTTCATCCTGCTCAATTTTGGTCCATTTTTATGAAAGTCTCCCTGGTCATTGTAAACTTCCTTTGCCAGATAGCTGGTAAGAATGGAATCCTGGAGCCTTGGAGGAGGAGACGGATTGAATGAAACAGAAACAAAAGACTATGATCTTGTCAAAACATTTCATACAGATCATGGCAATTTTGTATACAGGTTCTAAGGATCAAAAAGGGGCAAGGCTGGGCTCGTTGCCAGGGTTTTTGCCCTAAAGAAAGCATTTTTTTTTTGTTACAAGATATCCACTATTGCAAGATATTTTCTAGTGCATGTTCTACATGTACATGGCATCTACATTTAGGTGATATGATTATATGATGTTTGAACTATGTTTGATTTCACTAAATTAGGATATTTTTCTCCTTAACATGTATGTAATCTTGCTATGCATACTCGACATGTATAGGTTAGACATAATCTTGTTATCATTCTTGCTTTATATATACTTCCCATGCCTACTTGTTCATTCAATTGATCTCTTTGGTTGTGCTTCTAAAATGAGATGTTGATGTGCCATACAATGGAAATGGGGATAGAAGTGAAAATCATCTGCACAAAATCAGCTGCCTTAATGGTTTCAGTGGTGTGCATGTGGCTATGGCTATGTATATCCACATAGATGGACGCAATACCAAAAATCAGGAAATTCACATTGAATTTTCACTACTCCAATCAAGTATTGAATGCCATTTATTTTCATTCGAGACCTTTATATTCAAAAGCCTATTAACTTGGTGCATCTAGAGACCAAGTCAACCCCTACTTGCTATTCATACTAAAAGGTAACCGAGTAATTTGTTAGATTCGCTCTTTTTTTTTTTTTTATCATGTGATCATCCTTTCCTTTACCATACATATGGTATTCTTTCATATTATGGACTATAGCTTCTTGTTGTAGAATACTGGATTGGTACTATGTGGAAATCATGAAGCTTACTGTGATGATTGGATGGATGGTTCTGTGGAAGGAAGAGTCCAACCTAAAATGTCCTTTTGGCTTTCAATCCCGATTATAGGTTTCCAACCCAAAATGTCTTTTGGCTTTCAATCCTGATTATAGGTTTTCTTGCATCTCTGCTAGATGGGAGGGTTCTATGAGTGAATTCACTGTATTGAAGGATGCATTATTGCTAGATTAGCTATATTTCTTGTTCCCTCCGGTAAAACCCTAACATATGCTCTATTTCTAGATTAGCAATGCACTGTATTTAGACCGGGTCAATGTGGGAAAGTTATCCCTGGTTGATGTTGGATATACTACAATGCTTGGGTTCATCACCCCATATTAAGATGCTTGCTATCACTTGAACAAAAACAAAGGTTGGAGGCCAAAATGAATGGGAGTCATTTAGCCTTCAACATCCCTTGCTATGTTCGTTGGTCGAACATGCATTTGAAATCCTAAAGAACCAGTTTGAGATTTTGAGACATCTTCGTTTCTCCTCCATTGAAAGTCATGTTGTCCATATTTGCTGTATTTTGCACAATTTCATCCTTACCATGGTGCTTGATGATCCTTCTCTCTCAATGACTGATGATGAGTTGTTATATAATGGCAAAGAAGTTGACTAGGATTACCATTCTCAATCCAAGGTCTAGAGACAACAATAGGTGTTTGAGTAGCCTGTGGAGAGCCATTAGGAATCATATTACAGAGCACATGTGGTGTCCTTAAATAAACTCAGCTATAGCAATGTTCACAGAAGTTGATGTTGCGTTGATCGTTACGTGGATTATAACATTTTATGCTTTTGATGCTTTAAAATTTCTTGATTTTCCTTGCTAATATTTCTTTGTGGACTGCTTGTTCGATAATATTTATTTGTTCATGATATGTGGATGATGAATGTGTGATCTAGGAGATGTGACCCCCTGAAAACCAGTGCCCCTTGGAGTCCACAGCATCTTCCAGCAAGGAAAAAAAGATCTAAAAAGTTGTTAAAAGAGCACCCATAATCCATGATGGAGAAAAGGAGCAGACCCATTATCTTATTGAGGCTCTTGTGGGGATGGCACATCGATTCTGCAGCTGCTATTAAAGCTCAAAAAACCAGTTAATAGCACTATTCAGAACCTGAATTAGTTCAATAATGATTGTTCCAATTCTTCAGTCCTCACTAGTGTTCTTGGATGGAAGTAATAACTGCGGCTTCTTGTCCATTTGAACAAGAATGATAATATAACATTTTTAGTGTAAGGGGACAGAAGAAATTTGGTGTGACTTATGCTCCACATGATGAGAACAATCTCCTTCAATTTCAATGGTATTGAAAAGAGAACAGATTCGGCTCCATGTTCAATCAATGATTCATCACTGAAACGCATGATTTCACACACCCCTTTTCACATGAAGGTCGTCTATTGGAAAGTTTTGCTAACTAGAGAGGTTAACTCATGATGGATCCACAATCCCATGGGTTCATTCTAATGAGGGGCAGGGCCCAAACTTAAGCCAAGTATGGCCGGCTTGATAGAAAACTTTCAAGGCTTAGGCTCAACCTTATAAATAATGTAAATAGATAGGCTTAGTTACATTGAAATGGAGTCAAATTTAAATTTAATCATCTTTCTCATCTTGGATCCACACAAAATTTCAAAGATGAAAATTCAAAGATAAAAAAGATGATTGAATTCATATATATATATATATATATATATATATATATATAGTTGGGCACTGGGCCATGCCATGCCAAGCACGGCTCAAGCCCAACGGGCTGCTCCCTTGGGCGTGTCGTGCTCAGCACGGTCCAATAACAAACGGGCCGTACTGGGCACGGCGCGCCCAAAAAAATTTCAGGCCCGGCCCGGTTTGTGGCCCATTTTGGGCCACGGGCTAGGCACAGGATCGTGCCTGGCACGGCTCCTAACGGCTTTATAGTCGTTTCTAGCCATTGAAAATGGCTAGAAACGGCTATATAGCCGTTAGGGGGGGTTTTGACTATTTTACCTCCCCCTAACAGCCATATAACATCTATATTGAAGGGTATTTTTGGAAAAAATTGAAACTTCTATAAATAGCCCATTCCTCCCTCATTCTGACCACACCAAACCAACTCTTCTCTCCTTCTCTACTACTACTACTATTTCTCTCTTATAGCAAACTCTAGCAATTTAATTTTTAGTTTGCAAGTATTCTGGCAAGTGCTCTATAGCTCTAGCAAGTGTTCAAGTGCTACACAAGAGAAGGCTCTTGTTGAGAAGTACAAGAGAAAGGAGGTCACTTTTTGTTGAGAGGCGACTGGCGAGAGCACAAGAGGAAGCTTAGTAGCTCACAAATCTCGGCTCCACGCCTCCACCTTTGATTCTCTTCTCAATTCCTTCTTGTAATTAATTTTTATTTTTTTGCATTCATTAATTAAAAATTTTAGATATGGCATCTTATAACGAAAATAATTTTAGCATCCACCCTTTTTCTGAGGGTGAGGAAACTAATCCCCAACCCCAACCCCAACCATAAGTTCCCTCTAGAGCCAGTGCCAGTGAATGTTAAACCTCTTCTCGTAAGAGGACTAGTAATATTTGAAATGATTTTGATAGAATTATGGTTGATGGAGTCTACAAAGCAAAATATAAAAAATGTGCAAAACTTTATAGTTGTAATAGTACTAGGAGAACAGGGCATTTAAAAAGACATAGAGACTCATAGGATGCATGATTCCTGTCAGCAAAGTATCCTTAATATACAAGAGGGATCACTTGTAGGTAATTTTGCATATAACCATGAAAATTAAAGAACATTACTTGTAAGATGGATAGTTTAGGATGAATTACCTTTTAGTTTATGTGAATCTTTTAATTTTGAACATTATGTTCCATTAGGCCTACAACCTGCTTATAGATGAACTAGTAGGTGCACATTTAAAAGAGTGGCTATGACAAACTTTTAGCAATGAAACAAAGTTTAATTGAAACGCTTTCAAATTTAAATGCTAGAATTTCTTTAACTTCTGTAGGTAGTAATTATTTATTGCTATTACTACTCATTATATTAATAATGATTGGCAACTAAATAAACGAATTCTTGCTTTTCATGCTTTTAATTTTCTGGGACAATAAATTTCAAATGCTATTTATCAAACTACATGCTCATATAATATTAATAATAAAATAATATCTATTACTTTTGATAATGCATCTAATAATAATTATGCTGTTGTATTATTAAATGACTTTTTGCATCCCATTTTAAATGGATAATTATTTCATATTAGATGTGCATGTCATATATTAAATCTTTTTGTTCAATCTGCCATGAACACAATTCAAGATGTTATTTCAAAAATTAGAAATGCAGTTTCTTTTATTCATGCTTCAAGAGCAAGACTTTAAGAATTTAAACAATTATGTAAAGATCATGATAAACGTTTTAAAAAATTTAAACTTAATGTAATTACTCATTGAAATAGTACATATACTATGATACATGATGCATATCCATATACGAACTTATTAAGTGTTATATTAATGATCGTGGATTAGAATTTACATTGACTGAAACTGATTGGAATCAAAACAAAATTTTAGAAGATTTTTTTTGTTACTTTTTATGATGCTAAAAATATTCTTTCTAGTATTTATTATCCAACTTCTTGTTCATTTTTACAAAAAGCATACGTAATTAGTGAAAATTTTAAAGAATATAGAAATGATGATGTTTTAATGCCTATTATACATCATATGAAAATTAAATGGAATGAATATTGGAATAGGATATGTTCTTTGTATAACTTAGCTGCTGTTTTTAATCCTAGAGTTAAATTAAATGACGTAAATATTTTAATTGATGAATATTATGAAAACATGAATCAAATCTTGAACTTGCTAAAGATGAGGTAACACGACTTCTTAATGATATTTATGTTTTATATGATGATAAAATTTATGGATCTAGAATACCTGCTCAAAGCTCTGCTTCTTCTAGATCTCATTCGTCATCTATTTTTTCATTCATTAGAAGGCAGACACATGCTTCATCATCTTCTTCATCTTCATCTTCTTCATCTTTAAGTAATGAATTAGAATTTTATTTACGAAACGATCTTCATTCTGCATATGATGAAGATCAAATAGAGAGTTTAGATATATTAGCTTGGTGGAAGAGTGTTAGAAATCAATATCCTATTATGTCTACCATTATACATGATATTTTAGCTGTGTCGATGTCCACAGTAGCATCAGAATCTGCTTTTAGTGCAGGTCAGCATGTTCTGGACGAAAAGAGAAGTAGGATGACTGGCGTGACTATTGAGATGCTTTTCTACTTCAAAGATTGGTTGGATGTTGAGACGAGGCTTCAAGATAAAGGTGGACATGACTTAACTAGCGAAGATGATGATGACACAAATACTACTGATGAGTGAGTTATCTCTATTTTTATAATTGTATATTTTTATTTTTTTAATTGTTAAAGTAAATCATCTCTATTTTTTTCCTTTTTTATTGTAATTTGGAGGTTAAACCTAGCCTCCCTCCCTTCATGTACCATTTTGATTTTAAATTAATAAACTGGTAGGGGTCTATGCCAAACCCTTCACCATTAAGGTGACTTCATATTAATAAATTCTTTTATTCTCAAATTTTTTTTAATTTATTAAAAAAAATTATAAAAAATTTATTAAAAAATATTATGGGCCGTGCCGGGCCACGTAGGCCGGCATGGCCTAGGCCCACATGGGTTGTGCTGTGCCGGGCCGCTGGGCTGCATTTTCGAGTCCGGCACGGCATGGCTTAATGGGTCATGCCAGGCACGGGTTGGTACGATCCGGTTCGTGCAGGGCCGTGCAGGCCCATGGGCGGCACGGCCCGGTACCCAACTATATATATATATATATACACTTGATTATATGCAAATGTAATCGGACTTAAAATTTTTATTTTTGAATTTATAGATTATATATATATATATATATATATATATATATATATATATATATATATATATATATATATATATATATAAAATCTATAAATTATACCATCACTGATGTTGGCTGGATTGTTACGGTGCTTGCCTTTCTCCTCACATCTCGTGCGTGCGCGCGCATGCGCATGCAGTGTGTAAAATTTAGGCTGGGTTGGGTCATCTTTTGTAAGCTTGAGCCTGGTCCAAAACTTGAGTTAGCTTAAAAACTTAGGCTTGATCTGATCCTATGGTTAAAAAAACTTGGCTCAAGCTTTGAAATTTTTATGATCAGGCTTGGGCAAACTCATGCCCCTTCCTAATTTTAAAGCATGCCAAACCATTTTGAACCAAACTGGTGAGTATTTAAGATGGTTCACCATTTGAAAATGGTATGATGTATGGAGATGCCTACTTCTAATTCAAAAGTACACCTCATACCTTCTCCTAAATTCTAAAGTATGTTGAGCTATCTTAAACAACACTGATGAGAAATCAGACGGTGCATTATTTTGAAATGCTACGGAGTTTGTGCCATCTCTTAGTTCGTCATTTTGAAACGGTATGAAATTTGAACATGCTCATCCCTAGTTTTGAGGCACACTCAACCATCCCAAACTAAAGTGGTAAGAAACCGAGATGATTTATTATTTTGAAATGGTATTAAGTCCGTACCATTTGTACCGCTCATGTGCCATTCTGATACTATTTCAAAATATTACTGAAACAATATGCTATATCACCCATGTGCCAAGGAAAGAGTAAAGAGTAACAAGAAAGAAAGGAATGAAAGGGAAAGGAAGGATTGTTCTTTTATCTTGTTTGAAAAGAATGAAAGGGAAAGAAAGGTAATATCAATTATCTTGTTTGGATAGAAGGAAAGAAGGAAAAAAATTTCGTGACAATTATATCTGATGTGGCTGATCCAAGATCGTCAAATAAATGATAAGCAAGTGGTGAACTGACGGAGCCCAACCTCGGCCTCCGAGGCCCCTCTCGGCTTCGGAGGTCCCCCTCGGCCTCCGAGGTCTCCTCGGCTTCGGAGGTCTCCTTCGGCCTCTGAGGCCCCCTCGGCCTCGAGCTTCAGCCTCGGCCTTGGTCTCGAGCCTCCGTTTCGGTCTGGCCACTGAGGCTGGCAACCCGCTACCTCGAGCCACCTGACACATCTATGTGGCCCACCAACCGCCTGCAGCGACCACGTGACCCACCATTCTCCTGCAACAGCGCGTGGCCATACCCCGTTACGGTGCATGTCAGACCCAGCCATATCCGTCTGCCACCTACAGCGCCGCATTCGGCAGGTGGCAGACGAGGAGGGACACCTCTGACAGACGGTTGTGATCCATCGCTGTCAGCCTTGCTTCCCGTTTGTTAGTGGACAAAGGCACCGCGAAGTCAGTAACCTTCTAGAAGTGAGAAAAGAGAGACTGTCAGACATGTATAAAAGCCCACACTCATAACGAGAGAAGGATCCGAAAAACTTTCAGTTCTCTAGCTTTTTTCTGCTAGTTAACTTTTGTCTGTTCCCGAGTGACTGACTTGAGCGTCGGAGGGTCCCCACCGGAGTATCCGGTCTTCGAGTACTTTTCTTGCAGGAGCCCGGCGAGGGAGATCTCCGTCTTCCCAATGTTCAAGAAAGGTGACTTGGCGTCAACAGATTGGCGCGCCAGGAAGGGGTGCATAAAAGAGAAGTTTCGAACCTATTAAAAAAAAAATCTCTTTCCCCGAGTTCTCAAGCCATGGTGATGACCCATGTGCAAGAGGTCTCCACCAGCCATGCTGGAGGGCAGCGTCAGGGGGCTGATTCACTGGCAGTTGGCCCCTCCGTTCCCCCAGCCGACGTCCCTGCACCACCACTGCAGCAGCTTCAAGAAGACCGGCTGGCCACCCTCTCCATGCAAGTTCACTCTTTGGTAGCGGCAGTCAAAGTCCTGCAGCAGTAGCCGACGGCCGCGCAGCAGCCGAAGCCGCTCCCGTTAGTCCCGAGAGTGGTCGAACCCAGCCAACATTCTTCCCGAAGGAGGTCTCCTGCTCGAGAAGCTTGCCACCGCCGTACTTCGCCCAGGCCTCACCGTCAGGAAGCCTCCAAGAGGCCCCGATCGCCCTCTCGACACGCCAGTGCTTCTCCCAAGCGGTGGCACGGGAAGGAGGCAGAGCGCCCCTGTCAGCATCGCCACCATTCTTCCCCCTCCTCAAAATCCTCGAGGGAGGGGTCCTTCGATGGCCGAATCGCTCTCCGAGCTGAGCGCCGGCTTGACGAGTATAATCAACGGCTGGAGGAACTCAGTCGCCGGATCACCAACCCGCTAGAGGCAGACTATGACAGACGACCGCCGCTGTCCCGCCACATCATGAAGGAACCGATATCAATCTGATTCCGCCTTCCTCAGCTGGACCCGTACGATGGGACCACGGACCCCCTGAACCATTTGGAAAGCTACAAGGTCCTCATGCAGGTTTAGCGGGCAACCGATTCGCTCCTCTGCATCACCTTCCCTGCAACCTTGAAGAAGGCTGCTCGAGCATGGTACTCCCGCCTGCCGTCGCAGAGTATCAACTCCTTCCGCCAGTTGGAGAGGGCCTTCCTGACCCATTTTGATGCCTGCCGAAAGATTTCGAGAGTGGCGGACAGTCTTTTCTCCGTCCAGCAGAAGGGTGGCGAGTCCCTACAGGACTACGTCGCCCAATTCAAAGAAGTATCCCTAGAGGTATACAACCTCGAGGACTCCGTGGCCACCTTAGCCCTGAAGCGGGGGCTCTGTCCCTTCTACTTTGCATATTCTCTCGACAAGAAGCCACCCGGCTCCTACGCTGAGCTCTTGAGCCAGGTCCAGAAGTATATCCGTGCCGACGAGGCTGATTCCTATCAGCGCGAGGCTAATGGAAGCACCACCAAGAAGCCGGCCCGTCCAGAGCCTGCTGAAGTTCGCCCTAGGAGGCCCGAGCCTCCCCGCCGATCAGACAACTGTCCTCGGGCTCCCCCACCGAGGGACGGCCCGTTCACCCCCTGCTTGCTCCCATCTCCCACATCTTGCTGGAGATCGAGGGCGAGTCGTTCCTTCCGCGCCCTCCTCCGCTGAACCCGAAGGCCTCCCGCAACAAGAACCTATACTGCCGCTACCATCGGGACCACGGCCATGACACCGACAACTGTCGCCAGCTGAAAAAGGCAATAGAGGACCTTATCCAGCGGGGCCATCTGGGGAAGTTCGTTCAGAGGAACAACCCAAGTGCCCCTGGCCCATCGGCGCCTCCGCCACTGATGATCGACAACGCACTGACCGAGAAGACGGTGGCGATGATTTCCTAGGGGGCAGGCGGCCCGCCCAAGAGGCCGAGGGGGGAGGGAGAGTTAGATTATGTAATCCCTTTTTCTAAAAGGCACCTAGAGGTGGTGGTTAACAAAAATGATGACAACGTCGTTGTGTCTATGATGATCGCTAAACATCCTGTAAAAAGAATTCTGGTTGACAGTGGAAGTTCGGTGGACGTATTGACTTATAATGCCTTCGTTCGCATGAACCTGTCTCCCAACATGCTTCGACCCGTCACCATACCCCTAATGGGTTTTATCGGGGACTCTGTGAAGGTTGAGGGAGCGATTACTCTCCCTATCACGGCCGGCACACCCCCAAGTCAAAGCACAGTCCTCATGAGCTTCCTGGTGGTCTGAGTGCCCCTCACCTACAACGCCATCCTCGGAAGGCCCGGACTTAACCTCCTGGACGCTGTCATCTCCATCAAAAGGCTCCTCGTGAGGTTTCCCACCAGCGAAGGAGTTGGGGAGATGCGGGGGGAGCAGAACCCACCGCTACTTTGCTACCACATGGCCCCCAGTCCTCAGGGGGCGGTATCTGTACCTGCACTAGAGGCGCTGGACCCCCAGACTCAGCAAGGAGGGGGGAACCAGCCGAGCACCTACTAGCCTTCCCCCTAGGAGAAGACCCGACGCAGACCATCCAGATCGGGGCCCTACTTCCGGAGGAGGCCGGCGACCAGCTCCTCACTTTCCTGCAAGCCAACGCAGATATCTTTGCCTGGTCGGCGTCGGATATGCCAAGCATCCCGAAAGAGGTGATTACCCACCAGCTCAACATCAAGCCGGAGTGCTGATCCATTCGGCAGAAGAAGAGGAGCTTTATTCCTGACAAACAGAGGGCCATAGACGAGGAGATGCGCAAGTTGGTGGCGGCCAGTCACATCCCCAAGGTGCATTATCCCGACTGGATGGCAAATGTCGTAATGGTTCGCAAAGCCAGTGGGAGTTGGAGGATGTGCATGGACTTCACCAACCTCAATAAAGCATGCCCCAAGGACAACTTCCCGCTACCTCGGATCGACCAGCTGGTGGATGCCACGTCCGGGCACGAGACCCTCAGCTTCATGGATGCGTTCTCGAGGTACAAACAGATCAGGATGGACCCGACCGATAAGGAGGCGACCTCCTTTGTAACCGAGAAGGGGATATACTGCTACAAGGTGATGTCGTTTGGGTTGAAGAATGCGGGGGCTACTTATCAGATGTTGATGAACAAGGCCTTTGAAGACTAGATCGGGCGTAATATGGAGGTGTACGTGGACGACATGCTGACCAAGAGCACCCACACTGTCGACCACGTTGCCGACCTCATGGAGACCTTCGACAATCTCCGCCGATTCCAGATGAGGCTGAACCCCCGCAAGTGTGCCTTTGGGGTTACAGCGGGCAAGTTTTTAGGCTTCATGGTGACTCAACGGGGAATCGAAGCTAACCCTGACAAGATCGAGCCATTCTGGACATGAGGCCCCCGGCTAACAAAAAAAGAGGTGCAGCGCCTGACAGAGAGAGTAGCAGCTTTGAGCCGTTTCTTGTCCAAGTCAGCAGAAAGGTGTCTACCTTTCTTCAAGGCCTTGCGCAAGGTCCATAGCTTCGAGTGGACGAAAGAATGCCCGAAGGCTTTCGAGGAGATGAAGAAATTTTTATCCACTCCTCCACTGTTATCCAAGCCAAGAGGCATGGAGGAGCTCTTTCTATATCTTGCAGCCTCCCCCGAGGCCATCAGTTCCATGCTTGTTCGCATGGATGCCAACGGAGCACAGAAGCCAGTCTACTATACCAGCAAAGTGCTCCATGACACCGAGACCAGGTACTCCCAGACTGAGAAGATCATCTTCGCTCTGGTTGTCTCCGCTCAGCGCTTCCGACCCTACTTCCAAGCTCATTCAATCGTGGTGCTCACGGACCAACCTCTTCGGACTATCTTGTCCCATCTGGACACCTCCGATCGGCTAGCCAAGTGGGCCATCAAGCTAGGAGAGTTTGACTTATCCATTCGGCCGAGGTCTACCATGAAGTCTCAAGTGTTAGCCGATTTCTTGGTCGAGTGCACTTGGTTCGAGGAGTGTCCAAAGGAGCCAAGCCCGGAGGCGCGTGTGGAGTCTCTCATGACTGAGGCGGGAGAGGAGGCCTGGATCCTCCACGTGGACGGAGCATCGAATTCTCAAGGGAGTGGAGTTGGACTCATTCTTGCAAGCCCTGAGGGGGAGGTGATGGAGTATGCCCTCCGATTTCTTTTTCCGGCCACCAATAACCAAGCGGAGTACGAAGCCTTGCTGGTCGGGATGAGGCTAGCCAAGGAGCTCGGTGCGAGGCGTCTGAGGGCCTTCACGGACTCTCAGTTTGTCTCCGGACAGGTCGCTGGGGAGTACGAGGCTAGAGACCCGACTATATCCCGATACCTAAGTAAGGTGCAATCCTAGGCCTCCCAATTTCTTTACTTCCGCGTCAGCTACATTACCCGAGCGAAGAATGCACGGGCTGATGCGCTGTCCCGCTTGGCCACCTCGGCCGACGAGACCTTGGGAAGGACATACGTGGAGCATCTGCAAGTCCCGAGCATCGAAGCAACGGAGAAGGCTCTACCGGTCGAGCATGAGCCTTCTTGGATGGACGCCTATGTGCGGTACTTGACCGATGGCACCCTCCCTGAGGACCCGACCGAAGCAAGACTACTTAGGCGGCGAGCCCCGAAGTTCTTGCTAATGGATGGAAAGCTCTACCGGAGGTTATTCTCATACCCTATCCTCAAGTGCGTCGGCCCCGTGGAAGCTGATTACATCCTGCGAGAAATTCATGAGGGCATCTGTAGGAGTCATCTGAGGGGCAGAGCCCTGGCGTACAAGGCCCTGCAGCAGGGGTACTACTGGCTGACCATGAGGGAGGACGTGGCCGAGCTTGTCAAGAAGTGCGATCGCTGCCAGTGCCATGCTAACATCCAGCGGCAGCCGACGTCTCAGCTAACCCCCCTGACAGCACCTTGACCATTCGCCCAGTGGGGAATGGACATCCTGAGGCCATTCCCTCCAGCCTCCGATCAGCGCAAGTTCCTGTTGGTGGTTGTCGACCACTTCACCAAATGGATCAAAGTTGAGGCACTAGCCAAGATCACCGAGGGCAAGGTGAGGTCTTTCTTTTGGAAGTCCATAATATGCCGGTTCGGGCTACCGCACACCTTGGTCACCGACAACGGCCGATAGTTCGACAATGCATCCTTCCGAGGATTCTGCACCGAGCTGGGCATCCACTAGCGGTTCTCCTCCGTAGGGCATCCTCAGACCAACGTGGCGGCCGAGGTGACCAACCGCATTATTCTCCAAGGATTAAGAGCCCGACTGGATGACTACAAAGGGCGATGGGTGGAGGAGCTCCAGAGTGTGCTATGGGCCTACCATACCACGCCGCTGGCCCCCACTGGAGAGACTCCCTTCAGCCTCGTCTTCGGATCTGAAGTCGTCATTCCGATGGAAATCGGCTCTCCGAGTCCCAAGGTGGAGGCATACAGCGAGGAGGACAACCCGAATCAGTTGCGTACGAACCTTGACCTGGTGGAGGAGGTGCGGGACCGAGCGCGACTCCGAATGGCAACCTACCGATAGCGTGCAGCCAGGTATTACAACGCTCGCATCCGCCCAAAACCTTTTTGCCGAGGGACCTAGTCCTTCGACGGGCCGAGGTTTCAAAACCAACGGAAGGAGGCAAGTTAGCGCCAAACTGGGAAGGATCTTATCGAGTCATCGAAGCACTCCATCATGGAGTGTACAAGATCGAAGGGCTGGACGGAAAGCCACTCCCGCGAATGTGGAACACTAACAACCTCCGTCGGTATTATCAGTAGTGTACTCTCTTTTTACATTGAATTTCACGCTTGCATTCTTCTGAGCCTTTGCCCTGCATTTAATATTAACAAACGTGAGTTCAAGTATCCCAGTTTTCCACCAAAAGCCCGAGGCCAGCTCGGCACGGAAAGTCCAATATACCATTGGCACTGAAGACCGATGTACCACCGGCTTCCAAAAGCCCAAGGCCAGCTCGGCACGAAAAGTCCAATGTACCATTGGCACTGAAGACCAGTGTACCATCGGCTCCCAAAAGCCCAAGGCTAGCTCGGCACGGAAAGTCAAATGTACCATTGGCACTGAAGACCGGTGTACCACCGGCTCCCAAAAGTCCGAGGCCAGCTCAGCACGGAAAGTCCAATGTACCATTGGCACTGAAGACCGGCGTACCATCGGCTCCCAAAAGCCCGAGGCCAACTCGGCACGGAAAGTCCAATGTACCATTGGCACTGAAGACTGATGTACCACCGGCTCCCAAAAGCCCGAGACCAGCTCGGCACGAAAATCCAATGTACCATTGGAACTGAAGACCAGTGTACTACTGGCTCCCAAAAGCCTGAGGCCAGCTCGGCACGGAAAGTCCAATGTACCATTGGCACTGAAGACCAGTGTACCACCGACTCCCAAAAGCCCGAGGCCAGCTCGGCATGGAAAGTCCAATGTACCATTGGCACTAAAGATCGATGTACCATCGGCTCCCAAAAGCCCGAGACCAGCTCGGCACAGAAAGTCCAATATACCATTGGCATTGAAGACCGGTGTACTACCGGCTCCCAAAAGCCCGAGGCCAGCTCGGCACAGAAAGTCCAATGTACCATTGGCACTGAAGACCGGTGTACCATCAGCTCCCAAAAGCCCAAGGCCAGCTCGGCACGGAAAGTCCAATGTACTATTGGCACTGAAGACCGGTGTACCACTGGCTCCCAAAAGCCCGAGGCTAGCTCGGCATGGAAAGTCCAATGTACCATTGGCACTGAAGACCGGTGTATCACCGGCTCCCAAAAGCTCGAGGCCAGCTCGGCACGGAAAGTCCAATGTACCATTGGCACTGAAGATCGGTGTACCATCGGCTCCTAGAAGCCCGAGTCTTCCTCGGCGTCCCGAGGTCGATGCTCCATCGGTCCCCAGAAGCCCGAGTCTTCCTCGGCGTCTCGAGGCCGATGCTCCATCGGTCCCCAGAAGCCTGAGTCTTCCTCGGCGTCCTGAGGCCGATGCTCCATCGGTCCCCAGAAGCCCGAGTCTTCCTCGGTGTCCCGAGGTCGATGCTCCATCGGTCCCCAGAAGCCCGAGTCTTCCTCGGTGTCCCAAGACTGATGTTCCATCGGTCTCAAGAAGCATGAGTCTTCCTTGGCTCTCCCAAGGGTCCGGCCCTACATAGCTAAGTCAAAGTCACTCGCACATGAGTAGAAACTACCCCTCGGTGCCGACGAGGCCCCTAGGGGTCCCACATTAGCAATCCAAAGGTTCAAAAGCGACACAAGACAGTTGG
The DNA here is from genome assembly GCA_900491605.1 of Calamus simplicifolius. Taxonomy (NCBI): domain Eukaryota; kingdom Viridiplantae; phylum Streptophyta; class Magnoliopsida; order Arecales; family Arecaceae; genus Calamus; species Calamus simplicifolius. The sequence goes on along the minus strand of UESW01003987.1, from coordinate 1,082,243 downwards.
TCAAAAATAATTTCATTAATGGAAAAATGTTTACAAAATGCCGACTGAGTCGGACTTGATACAAAAAACAAAGGAAAATTACAATAAGATCAAGGATTGGCCACGGACTCGTCGCCAAAAGATGCTCCCTCGGACTCCTGATCCGGTTCAATCTCCAAGGCTCGTAGGAGGTCCAAGACCCGGGCCACCTTCTCCCTAGCGTCGCCAAATCCTTGGATATAGGAGTCCAAATTGACCTCGACCAGCTCGTTGGCGAAGTGCTCCGACGCCTTGAATTCCTCCACGGCCGCGACAGCCCTAGCCTCGGCAGCGGCCTCCACCTCGGCAACCCTGGCCTCCTTCTTCGCGACCAGAGAGGCTGTCGTCTTCTCTGCCTCCTTGGCATGCTCTGCTTCCTCCTCGGCACGCTTGGCCCTGTCTTCGGCCGCCTAGACGGCCAAGTTTAGCTCGGCGATGTGGAGGTTCCAAGCCTCGATGGCAGTCTCGGCCTCCTTGAGCTGACTGAGTGCCGCCCGAAGCTGATTGGCTTCGGTCTCCGCTCGGCTCTCGGCCGCCCTTATTTCATTGGCTCGGTCGGCCCTAGCCAATTCCAAGGCCTTTTCTGCCGCTTCAGCCCGAGCCTGAGCCGCCTCAGCCTCCAGCTGAGCTTGCCGGATGAGGGTCTTTCCACCGCTGATGACCTCCCTCATGGCCGCTAGGGAGTTCGCCAACTGCATTCGGGCTACATATCAGTACAAGATCAAATATTCAATGGGCAGAGGGCTGTAGGATTACTTACTCGGGCGAGGGCCAAATAGGACTCTCGGAAGAACGTAGCTGCTTTCAAATGACTAAGTTCCTCCTGGACCTCGGGCATGACGATCCTCGAGACGAGCTGCTCAGCCCAATGTCCGTCATTCAAAATGGAGTCTCAGGGCGGCCTCGGTTGGACCCCGCTTCCCTCCGCGGCCTCGGCGGTCTTAGGCTTGGTGTGTGGGGGGCTAACTACTGGCATCTGCTCGGGGGGGCGGACTCGCTGCCACTGATGGCCCGTCCCCCAACTCCTTTCTGCCTCAGCCGGGGCTGGCTCGGCAGGCACCTGGGGCTCCTCTCCCACCTCCTCGACCCTCACCCCCTCCGGTGGGGTGTCGGCCGTCAGGTCCACCTCCGGAGCAATTGAAGGCTCTCGCTGCTCGGGTAGCTAGGGAATCCATACCGTCAGGCGCTTGGGGGCCGGCGCCTGCTACCCCTCTCTCGGGCCCCCCTGGGCCCTCATCCTCTTGGGCGCAGCCTTCCTGAGCTTGGCGGTCGGGGGCTTCATTAATGCGCAACGTCGGTCGGAGTTAGTAAAAAAAAAAGAAAGAAAGAGAAGAAAAGAAGAAAGAAGGGAAGTTTGTCTAAGTACAAAGATGTCTGTTACTCACCACTTCGGGAGGTGAGCCCCGCTAGCTGGAGATTGTCCTCTGACAGGAGCAGGGTATATCTGGGGATGTTGGCAATCAACAGCTGCCCCAGTGCCTCCTTGTCTCCCGGGAGAATGGTGGAATTCATATTGGGTCGGAGGTCAGGATCCTCCCACCCGGGCTTGACTTGATCAAGGTCCACAAAAAAGAACTGGGACTTTCATCCCTTGACGGAGGAGGGGAGGAGTAATTTCAGGACACGACCGGATCGGGGCTGGAACAGCCACCAACCCCCTGCTACCTAAGGGTGTAAAAACAACGGAAGAGGGAGGTCTAGGGGTGATCTGGAGGTGGTGGCAGAGGACAAGAAAGGCACAAACGGTCCGAAAGGAGTTCGGGACCAGCTGAATGGGAGTCAAGGAGTAATAGTCTAAAAGATTGATGAAAAAAGGATGAAAAGGTAGGTGGAGACCTAATCTAAGGGATATTTCGTAGACGGCCACTCTACCGGACCGAGAGGAGACTACCCTGTCGTCGGGGTCGGAAGGAAGAGCCCGACATCTCGGGGAACCTAGTAGCGGGCCCTGATATTCGCTAGGTCTTGGCTCGTTACCGTGGAGGTGGTCCCCGTCGAGGATTCCGCCCTCGCCCTCAAGGAGGTGCCGGCCGCTGCCTGGCGCCTCCTCGCTAGGGCCTGACCAGCCGCCGCCGAGCATCTCCCTGCGGGAGCCCTGCCAACGACCTGCCGTTGAGCGAGAGGAAGGCGGTCCTCCGGATCGAAGGACCATGAAGGAGGAGGAGAGGAAGAGATACGAAGCCTCGAAGGGGAAATGTGGTCCTCGGGATCAACCGATGAGGACCAGGAAGGAGAAGAACTCATTGTGAAAATTCGAAAGAAGAAAAGAAAGGTCTGGGAGGGACAAAGGGCTGACCTGGGGGAGAAGATGGCGGACACTAGTTCTTGGGTTGCAGAGAAGGTTGAAAGTCATGGGTTCAAAGGAAGATGATGATAGTGGGAGCAAAGTGGCCAGAGTCAGCCCTCGCCCAGGGTTTTATCAGATTTCAAATCATCCCGCCTCACCTGACCAACCACGTGGACTCTTGCTATAGGTTGGATCGCCTCGGCGAGCGCCCAGCCTGCGAGACAATCCACCTCCAGCCAATGACAGGACGCCGCTAATGTCATCATCATGATAGCAATGATAGCGGCTGCTTTCCATGGATTTCGAGAGGACAACCCAGCCTCGGAAATGATCCCTGCAAATCGGATGGACGGTAGCGACTGCCCCTTCACATCCCCCAGGTCGCCTGCGTTAAGCTATCGCAGCGCCCAGCGACACGTGTCCGGGGGCGGTTGGCAGTGGACGGGGAGATCAGCCACTTGGGAGGTGACACCCCTTTCACTTCGCTAGGGTGGGCCCGCCTCATCTCAAGGGCGAGGGGGCATCTGATGTGGCTGATCCAAGATCGTCAAAATAAACGATAAGCAAGCGGTGAACTGACGGAGCCCAACCTCGGCCTCCGAGGCTAGGTCCCCTCGGCCTCCAAGGCCCCCTCGGCTTCGGAGGTCCCCTCAGCTTCGGAAGTCCCCTTCGGCCTCTAAGGCCCCCTCGTTTCGATCTGGCCACCGAGGCTTGCAACCCGCTGCCTCGAGCCACCTGACACATCCACGTTGCTCACCAACCGCCTACAGCGGCCACGTGATCCACCACTCGCCTGCAACAGCGCATGGCCATACCCCGTTACGACGCACGTCAGACCCAGCCATATCCGTCTGCCACCTATAGCGCCGCATTCGGCAGGTGGCAGACGAGGAGGGGCACCTCTGACAGACGGTTGCGATCCGTCGCTGTCAGCTTTGCTTCCCGTTTGTTAGTGGACAAAGGCACCTCGAAGTCAGCAACCTTCTGGAAGCAAAAAAAGAGAGACTGTCGGACAGGTATAAAAGCCCACACTCATAACGAGAGAAGGATCCGAAAAACTTTCAGTTCTCTAGCTTCTTTTTGCTAGTTAACTCTTGTCTGTTCCCGAGTGACTAACTTGAGCGTCGAAGGGTTCCCATCGGAGCATCTGGTCTCTGGAGACTTTTCTTGCAGGAGCTCGGCGAGGGAGATTTCTATCTTCCCGGCGTTTAAGGAAGGTGACTTGGCGTCAACAATATCCCTCTAAAATTTAAATGAACCGTAAAAATGAAAGAACGGAAAGTAAGAAATAAAGGAATATTTTGATCTTTCAAAAAAAAAAAATTTTAAACATTTTTTCCTTTCCCACGTTATTCCTGATTTGGGAGTTAATAAATTTATCCTTGTTGAGAAAAAAATAAGAAGAATCAGTTGCTCTCATTCTCTTTTCCCTCTTTTAAATAAAATAATTATAGCATTTTTTTATTTTCTTTTCCTTCCCTTCATTCCCTTCGATCCGTCCTACATCGCATAGGTACGACTCTTAGTACAATAAATTTTGACTCATTATAAGATCATCTTCTCCCTTTGCCAACTCTCTTGTAGTTGTTGGATGAGGTTTCATAGCTATTAGATTTCAAATTGACCTGGCATCGAACATATCAATGTCAAGGTCAATTCTTCAGCACCCCAATTTAGTAAGGTAAAATTTTATTTTAACAAACACGCCTGTATACTCTTAGCAGTTCAGCCGGTCGCAACACAACATATCCTCCTGACACATCCTACTTGTACTACCCTAACTCATCTTTAACCATACGAGCGCCACAACTCTACCTCTAATCTCAGTAGCCTTTTCTACTGGCAGTTCCAAAACTGAAGGACCCGCACTATTGCTGAATTTTTGTTCTGAACCAACACTGCTTTACAACCAATACCGGTTTTAGAATCTCAGCCAAAGCCAACTGTTGGCAACAAAATTATCTTTTACATTTCTGCATTTATTTGAATTTTTGAAAGCATTTTCTCAATATTAAAATTTCACGTAGAAGCATTTTCTCAACATTGGACATGTAGGTATTTTGAGGACAGATAATAATTTGTCATGGATTTAGTTCACCAGAGAGCAGATCTCAAAAACATGAAATGACTGATTATATTCTTAAAAATAAACATTTTATTTTATTTTTTATTTTTTAACAATGATGATCTTTTGCTTGTTTCAAAGTGACTGCCTAGATGATACCACCAAGGTCCAATTCTATACAAATAATAAAATGATTTCTAACTTCTATTTTGACTTGCTATTCTCCAATTATTTGATTTTATCTTTTGATATTTTAGGATTTTCTGTTTTTCATCCAAAACTGCAGGATGGAGTTAAAATTGCTAAAAGTGTCAAACAAAAACTCATTTGACTCAGCTGAAATCAAGGCCAAATTGTTGAACCTTGAAACAGAAGAACAGCCCTTCTTTGTAACCCTTGAATGATTTCTATCTCCATACCTTTATTGCCTATTAATAACATTGTAAAATCACTTACCTATTAAGGCCAATTTCATCACATAAATCAGGCAATCCTCTGTGTTCCAGTTTTGCAAATTTACCCATAGTCAAGTGAAAAGACAAACTCTGATTATGTCTCACCCAAAGGAATGTACAGCTCAATCCTTTAGTTTTGTATAGCAAGAATCATGAAATTAAGATATAATGTAGTTCCAATGTTCATAATAACTATTTAGGATATTGTAACCCCCAGCATTTATTCAAGACACATGCCACCTAGAGTTTATTCTGACATTTAGGTTCCGAGTATGACGCTTGGATTCCCGAGTCTTTACGTGTATGATGGGTTTCCGATATCCCTGATCCGAGGCGTCACCTGAGGGATTAAAAGATATGGACGGTGACTCCCTCCTGGACCGGGGGACACACTTCATTCGGTTGCAAGGCCAGGACCACCTTCGCATGAGAAAGAGAAGGTTCGCGCTGGTCTCCAGCAACGATGAAGAGGAGGAACCGATGCTAGAGGAAGCGACGCCGAAAGGGCCGGTGCTTAGGATTTCTGGTAAAGGGAAGCAAAAGAAGCAGCACTACGGGTCCTTTGAATACGAAGGAAATAAGATTGAGCTGGAGGATCCGGTGCTCCTGACTCCGGAGGATAGGAAGCAGAAGCCTTATGTTGCGATTATCAAGGACATAACTCAAGATGTGGATGGCAAAATGATGGTTACTGGGCAGTGGTTTTACCGTCCCGAAGAAGCAAAAAAAAAAAAGAAACGGCGGGCACTGGAAAACAAGGGACACCAGGGAACTCTTCTACAGTTTCCATCTTGATGACGTTCCAGCCGAATCAGTGATGCACAAATGTATTGTCCACTTCGTACCTTTAAACAAGAAATTACCATTTCGATCGGAGTTCCCAGATTTTATTATGCAAAAGGTCTATGACACTGTTGAGAGAAGGCTCTAGAGATTAACTGATAAAGATTATGAAGACAATAAACAACATGAGATTGATGTCCTGATTCAGAAAACACTTGAACGTTTAGGAAATCTTCCAGATATTGAGCCTGGAGGTGCTTCTGCTGACAACGATGATCAGCCGATAAGGAAAAAGAACGTGGATAAAAGGCACATGCATCCTGTTGATGTCTCAAGAAATGTTGATGCGCTTGCAAGATCGGATGGTACCATTTGAGATTTGCGTACTGATGTAAGTAAGCCTATTTATAATTAGTAATTTATAAATCATGAATTTATAGTTTACATGTATATTATGAAATAAGGAAAATGGAAGTTTATTTAGATTAATTATTTTAAATGGGATCATGAATCTACATATGAGCATTTATTATGACTATAGTAACTGATAATATTTTGCAAGAAATAGTTTCTTGGTGTATGTGCAAAAATATAAATTCTTTGACTTGCAAAATATGTTGGTATTATTGAAATGACTACATGCAATTGTAAAGATGACATTGAAATAATCTTGTGTGTTGCCACGGTTTTCATATATTATGGCCACATACATTTGTAAAATGTGTTCTGATTGATGATATATGGCCACACACATCTATAGGGTGTGTTCTGATTGATTTTGATATGGCCACACACATCTGTAGGATGTGTTCCGATTAATTGTGATACGGCTCACACATTTATGGAATGTGTTCTGATTAATTTGAAGGGCCGTGGGACACATAAGAAAACAATGATTACATAAACAGCGGATTTGTTACATTGCATATTTTGGCATTTATTATATAATTATGTATAATTATAAAATAAGAAAATGAAGTTTTATTAGTATTGATTATTTTGGAAGTTGGTAAATTGTACCATGAGTATATAATTGAGTAATTGCTATAATTATTATAGCCGGTGATATTTTGTAAAGTAATTGTTTTATACGTTTATGCAAAATATGAAGAAATATGTTTATTTTTAACTTTGCAAAGTGAATTGGTTACATGTAATGATTAAGATTGTATAAACCACTGTTTATGTGATATGAAAAGATTATGCTTATGATGATGCATGATGTGTGATATACACATATAATGATGATCCTGAATTATATTTATATGTGTCGCCGCAGTTCTCCTATGATATGGCATGTGGAGGCCACACACATCTAGAGGATGTGTGCTGATTGATTATGATATGGCATGTGGAGGCCACACATCTAGAGGATATGCTCTAATTGATTATGATATGACATGTGGAGGCCACACACATCTAGAGGATGTGCTCTGATTGAGGTGTTGCAGGGCCGTGGAACACATAAGATATAATATAACAATGATTATATAAACAGTGGGTTTATTTGCAATGCATATTCTGGTATTTATTGTATAAAGCTTCCAAATTATTTTGAGTTGATATTCTTATTCTGATAGTATGATAAATGCATTTGAAGTTGGAAGTTTTATGAAAATATGACTTGAATATATCTTGATAAGATATGATGATATATGACTATTTTACATTATTATAGGCTTACTTATTGAGTGTGAGCTCATGTAAATCTCACAATATTTTTCAGAGCCTCAGGAATGAAGAAGGATTTTGTGGTTGATGGAGCTTCTAATTAAATAAAATAGTTTCATATTTTTGATGTAACCCTAGTGATGCTTGTTTGTAGGGCTTGTAGCCCAAAACTTATAATTATGGTTTGTAATAAAGTATGGATTTGGATTGACTATTTATACATATTGCCTTAAATTATTTGTTGTGTCAATATTTGGGGACGCCTTGCATGCTTGGCATGCGGCGGGTTGTCACCCTAGCTCAAAATTTGGGTCTGGGGTGTGACAGCTTTTATGGTATCAGAGCCTAGGTTTTAACCTTAGGGACACATACATGATGACACTCTAGGCAAAATACTAGGATGACATTGAAACAATTATAACTTTAAAGGAATTTCAGGAATTATGCTATGGAAGCTTGAAATTTAAAGTTTATCAAGATATTAATTAAAATATAAATTTAATAGGAATTAAGAATGAATCATCGCATCAAAAGCCAATAATATAATGGGACTCCCAGGCTGGTGACCTTGATCAGTGGGGAGGTCAAGGGGCTTCTAGAGGTTTTAGCTCCGTCAAACTTGTTGGAAATGACTCGTAGCAGTTTCAGACCTTTAAATAATATGGGTAGATGAAACTTTAATTGGATATGCAATAAAAGATAGATGAATATATGGAATATAATATAGTAGTTGAAAATTTCAATTGATGACTAATATAACTAAATAATTATATCCATATTGCAATTGAGTTCGATATGTGGATTTTGAGGTATTAAATCTAAATTTGAATGTGGATGTATAAAACAAATTTTATTTGTAGAACTTACATGGTTGATATTGTAAGATCAGATTATGAGCTAATCTGCTGGTTATAGAGATGATTAAAATTGATGATATTTTGGTAATAAAATAATTATCTACATGTTTTTGATCAATTACAATTGAGTACTTTCTGAATTTGAGTCTGGATGGATAAGTATATATAGTGAATTTTACTAAGAGAACTTTTATTATGGATATTGCATGTTCAAAACTGACTGTTAATTTGCTAGATATGGAGATGGTTGATATTGATGCTAATGAAATAGTTGACTGCATATTATATTATGATGGACCATTTAGGAAGAACATAAAATCATAAATTCTGAGACAATTACTGTTTAAGTTTTAAAGAGTAATAGACTCTATTAATCTTTAGAACCGATTTTGGCAATAAATGATCAAATATTTTGATGGTAGAAAGTGAAAGATTTTAGTAATAATGAGAATAAGATAAACTCCACTGATAAAGAATTTCATGGGAATTTTCATCTGTTAATAAATTTCTAAATCAAGATATTTATTCATTAATTTATCAAATTTCTAAATCAAGATTTATTCATTAATTTATCGTGCATACTTATTGTACCTTTCTTCATAGTTCCTAAGTAGATATCTTTCTCCAGGATGGATAAATTATCAATCAGTCATAAGTGGCATAATTATTGTTAAGAAAATAGAAGGGAGATGATTTTATTTTGATTATTATTAGTTATGGATTATGGTTAAGGGTACATCTATTATCACTTTCAAGTCATAGAGAGATTACTATAATTTTCAATTATGTCTTTCGGATGGTAAGTACATTTTCAATCTTTATTGACCTTATAAGTCTTGTATCCATCTGAGCTAGATTAGTGAAGTCACTTTGAGATATTTGAAGGGTTTAAATTAGTTAGTCATGTTATGGCATGAGACATTGCATAATCTATAGATGATTTTGATAATCATTGGTAACGAAATAATCGATTCAAGAATTTGAATCATTTAAATTGCATTATTTATTGAGGATATACTGACCTATTCAAGAGAAATTGATTGATTATGGTAGTATTATTGATAAATATGAAGAAGATAAATTAATCATACTGATGATTAATGATGGCACTATTATTCAAAGAAATTAAATTAGTTGATTATGATAATTATGAAAGATATCCTAAATAATTGACATAATGTTCATTGATGTTAGCTTGAAGTATTCAAGAGTAAAACCTAGTATGTTATGATGATTGAAATAAGTGTTGTAATGCTTAATGGCACATTCAACTATTCAAGAGTTGAGAGAGCATTGGAAGAAAACTATCTTATATCTAAGTCACAAGAATTTAGAACTGTCTTATCAAGGAATTAAGAGTACCCGATGTTTTACTAACCTTAAGAACGGATAACATAATATATGTGATGGACTCTATGATATTTATGATGATTGTGTTGTGAGAAGTTAAGGTATTTAAAAAAACAAGGGGCAGGAAAGAAATACTTCTTAAGAAATTTAATTTTATTTAGTAGAAAGATCAAATTAATTTTGAAAGTTGGACATGTCATTTGGGTACTTAGGAATGAAATAAAAGTTTGATAGTGAGTATCTTTAATGGTACAAAATTTATGGACATTTAATTTCAAGGACGAAATTTTAGCAGGATAAAATGTTAATATTTATTTTTGGTTTAATGGTAAATTGCGTAAATTGAGTCTGAACCCATTTGTCTCACTCTCCTAATTCGATGATGTCTTCATAAAGCTTTGTGGATTAAGCTGAATTTCTGTCCAGCCTCCCACCCTCAAATAGATGGACAATTTGCAGGAACCAATTAGATTTTAGATGATATACTGCAAGCTTGTGTAATGGATTTTGGAGGTGCTTGGCATAAATTTTTTTTACCTTTAGTGAAATTGCTTATTTTATTGATTACCAAGCCAATATTCAAATGGATTCATTTCAATTATCTATGATATAAGGTGTAGATTCCCTTCATATTGAGATGAGATGAGAGAGAGAAAATTTTGGTTACTGAGCTGGTTTAACAACTATGAAAAGTATAACAACTATGAAAAGTATCGTTAATTAAAGCAGCTTCATGTAGCTCAGAGTTAATAGAAAAGTTATGTTGATGTTAAAAAGAAAGATTTGAAATTCAGGTTGAGGATCATTTGGAAGTTTTACTAACCAATGATGTGATGAGATTGGTGTTAGAGGTGATTTGAGCCACAATATATTGGGCCATTTGAGATTTTGATCAAAATAAAGGAGATGGCTTATAGTTTAGCACTGCATTCATTACTCTTTGGGGTGTTCAATGTGTTTCATATCTTTATGACTGATGAGGTATATTTCAAACCCCTGTTATGTGTTAGAACTTGAACCAATTTAGCATAAAAAAGTATTGACCTATGAAGATCATCTTGTGTACATTATGGACCGCAAGGATCAAGTTCTGAGATGGTATAGTGTTCCTTATATCAAAGTTCAAGAGGAAGACTATTTGGGAGCTATAAAAAAATCAATATTTAATTGTATCTTACTATAGAGTATCGATGACTATTGACTTTGAATGAACTTTAGTTGATTATGAGATAGAAAATTTGGATTCTATTCTATTGGATGTGTATCAATTTCGAGGCCGAAATTTTTATAAGAGGGGGAGAATGTAACCCCCCAGCATTTATTTAAGGACACCTGCCACCTAGAGTTTATTCTGACATTTAGGTTCCCAGTATGATGCTTGGATTCCTGAGTCTTTACGTGTCTGATGGGTTTCCGATATCCCTGATCCGAGGCATCACCTGAGGGATTAAAAGATATGAACGGTGACTCCCTCCTGGACCAGGGGACACACTTCATTCGATCGCAAGGTCAGGACCACCTTTGCATGAGGAAGAGAAGGTTCGCGCTGGTCTCCAGCAACGATGGAGGAGGAACCGATGCTAGAGGAAGCGACGCCGAAAGGGCCGGTGCTTTGGATTTCTGGTAAAGGGAAGCGGAAGAAGCAGCACTACTGGTCCTTTGAATACAAAGGAAATACGATTGAGCTGGAGGATCCGGTGCTCCTGACTCCGGAGGATAGGAAGCAGAAGCCTTATGTTGTGATTATCAAGGACATAACTCAAGATGTGGATGGCAAACTGATGATTACTGGGCAGTGGTTTTACCATCCCGAAGAAGCAAAAAAAAAAAGAAACGGCGGGCACTGGAAACACGGGACACCAGGGAACTCTTCTACAGTTTCCATCTTGATGACGTTCCAGCCGAATCAGTGATGCACAAATGTATTGTCCACTTCGTACCTTTAAACAAGAAATTACTACTTCGATCGGAGTTCCCAGGTTTATTATGCAAAAGGTCTATGACACTGTTGAGAGAAGGCTCTGGAGATTAACTGATAAAGATTATGAAGACAATAAACAACATGAGATTGATGTCCTGATTCAGAAAACACTTGAACATTTAGGAAATCTTCTAGATATTGAGCCTGAAGGTGCTTCTGCTGACAACGATGATCAGTCGATAAGGAAAAAGAACGTGGATAAAAGGCACACGCATCCTGTTGATGTCTCAAGAAATGTTGATGCGCTTGCAAGATCGGATGGTACCATTTGAGATTTGCGTACTGATGTAAGTAAGCCTATTTATAATTAGTAATTTATAAATCATGAATTTATAGTTTACATGTATATTATGAAATAAGGAAAATGAAAGTTTATTTAGATTAATTATTTTAAATAGGATCATGAATCTACATATGAGCATTTATTATGACTATAGTAACTGATAATATTTTGCAAGAAATAGTTTCTTGGTGTATGTGCAAAAATATAAATTCTTTGACTTGCAAATATATTGATATTATTGAGATGACTATATGCAATTGTAAAGATGACATTGAAATAATCGTGTATGTGTCGCCACGGTTTTCATATATTATGGCCATACACATTTGTAAAATATGTTCTGATTGATGATATATAGCCACACACATCTATAGGGTGTGTTCTGATTGATTTTGATATGGCCACACACATATGTAGGATGTGTTCCAATTAATTGTGATACGGCCTCACACATTTATGGAATATGTTCTGATTAATTTGAAGGGCCATGGGACACATAAGAAAACAATGATTACATAAACAACGGATTTATTACATTGCATATTTTGGCATTTATTATATAATTATGCATAATTATAAAATAAGATAAAATGAAGTTTTATTGGTATTGATTATTTTGGAAGTTGGTAAATTGTACCATGAGTATATAATTGAGTAATTGCTATAATTATTATAGCCGGTGATATTTTGCAAAGTAATGGTTTTATACGTTTATGCAAAATATGAAGAAATATGTTTATTTTTAACTTTGCAAAGTGAATTGGTTACATGTAATGATTAAGATTGTATAAACCACTGTTTATGTGATATGAAAAGATTATGCTTATGATGATGCATTATATGTGATATGCACATATAATGATGACCCTGAATTATATTTATATGTGTCGCCGCAGTTCTCCTATGATATAGCATGTGGAGGCCACACACATATAGAGGATGTGTGCTGATTGATTATGATATGGCATGTGGAGGCCACACATCTAGAGGATGTGCTCTGATTGATTATGATGTAGCATGTGGAGGCCACATATATCTAGAAGATGTGCTCTGATTGATTATGATGTGGCATATGGAGGCTACACACATCTAGAGGATGTGCTCTAATTAAGGTGTTGCAGGGCCGTGGGACACATAAGATATAATATAACAATGATTATATAAACAGTGGGTTTGTTTGCAATGCATATTCTGGTATTTATTGTATAAAGCTTCCAAATTATTTTGAGTTGATATTCTTATTCTGATAGCATGATAAATGCATTTGAAGTTGGAAGTTTTATGAAAATATGACTTGAATATATCTTGATAAGATATGATGATATATGACTATTTTATATTATTATAGGCTTACTTATTGAGTGTGAGCTCATGTAAATCTCACAATGTTTTTCAGAGCCTCAGGAATGAAGAAGAATTTTGGGGTTGATGGAGCTTCTAATTTAATAAAATAGTTCCATATTTTTGATGTAACCCTGGTGATGCTTGTTCGTAGGGCTTGTAGCCCAAAACTTATAATTATGGTTTGTAATAAAGTATGGATTTGGATGACTATTTATACATATTGCCTTAAATTATTTGTTGTGTCAATATTTGGGGACGCCTTGCATGCTTGGCATGCGGCGGGTTGTCACCCTAGCTCAAAATTTGGGTCTGG